>CM039679.1:161771170-162108503 GCA_022537955.1 Schmidtea mediterranea | reverse complement strand
TTACTAAGGGAACTATTTTACTTTTATTCGAATCGTCTAACTTTAATTACTGAATGACTTGGTTGATCGGCATCGAGTTTTAATTCAATTAAGGTATTTTTATTAACCGAGGAACTATTTAACCAATAAACTAATATCTGAAAACTTTGATTCTAATCTATAACTACGTTAACTTTAATTGTTTCAATTATTTAACCATAAAGGTGGTATATTTACGCAAAATTCCTTTGAAATTTTCCAAAAGTGAAACAAATTCAGTTTAATTCAGAAGTTATTTGTCTTTAACTATTAATCAATCATTTAATCTAATCGAGTTAATAAATTATTTATTGAATAATTTTTACAGTTAATTTAGTATACCAATGATTAGTTTATTACCCATTATAGGTTTCCATTAGTTATATCAACGATTTTAATTTATTTATCCCCGTACCCTTTCCCTTTAATAGACCTTAGGCGCATTTTGTGTTCATATTATATTTACTGAGTGCCCACTGGACTACTCGGTGTGGTGATTTTAAGCCGTATGTAATATAATTTTAGGTCGATTTTACAGAATTGAGAAACGAGGAAGCAGCCAGAGACTTCTTCCTTATTTCTCGCTTCAGCTATAGGGATAAATATTGACGTTACGACCGCTGCGTTGCGCACGCTGAGTCTTCACGGGTACATATCATTGGCGGTTTTCCACGCACTTACATGCATCTGTACTATGTAGATTTTACTATCTTGCGTGATGTGTCGGCTGTGGGCCGGAAAAATTTCGACATTTAAAATTTATAAAGACATATAAACAATTTATATATATTAATAATATTTATTAATTATAAAACAAACAAATTACCCATGTTTGACCATTCCATAATTCATAAAAATAATCATAAATAACATAACATAACATAAATGCCTCTCTCCCACGTCGCCGCCAAGCAGAGCTCTATAGAGATGCTGTGGACGTGACGTGGAAAGAGGGTTCCAACCAAAATATTTCTCACCTAGATAATAACTGTAAATTCGAAATAGCTTCAAACAATTAAGATTTTCAAAAATAGTTAAAACAATTCTCAAAGTGGTTTTCAAGATTTGAAAATATGGTTAAGTTTTCAAAATGGTTTTAAACTGGTTTGAAAAATGGTTAAGTTAAATGTGAAAATGGATCAGTATATATACCTAATTTTACGGTGTGTGAAATTTGATGCAGTAAAACAAAATTCGACCTTGTTCTTTTCTAGCAAATTCTATTATTTATTTTTATTATTTTTCGATTTATTTTTATAATTTTTTATTTATAATTTTTATTGAATTATTGCTAATTCAATTTTTCGATTTAAATTTCACTTTAATGAACTTTAATTGATTTTTTCAATTTCGTCGAATTTGTTGTGTTTTCTTGTTGTATTTGTGTAGGTATCGTGCGGATCTTGGTGCATTTTGTTAATATTTTAATTTATTTTTATGTTTATTATTTTATATTTAATTCTTTTATTTCTCAGATTTTATATGGTTTACTTGATGTTTTAGTGTGGGTATTTAAATTGCGTGTTATTTTTGCGTGTGTATTTCTGATCCATTTAAACATTTTTCAAGGCCGTTTACGTTGTGGCCCAACATTATTATTATTATTAAACGATAACGCCAATAAAAAACCTTTCGTACGATATATTTCGATAGCACAGCTATCATCTTCAGGTACTCAAAACCAACTAAAAATATTATGAATTAACATTTAATTTAAACAAATTATTTTTTATTAATTTAATTTTTTAATAAATAAATATTTTTAAAAATATATTTTAAATTAATTTTAAATTTAAAATTTTTTACTTATATTCTAATTTTTAAAATTAATGTAATTTAAAATTTTCAATTATTTAATAATATTAAAAAAACAAACATGATTTAACATACGTAAACTATTTAAAAACATTCAAAACATTCGTAGTCACAGCACTCTGCACATTAATCTTTGGATCCAATGACCTTATCAGCAATGCTTCACATATCACTCGTTCCCAATAACTATTAAAACTTCTCAACAAAATTCTAAAATCAGACATTCCTATATCACTTTTACAGCCTCTATTGTGTTCACTAATATTGGTCAAACCCTTCAATCGACAATGCTCTAGAACTCGAGTACAGAGATGACGGGAAGTCTCTCCAATGTATGTGGCATTACACCCATTACATGTAAATTGATAAACGAGATCAGAACACAATCCAACCGGAGTTTTTGATTTATTAATAAACATATTGCGTACCTTACACGAATTAGAGACGATCTTATACTCTAAATTTCCTATCAGTTTACCCAACTTCCTCTTATAATTTGTAAAGCTTCAGAGTACGGCAATACTAACACATATTTAGGCTCAATTTTTTTATATCCATTTTTACCATCACCCAGATCAACACTCAATTCACACCCATCCGACAAATTACATTCAGACTTTCCACAACATGGATCCTTAGGATTTTTAATCAATTTATCAACAGTTTCTTTTATCATCAACAATAAAAATGATTTAGAATATCCATTCTTTATCAACAACTCAACAATTTATCAACACTTTTTACCGAATTAGCAAAAGTAGAAGATAAAGCCCATGAACGATAAATCAATCCTTTCACCATATTCTCTTATACTTAAATTCACAAAAGCTTTCTGGAGAAGTATAAAGACCAGTATCAGTTGGTTTTCTATAGATCTCTGTCTCATGTTTATCTTTGCGTTGAATTAACAAATCCAAAAACGCAATTGATGACTTTCTCTCCGTTTCACATGTGAATACAATGTTTTTATGTAAACTGTTCATAAAATGCAAAAACGGTTCTACATGTTTCTGGTTTTCAAATATAATGTGGATGATATTTTTCTTATATTATTTTTCTTAATATTTATTTAATTATTTAATTATTATTATTATTATTATTATTATTATTATTATTATTATTATTATTATTATTATTATTATTATTATTATTATTATTATTATTATTATTATTATTATTATTATTATTATTATTATTATTATTATTATTATTATTATTATTATTATTATTATTATTATTATTATTATTATTATTGTTATTATTATTATTATTATTATTATTATTATTATTATCATTATCATTATCAAGAGAGAAAACATATATTCAATAAGAATTAGGAACATATGTTATTCGTGGTGTAGAGCGGCCCGACGCTTGGCGCGCTCGTTCCTTCCGGGACGATGTCTGTTTGGTTTTGGGTTGGCCTTTGGAGTAGTCACCGCATCTCTGTAGGCTAGTTGGGCGGGAGCGAAAACGAGGGGTACTTCACCGCTACGACTTCCTGACCGGCTGCTACTGCTACTTCTAGGCCTTTTATTTGGGTCTTTAGACTTTGGTTTACTTGTTTCTCGTCGGCCCAACCCTTCTGTGCCGCTGTAATTTTTTGGTAGAGGATATTGACTTTTTTCGGCTTCACCCAGGTAGCCTTAGTTTGTTATATTTCCCTCGTAAGCTGCAGAATCTGTTCGTGTAATTCCTTGTTTACCCGGTGCGCGTTATCCAATTCGCGCTGTAAGATTTGGCTGGACTTCATGTCTACAAAAATGCAATTATTAGGCCACACAATTCCACATTTTTATTATTCAAATCAATCTTAAAACCGTAGAATTTTATAAATATGTTTATTCACATGATTTTATCGGCAATAGAAAACTTAAGCTAAAACTAAGCTAATTTATTTGATCACTAATTACAATTCAGTCCATAATGGCGTTTATAGTTGTCTCGCCTTGGAGTCATTCGAGCATAAGAGTGCTCGCGGTGTTCGTCATTTCGTTCTCTATCCGCCCTCATATTTCGGGGAAGGATCCTCCTTGGAACCACTACCTCGACGGCCTTGGATCTCGTGTTCAACCTGCGATCGTCGAGGTTGAACGACGTATTGTACGGCGGAGCGTAACCGTCCGTGCTGGGAATTCTTCCTGCCGCTATGTCGTCGTTGACGTTGGCCAGATAACGCCTGGCGTTCTCCACCTGGGCGTTGGTCTCCCGCTGATGTTCCTTGAGACGGGCGAGGAGGAACTCAGCGTGACCCCAGATTTCTCGAGCTGGGTTGCGTCCCGGCTCCCGTTTTATGGCAACAAACGGGAGCTCGATCTCCTCCTACGACTGTTGTTGTCCGAACCTTGACTCCTTGACCTGGGACACGGTGAATCCCGCATCCCACAGGGCCTGGCGACATCGATTTGCCGCATATGCGGGGAAGCGCGCCGTGATCCGGGATGCATCGATCCACGAATCGTCTAAACAGAAACAAATTTCAACATCATTTCTTTTCTGTAAGTGTTAGCCGCGGTCATAAAAATAATGTCATGCAACTCATTGGTTGATTATCATGGGTTAATCTGTCTAATTTCCTTTTGCGGACACTCCGCTCCTTAGGGTACTGAGTACTATTACCGTCGCGGATCATGGACGACTATCTCCTAAGACGAGCTTTTATCAGGAGGTACTTGAAGTTTTAATAAGGGTAACTCTGTAACGGGTTTCTTTGTAACGAATCTAGATCTATCGGGGCGTTCAGTGGAAATATGTTACTAGGGCGATTTCGACACACCCGGCCCAGCTGCGATGGGGATGGAATCCGAGATTTAATAATTTACTTAATAAGAAAATGACCTAACTTGTTATTTCCCTAAAAATTAGATTACTTAATTTCCTGTAAATTTACACTGCGTTTAAAAATAGGGTATTTTGTTTAATTTATTAGACTTAGACTACTACACGACTAGAGCACTTCTATGGAAGCATTTTACTTGTTCCCCCTTGCTTCCCCACCGCGTAACTAACGTAAGTAATTCAACTATTCCCTTGGGTTCTCAGAGTTGATCATTTGGACAAAGTGCTTATTCCAACAAATCTGGCTTATCTGCACTTTTAATTTATGTGACGCAATAATTGACTTTTATTCGGTTATTAAATCTAGGGTGCTCATAATTCCATTTTTTAATGGTGTTCACTTAATCATCTCCTAGCCTCACGCTACCTTAACATAACTGACAGGTTATTTTAAATTATTGCAGTATTAAAAAGATACTTTGTTTAGAGCTTTCCAATTAATATATTATGTAATATTAATGTGACAATATCGGTTGATTTACCAAATATTCGATTAACGAATTTATAATAATACTTGGTAACTTTTGTTTACATTTACCAACGTTAAGTTATCAAACTAACACTTAGTTTTGAATAACAAATTTTGTTTAGATTTACTACTGTTAAGCGGTTAATTAATACGTACTACAAAATGACAGTTTTATTTAAATTTTACTAACGTTAAGTTATTAAATTAATACTTAATATTCAAATGATAATTTTTGTTTAGATTTACTAACGTTAAGCTGTTGATTAATACGTACTACTAAAATGACGGTTTTTATTTAAATTTTTACTGATATTAAATTATTAATTGATAGATAACCTGAACTTGAATTTTCCTGGGACAATGAAGCATCATTAACGGTAGAACTACTTTCCTATTCAGTTGGATTAGGGTTTGGCATCTAACTGTATTTGGTTTATGTTTACTCGCAATATTCCTCGGATCGACATCCCATCACAAGCTAGTCAGGGTGATGTTGGCGTTTTCCCGTCTAATATTATCATGGATCTGGGATCTCGTTTGTATCGTAAATATCAGTATCATCGTCAAATGGGTGGCCGTCTCTAGCAACAAAATATTTGGTCAATATTAGGTGTTCTGTTTTCGAATCGAATAATTCACAAAATTTATGGCTTAGTGAAGGTTTCCCTTCTTAGGTCGACATAAAATTCAACAAGTAAAAACTCCTGGTAATATAAATTTTATTTCATGGCAGTTAAAACAGTTCGTTTTTTTGAATCAGGAAAAAATTGGCATCGGAGTTAAGCATCCACGTCACGGTAACTATGTCTCATATATATTTAGGTTAATTTGTTCAGCTAAAGAATAGAACTTACTATCTCGGGAGCTACTTGTTGGCTCCATAATTACATCATCTCCTTGAATCTCGAGTGGAATATCCTCATTAAATCGTCTAGTATTATAATTCATCTTGATAGAAGGACAATAAATGACAGCATCCATTTATACTTACTGGTGCACCTATTCTGAAAATTTTTGGGTGGTATGTCTGCACACCAATCTGATTTTGGTAGAGCGATATGGATTGTGCGGAGTGGAATTGGATTCTCCATTGGTGTGTCTGCTGCTGATTTTCAAAGGTCATAAGTGATGTAGTCGTCTACTAGCCGAGAGATATTTTTCGGTCGGAATTTTAATCACCTAGAATACTTTTCGTTCTTATTTCTCGGGTAACGATCATTTTAAGTAACACCCGCATTGGAGTTAAAATTTATATTCGTTGTAAGTTTGATAAGTTCTAATGAATATGTTAGAGATTATAGCACTGGTTTTTATTTGACGTTGAATTCCCAGTCACCTTCCCTTTAATTGGTCTTAGGAGCATTTATGTTTATATTACTAATTAATGATTGCCTAATGGACTACTCAGTGTTTTTGATTTTTAGCCGTTTGCCAGTACAAATTTAGGTCGAGTTTGTGGGAAATGAGTGATTATGAAATAGCCAAAAGACTATTCCCTCCTCAACCCATTTCCACTATACGGACTGATATTTAAGTTCCAGCTCCTGCGTTTTCACGCCGGAGCCTTCACTGGCACGAACTATTGGCGATTATACACGCACTTACACAGTTCTATAGAGTATATAATATTTTAATGACTTGTGGTGTTTAGCGGCTGTGGGCCGGAAAAATTTCGACAAAAATATTATTTATAAAACTTTTATTGGACATCATATACATTGATCATAAACGTATTTGTCATATTCAGTTCAAAATTTACAGTCCAACATTTCCACACGCCGACATCTCAAACAGATCTCGTATGAGGTTGTTTGGATGCGACGTGGAGAAAGTTTCCAAAAACATCTTTTCTAAGACTGGTTCAAAACTTCGGTTCAAAAATCTGCTTTCAAAAATTGATTAAAATTATGTGAAAATGAATCGGAATATATACCTATTGTACAACACTAACCTTGCGTGTTAAATTTGATTTAGTAAAACAAAATTTGACCTTGCGATTTTCTAGTATATTGTTGGGCCAGAACACAAACGGCCTTAAGAATTGTTAAAATGAATCGGTAATACACACGCAAATACAACATGCATATTTAAAATTGGACCTATAAAACATCAACTAGCCATGCTAAAATATGAGAAAGAAAACAATTAAATATAAAATCAAGAAACACAAAAATAAATTAAAATAATAACAAAGTGCAACAAGATCCACACGAAATAAACATAAAAATAACATGAGAACACAAAAATTTGACCAAAATTTGACAATTTACAAAATTTGGAAAATCCATAAAAATGGAACAAAAATTAAATAATTTGAATTGGAAAAATTCAATTTAAAAGTTAAAAAGAAAAATTTTCAAATCAAATTATAAAAATAATAAAATTAAGAATAGAATATACTAGAAAATCACAAGGTCAAATTTTGTTTTACTAAATCAAATTTAACACGCAAGGTTAGGGTCGTACAATAGGTATATATACCGATTCATTTTCACATAATTTTAATCGGTTTTTAACCTAGAATCAACTTTACTCTGTATAATTACTAGTAGATTACCAGAATTTTTAATGGTGAGTGGAGGAATGCTCGAAAACTGTCTCCACGTCGTGTCCTCGCAACCTCGTATGAGCTCTGCTTGGGCATCGGCATGGGGAGAGAGTTATGTTGTTATTATGATAAACGAAGTTATTGTGGTAAATTATATTTCAATAAAAATATTTAATAAGAAACTAAACTTTTTCTTTGTCGAAATTTTTCCGGCGCACAGCCGACACATCATGCAAGATATCAACTTATCACACCCTATCAAGAGTCCGCCAATAATTCGTGCCCGTGAAGGCTACGGCGTGAGAACGCAGTAGCTGGAACGTAAATTATAAACCCGTGTAGAGGAAATGGGTTGAGGGAGAAATAGTCTATTGGCTGTTTCGCCCTCACTCAACTCCCGTAAACTCGACCTAAAATCACGACACCAAACGGCTTAAACTTAAAACATTGAGTAGTCCAGTGGACACTCATAATATTGTAATATTAACACAGATTTTCCTAAGATCAATTAAAGGAAAGGTGACTGGGGAGTCAACGCAAATTAAATACCGTTGCTATGATCTCTAACTTATTCATTATAACTAACTAAACTAACTCCAAGGCGAATATCACTAAACGATAACTAACCAAAAGTTAAGGGCGAAAAGTATTCTAGGTGAGAAAATTTTAACCGATAATTAACCGAAATTTAAATTTCAACCCGAGAAATCAAATAGGCGATATTTTTCTCTTAAGATTCGTACAACATGACGAATCCCTAAGCCCTGACATCTAATAGTGTTGAACGTAATCATATCAAAAAGGTTATTCTTAAAATATTCCGGCATTCTTTCAAAACTCATTAAGAAATCACCTAACGGAATTGTCGTAAATGCCCCGTAAATAATAATTTGTAATTTAGTAATTTCAACCATAACTGAATAAACTAGTAAAGAACGCTAAAGTAGACCCGCTCAAACAGACATTCTCCCGGTAAAATTTGACTATTAAACCCCAAATATTTAAAAGGAAAACCCATTGACATTTAATAATTTCCAAACAGTCTAGGCGATGAGAAACTTTGGACTAAATAGGTTGATAAATCGACAGGGATATGTACAAGTAATATTCAATTTATCCCTCCCAATAATAGAGTAATCGCATAAAATCTCTGAATATTAACAATGAATAAATATAATGATTACTTCCAAACTTAGTAAGGAGGACAATTAAATCTAGAAAGTTTTGGTAAAAAACATGATAATCGAATATGTAATGAATAAAATAACAATTTGGGATATCATCAATAAATTTACAAAATTTTACAACAATTGTACTGAATAAGTCCACTAATAGGCAGTAATTACAGGGGCAAATAAATTACATTCCACCATTTGATGAGGTATACTCCACGATCACAGAAGCCACTGTAGAGGAGGTTCATTGGCGACGATTGACATACGATGTACATTAAGATAAATGAGACGATGTAGATTGCCAACATGTGTCGTCGAGGGGAGATGAAAAAATCTGAAGAGTAATTATTCAAATGAGAAACGATAACAAAAAGAAAAATTACTTTCATGTAACATCAAGCAATAAAAAAAACTCCCCTTAAAGTAAGAATACTCATCCCCGAGACTAGAAGTTCCAGTGAACATTAATATTGATCAACAACCACCTAAATAAATTGCTAAAAATAGGGAAATAACCGAGAAAATTACCTGAGATTGTAAGTTGCAAAAATCTAATTCAATGATAACGAAAATTAAATTAAGTAACTAATTTATGCCATTCAGTTGACATTTCTGAAAATCAATTCAGCCGAAAAACACTGTTCGATTTGCAAGCAACGGTACATAACCTTTAAAATTGGCAGTAAGTACACCAATTTTAAAAAAATCGAATTTTACCTGCGCTTTCCACACCATTCCACCAAAAATCAAATCAGTGTGCACCCCTACCACCCGAAAATCGGCAGATTATGTGCTTCCATAAGTATAAATACAACGGGTCAAATGAATAACGCCATTCACTCTTTCGCTACCCATATAAATTCTAATACTAATCAACGTGAAGAAATTAGTCAACTCGAGATCCAAGGAGACGATATAATTATGGAGTCAATAAGGAGCTCCAGAAAGGGTAAGCCTCAGTTTTTTATTAATCAAACTAACCTGAATATGAGTCATAGTTACCCGACGTGGAGAATCAACCCCAACGCCAATTGTTTCGGATTTCAGAATTGAATTGTTATCACTTCTATGAATAAATTTATATTAGCCAAAGTTTCTTCCTTATGAAAGTTTTGTCGATCTAAGAAGGGGAACATCCGTTAAGCCATAGGTTTTCTAAACCCCTCAGCTTGAAGATGAAATTTTACTAGAGACGGCCACCCATTTGATAACGATGTCAATACTTATGATGTGCATGAACCCTCAGATTATGGTAGATTAAACGAGGAAACATCAGCATAACCCCGACTAGCTTGTGATGGAGTGACGATCCGAGAAATAATATGAGCAAGTGAAAACGAACACAACTAAATGCCAAACCCTAATCTGCTGAATGGGGAGATAGTTACCCTGTAAATGATGCTTCACTGTCCCAGGAAAGGTCAAATTCAGATTACCTATCAATTAATAAAATTAAATGAACCATATTATTCTAATATTACTTGGTAATAAACGAATTAATATTAGTAAAATTAAATGAGAGCATTATTTCATTTTACGTAGTAATTGGTAACTTAACAGTAGAAAAAGTAAATTAAAACCATTAGTTTTATTTTGTAATTAACTTAACATTAGGACAATTAAATAAAATCGTCATTTTTACCTCACGTAGCAACCAATAACTCAACGATCATGAATTTAAACAAAATCTTCATGTTAATACTGAGCATTAGTTTAATAACGTTACGCTAATGAATCCAAATAAAATTATCTTTCTGATATCAAGTATTTGGTTAACTCAGGGTTAATGGAGCTAAATGAAAATTATCAGTTTAATGTTAAGCATTAGTTTGATAACTTAATGTTGATAAAATTAAATGAAGGCTATCAGTTACTATTATATGTTAATTACTCAAAATTTGGTAACTCAAGCGCTATTGTAACATTAATGGTGCCCAACTCATTGATTGGGAAACCCTAGACGAGAAACAAATGAACCAGAAACTAAGAACCCAGATAAAAGGCCTAGAAGTAGCAGTAGCGGCCGGTCAGGAAGGCGTAGCGATGACGTACCCTTCGTTTTCGCTCCTGCCCAAATAGCCTACCAGGATGCGGTGGCTACTCCAAAGGCCGCCCTAAGACCAAACAGACGTCGTCCCACCGCTCTGCACCACGAATAATGCATGTCACTAATCATTTTCAAATAAATATTTTATCTCTCGAGTTGTCTCATAAATTAACGTTGGAACGAAATTTTAAATCTATAATAAGAGTCAAAATTTATGTTATATGATGAGCAAGATCAAATAGGAAAGAAGGACCGGAATGAATAAAGCTCACACAGGCCTTCTAAGGCAGTGCGTTGAACCCAGTTTGAGGTCGGGCCAGAGCAGCTCCTATGTGGCGCTCACCTTTGGCGATCTCAACACCAATGGTTGCATCACCAACGTTGCCTAACGACGGGTAACCATTGGGGGCAAAAAAAGCTTTACATCTGGGGTCAAGGTCATAAAAACCATAAACCCCACAATATTCTAATCTTAATTTTATCATTTTTGTAATTTAACTCGACAATTTTATTTTAAATTTTTTAATTGAATTGTTTCCAATTCAAATTATTTAATTTTTGTTCCATTTTTATGGATTTTCGCATTTTTCGATAAATTGTCGAATTTTGGTCAAATTTTATGTTCTCATGTTATTTTTATGTTTATTTCGTGCGGATCATGTTGCACTTTGTTATTATTTTAATTTATTTTTGTGTTTCTTGATTTTATATTTAATTGTTTTCTTTCTCATATTTTAGCATGGTTAGTTGGTGTTTTAGAGGTCCGATTTTAAATATGCATGTTGTATTTGCGTGTGTATTACCGATTCATTTAAACGATTCTCAAGGCTGTTTGCGTTCTGGCCCAACAGTAATATTACGAACATCATTATTACAATTTTATTACTGTCATTGCTATTTACATTATTATCAAAGATTTAATTAAGAGAAAAAAGGAAAAATAATAAATAAATACCATTATTAAAATTTATTTTTACAAAATAAAAATAGTCCACGTTGGAAAAATTTCGCTTGCTAAATTGCAAAGAGTTGTTGGACCTGAATCGGAAAGTCCTGAAATTAAAAGTTGATAAAATCCACATTAAATTAACCAACAAACCTCATAGGGTCATTTTAAGGGTCATGGTGAGAACCCGTAATATAAAATAAGAAACTTTTATATATACTAAGGATAATTATATTATTTGAATAAAAATTTTATACTTTACTATATAGTTAATAAAATAAATTAATCCTATTTTAGAGACTAATAACCTTACATTTTAGGGATCATTATAATTTTCCCTTAGGAACATCGGGAACGAATCTTTAAATTCTTTGAAATCCAGATTAATAATAATAATAATAATAATATTATTATTATTATTATTATTATTATTATTATTTTTATTATATTATTATTATTATTACTATTATTATTATTATTATTATTATTATTATTATTATTATTATTTTTATTATTATTATTATTATTATTACTATTATTATTATTATTATTATTATTATTATTATACCTATAATTATTAAAAAAATTATTATTATTATTAATATTACTATTATGAATACGAATATTATTATTCCTATTATAACTTTAGAAATATTAGTTTAAATCTTACGGGTAAATTTTGTAGTCCCTATTAAAAATAAATTGCATTGTTATTATTATACTATTATTATAATTATTATTATTATTATTGATTTTATAATTATTAATTTAGGATTTTTTTGTTGTTGTTATTACAGTTAATCATTTCATTAAATGTGTCGTTTACCACGGATATCATAAGGACGATTTATTTGTCATTTGGTAATTACTAACCTTATTGTAATGGTTCTCAGTATTGTTTTGTCTATTAGGAATATGAGGTAACCCAGGGTGTTCCCAACAGTGTTACTACTGCTCTGGCCGGTGTCACGTTTACGAGCACTGCTGTAGAGACCTGCCCAAAAAAACTCAAAGCGGATAAAATATGTACGTCTTCATTCCTTTCTTCATTCTGACAGTGTAATTAGATCCCTAAAAGGAATGTTTTTATAAAATTTCAGAAACTAAACTTAGAAAATACATAAGAGCGGGGACCATTAAAATCAGAACATGATGTCTTCTATGATAGCTCGTGAACCCAACTGAACTTTAGGGCAATGAAAGTCTTTGAAAAGAGACTCACCCTTTGCTAATATTCAACCCATTAGCACACAGTACCAATGTGGCTAGAGGTTAAACTTCTTATGCAGGCGCTCGATGGAAGCAGTTACCTTTAGCCTGGATTGAAATTTTTGATTACCCATCAGTGCCCAGCACGTACATGATATGTCAAAGTTTATCGTTTTAAATTTTTGATGTTTTTTTAGTAATTTTCTATCGTTATTTTATTTAATTTTATTATGGATTATTTCGTAGATGATTTTCTTTCATGTCGATTTTTGTGATCTAATGTTTTTAATAATCAACATTTTTGTATAATTTTGATATTTTATCAATATTTTTCTTTTCATCTCTTTTTAGTTTTCTTGTTAAACTTTTCTACTCATTTTTATTCTTCTAGGCACTCTATAGAGTTTCTAAAAATAAGATGTGGGGAATGAACTGGGCTGTTTGACTACCACATACAGCTGCCCTACCTCCAATCACGGTTATATCCTGTGGTCAAATTTTATTTTATTCATATTTGTTCATGTAATTATTTATTTATTTTAAAATTGAGCTTCGATCGCAAAAAACAAATATTCATGATGGGAAGAAAGCAAGATGATATTGCGTTTCATAATCGAGGTTAAGCTGATTCCATAGAAACGAAATAAATTATAAATCAAAACACCCAATAAATTAAAACTCTTTAAAAATTAATTTAATGGAATGTTTGACATATTGAATACTCCTTAAAAATTAACCTTTGTTTTTAGCTTCATTGATAATGCAATTTTATTAAAAATTATTAACTTATACATTTGTTTAAATACTGTAACAATTAACTTTGTTTTAAAAATTTATTTTGAAACAAAGGAATGAAGAAAACTAACTTATCTAGTTTTGAGAAATCTCCCGATACATCTAATTTTGATTGGAGTAATTCTGGTAAGCTTTAAAAATTTTGTATTTGTTGAAATATTATTAATGATATTTAGTTTCAGATATAAGTAATTTTGATATCAGTTTTAATGCAACTAAAGCTATTAAGTTAATTATTTTTAACTATTGTTGAAATTTTTTATTAAATTGTATCAGTTCATCTATTGTGGATCCTAAATTAATTCACATAAATAATTTGACAAGTAACAGATTTTTTTAAATTCATGTAAAATAAACACTTATTTAGAGAAAATCAATGAAAAAAACCATTCAGTTTTAAAGTAATTAAATTTCAGAAAAACTAAATACAATAATTTATTAGCCTCTCAAATTTAAGTGTCTTTCAGAAAAGGTAATAAAACATTTTTAATCGGAAATTTGTTTGAAATAAAACTCAGAAAACAAAATACCTACAAGAAAACCGTATCTGTTCCAAGAGTTCCGCACTCTAAAGTAATATCAGTTTTTATTAACTTTTTTTAGATATTCACTATTAGAGGTGGCGAGGAAAAAAGAAAAGAAAAATTTCTGTTAAAAAAAATATTAAAAACGTAATAATTGTTTGTAATAGAAATATTGTAAACTTATCTATTAGCTTTCCACAGTAAACCTCAGTAAATTCAAAGCGATTAGTGATTTAACTGCAGGAAATAGGTAAATTCAAATTGTTTGACAATTTACTAAACAATTTAAACAACAGCTCACCAAATGAAAACTTATTAAGCAACAAAGATAACGTGGGCATCACAAGGTAGAGTTACGCAGTGAATTATATTCATTGCTCTCTTTTTTAGCGATTGTTTTATAAGTGCACCGAAGAAAGAAATTTTACAACCATGCATCAATTTGTCTCCCTTAGTGGGTAACAACGAAGTTTACGAAACCGTTGGGGTAGGATTTGTTTCTGGAATTCGATTTTTTGACAAATGACTGTTTTTAGAAAAGAAAATCTATCGTAATGTTTCCTTTGAAAGAAAATGCACCAATTAAGAAATCGATAACTCCAACAAATGGTAAATTTATATTTCGGTTTCCATTGATTTTATAATAATTGAATTTATTGATACAAATTTATCATCAGCGCAGTCAATATTTATTTTTTTATTTCAATCAATAAAAATATTTTCAATCGATTTTGAAAATTAAACCTTTTTAATGAAAATAAAATAAATTTCTATTAAATTAATAAATCAATAACAAATCTATTGTTTTCTATTAATGATGAAAATTAAAAAATATTCAATAATTAATTAATAAATCCATAATTCAATAATTAAATAGAAAAATCTTATTTTCGATAAATTTTGAAAATTAAATATTTTAATTAATAAATAATAAAATCTATTAGTTAAATTTAGATAAATAAATAATTTTATTTATTAGATTTAATAAATAATTAATTAAAATTTAATAAATAAGTTATTACGTGATTAATTAATAAATATATTAATTTTGAAAATTAAAATTTTTAACTTATTAATTATTAAATAAAAAATATTTTATTTTGATAAATTTTCCTGATTTTAAATGTTTAATGATTAAATTTAAATTATTTGATAAATGAAAAAATTGAACCATTTTTTTACATTTTTTATTTAATAATTTAAAATTATTAATCAAATAACTTAATTATTAAGTGATTAATTTTTAATTAAATATTTAAAATTTTATAAAGCAGTAATTATGTAATTAATTTAATTTAATTTTGATTAATAATGATTAATAAATAAAATTTATTAATTTTGATTAATATTTGATCTAACAAAATTATATTTTTAATCAATTTTGAAAATCGAATATTTTATTTAAAGATAATAAAAATATTTATTAATAATTCAATAACACAACTTTTATTTTCTATTAAGGATAATAATTAATAAACTAAATAATTAAATTTAATATTTATTTAATTTCCGATTGATTTTCCATCAATAATCTAATTATTAAATAAATCTATAAATTAATAAAACTATAAATTAATAATATTAAATAATTAAATATTAATTAATAAATAATAGAATCTATTAGTTAAATAAATTTTGATTAACGAATAATTAAATTTATTATATAATTAATTAAATTTAATAAAAATATAATATTTTAAAATTCAAATTTTTAACTTATTAATTATTAAATTACAAATATTTTATTTTGATAAATTTTCCTGATTTCAAATGTTTAATAATTAAATTTAAATTATTTGATAAATGAAAAATTGAACCATTTTTTTACATTTGTTATTTAATAATTTAAAATTATTAATCAAATAAAACTTAATTATTAAGTTATTAATTTTTAATTAAATATTCAAATTTAATAATAATAAATAATTAAATATATATCGATTAAAATTTATGAAATAAGTTATTATTTATATAATTTAATATAATTATTTTATAAATTAAAATAATTTAATATAACTAAAAGTAAACATTTGTCTGGCACTTAATTCTGTGATTACTGGCAATATTATATTTTATTGAATGATCAAATATATTTACATCTACAAACGGATTTTATCTATTTTATCAGTTTATTGAGACAATTGTCATTTTTGTAGATAATTTGCCAAGGAAAATCAACACAGTTTCAAAGTAAGTTTTACCTTTTCATTTTCGGTAAATCTTTTACTAAACTAGAAAAAAAACAATGAAAAATATTTTATATAAAAATGTACTAACTAAGGAAGCTTTTAAAATAAGCAAGTAAGATATTATGGATTTACCTTATTCTTATATCGCGTTCTTCCCGAAAATAAACGTTTTTCAATATTAGTTGTGGTTTTTAAATATAAATGTATTTAAACATTTTTATTAAATAATCATTGAATATCGACCAAATACATTTCACGCTGTTACTACCTAGAGATGGACCTCTGTCCACTCAGTTGCTACCTAGTTTATTTAATGAAAAAATAAGTCACTCAACACTTTAATTTGAACACTGGATTTTTTTTTTAAGAATACAATTCACAAAGTTTAAAATTTCAACTTAACTAAATGTAAAAAATTAAATTATTCAAAATTATATTTACATGAAATTTTCAATTGTTAATTATATTTTTACATAAAAAATTATAAAATAATCATTAAACATAATAAATTAACATCAAACTCGTCTTAAAAATAAACGTTCAATCCTAAATTATTTAGCTTACTGACTATTTTGTCAGTAGTATATTACATAACAATTTTATCAAATAATCATAAAACTTTAATAATTTTCATGAAAATTTAAGTTTAAAACCATTATAGTACATTGATAGTTTATTTAATTAAAAATAAATCACTCAAAACTTAAAATTGAACACTGGATTTACAATATTTTAAGAATACAATTCACAAAGTTTAAAATTTCAACTTAACTAAATGTAAAAAATTAAATTATACAAGATTTACTTTACCAATTTCTATAAAATTTGAAATTTACAGCAAATAAAATATACAAATTTATATTCTATTAAAAAATTTAATTTTGAAAATAAAAAATAATTCGCCCATGATAGGATTATTACTGACTCAACGAATTATTACCGACACCAGACTGTTACAAGTCTTATTTTATTACCGAAATTTCTTATAATAATAATAATAATAATAATAATAATAATAATAATTACAAAACAATAGATTAAAAAGACAAACACCTTATAAGACAACATTTATTTAAATAAAAGCTTTAATATCTTCGACATCAGTGACATTGATATCTAAATAATGTCCGAATGCAAAACTTTTGTTTTTATCTACCCATTGACGTTTATCATCGTTGTTACTTAAAGCAATTTTACAATTTTTAAATATAAACAACTGATGATTTCTCGTCCCTATTCTCGTTTGAGGAGCAGAAAAAACTGTATCGTTTCTATAACAATTAAGATAAGAAAGATACTTTATTTCAGTTCGTTCCAAAGTAATTCCCTTTGCTTTATTACTTCCAGTTTCTCCTAAAAGACTATAGCATTTTGGTCGTAAGAAAACCCATTCCTTATATCCAAGTCCCTTATTCTCATCTTTGAATTTACCTATTACTGAGTCAAGTTTTCTTGAATACAAAGGATGACCAATATCATAATTCGAAGTGTCCAAAAGATTATCCAAAACCATTGCAAGTAAAAGAGTACTTAATTTACAGTTTTTAATTTCAAGGAAGAAAGAGTCAGTGTCGCCAGCAACAATGTCAATCCTACAATTGAAAAGATTCCTATATTTCTCCAATTCAAGATACTGGAGCTGATACATCCGTAATTTCGATAAATCAAGAACCGTTTGACCGATATAACTAGGTCGGTTACAAACTAATTAACAAATTAATTCTTTATTTAGATGAGCTGCTATTAGATCATCGTCAATCTTTATACACTTTCTGAAAGACGGCTTTGATGAATAAGTAACCATCTTTTCAAATGAATTACATAATCTTAAATTCATTCGTTTTTTAAGATTTTCCACAGGTTTTCCATAAAGACTATTATTTAAAAGTTTGAAATAGTTCTTATCAAGATTATTTGTAGCATCTGCTCTCAAACAAGTGTTTGTATTAATATACTCTTTAAAAATCTTTGCCTATTTAAATCTTATAGCTCTATGAATCTTAACAACCTTAACACCAAGAGAAACATACATCTTTAGAAGTCTCCAATGAATAATATAGTTATTCTTGGGATAATGGGTGAGCATTATTTTTTCAACTTTAGAATCCGGTGGACACATCTTTTCAGGCGCCACAGGGAATTTATCCAAAAACTCATGTACACTTTCAGGAATTTCGAGATCAACTTCCATCGTGTAACCATATGAAAGCGTTTCAATATCTGTACTCATCCAAAATAGAATCAAGATTATTAATTACCCAACTAAAATCACCGAAAAGAAGACTTTGGCTAAGATCCCAACCATACAGATTGTTGATATCAATTTCTAACAATTCCATATCATCACAAGTTTTAACATAACGTTTATTCACAAATGTTATTCCACCCCTGATCCCTTCTTCATAGAAATTATACATTTCCATATCAGTAAGGAGTTCAATGAGTTCTTTCAATGTCATCAAAGCAGAAGCCCAACTCATTCCAGGTATACCGTAAAAAATTAAGGGATCTAAACCGTTATGAGCAATACTCTTTGAACGAAATTGTTGAAAAAAATCAGCAAGAAGAAATACATCTAATTTCAAGTATATCATCATATAATCTAACAAGGTATTGCAATTATTCTCAGTCCAAATCTTTTGAGCTCTCAAATATTGTGATTCTGTCACTTCAGGCCAAATTGGTGGTAATTCAAAAGTTGTTTCCAAGTTTCCAAACTCTTTGCAAATTATAAGGAAAGATACCTTTACAACCCATTATTGAACCATTAAATACTGAATCTGTCAAAGTAAAGTTAGAAAGAGTTTTAACTGCATTGTATAATGATGCGCTAACAAACTGATAACTATCAAAGAACCTAACTGATACTTTATCGATATGCGCTATCAACGATATAAACTTTTCTGCTGAAGTTGGAATGATATTCAAATCCCAAGAAGGAAAACTACTAAGACCATACTTCAAAATGTGATGAAGGTCATAGCCCATAAGATTATGAAAATAACAGGTAAATGCTGACGATTTCTTCTAACATTACGACAAAGACTACAAGCAGCCCCAAGGTAACGACCTGAAAAGTGTTCGTAAACTTTAACACGATTTCTAATGGGTTTCTTACAAAGATAACAATTCAAGCAAGACTTAAAAGCATTTTCCTGATTAAATAATAGCGAATAATGTTTGAATCATTAAAAAGATCAAAATAAGGTTGTATAATTGTCACCGCAATTTCCTCTCTTTTTCAAAAATTCCAAGACACTGCTGGACGTATAGGAGTTTCTAAACTATGGTATGACTCATCTCGTCGATATGCCCTTCACTTTCAACTACTAGGGATACTTACTCGATACGTCGCATGATTTTAATAACCATTGCGTACCCATGATCGAAATCATGTTGGTACTGTACGCAATAGCCGAATGCCATTCGAGCAGGTGAGCGTTATTACTAACACTACTCCTCAAAGGACCTTCGTCTTCCCGGATCATTAGCTGCCGCTGGAAGGACTTACGCTTCTGCCTATCAACCCATATCAAATCCCTGCTTTTGCCCTGACCACGTCGAGAAAATCATGGAGAATGGTTATGCCCAATACGTGTTTGCAAGCTCCTTTCGACACCATTGCCATCTATACCTCACCTCTCGTAAAGTGCAATTAAGTAGCGTAATGCCTAACAAAAGGGTAAAAAAATAAAATAAGACAACATGAATATTGTGAATAAACTATATTGGCCGTAACATACATTTACGTCATTACACAGAAAAATAAGCAATGAACATCAAGATCACAAATGTCTATATACACATCCCTGACCGTATGAGAGAGTCCAATTTTCTTTTTAGTCTTCCTCGGCGTCAATTTCCGTAGGTAAACGTCTCCTTTTTGCCGGCCGATACGGCAGGGGATTTGCTCGAAGGTTGCCCTCAGCACTCGTGGAAGGTCCCGCGATTTCACGTTGAAAGCCATCGTTCGGCACTTCGCCCGTGAGAATGGCTATTTCGTCAGTACCTAACCCCAGCCGATCGAGAGCTTGTACGACTCGGGGCGATCCAAGATCCTCATCCACTAGATCGATGTGGATGGACCTGGAGGGGAAGAGAAATTGAGCCGAGGAGCGTAGCAAATATCCGGATCGAGCCCCGGGATCTCGAATTCCCGATAAGAGGGCGGCAAGTCGTCGATCCGATATGTGCCTTCGGCGGGCTCCGCTTCTCGGAAGAGCTCTTCTTCTCGGCGGCGTCGATCCCAACGTCGCCTATTCCGATTTGGCCTATGGCGAGCCGTATTGACGGCAGAGTTCGCCGTGATTTCTGCTGGCGGAGGATTTTGAGTGGATGGAGGGATGAGAACTGAAGGAGTGGAGAGGTCTTCAGTACTGGGGAGATGATGGGCTGGAATGATGTTTAGTTGACTGGCCCGGACACTCCCTGGGACGTGAGTCCGAAGCTCTACGTCCGTGAATGCTTGACGGAGTGCCGTTGATTGTTCACGTATCAGCAGTCGTTGGCTGCGTGACTCGGCGATTAATTCGTCACGCTCCTGAGTGAGTCGGAAAATCTTCTGCCTCAGCTCCCTTACGGTTTCTGGTGGAGCCCAGGTGCCTTTCATTCTCACATATTTAACCCGGAGCTCATTGTGCTGCTGTTTCAGGTCTTGATACTGGTGCCGGACGGCCACTATGGATGGGGAAAGTCGGGGAATCCTTAGCAGATTGTTCAACTCGGACGTGTTATTGCCGTTCATGCTAAAAAAGAAAGAAAAGGAAATTAAAAATCGGAGGTTATGGAGAGGTGGGGTAGTTAGACAGGGCGGTTCGGGAAGGGATGAGGGTGATGAGGAACAAAATCGTCATTTTCATCATTAACTTCTTCACTACGCAATATGTTTTGAGAGTTCATGTTCGATGTCCGGAAATCTTTTGATTATTGTACGTACAGATGCACAATCTTCAGATTTTACTATACCAAAAGTGAAACATCATCTTAGCATTTTTGTACCTGATTTGTTTGAGTACTCTGTGTGAATAGTTGTGTTGAACCGAATGAATTCGGAGCGTATTGGTCATTCACATTGTGCAAGTATATACGGTTTGAGCAGTGAAAGGGTTAATAAAAGTTGACTTATAAGACGACATTAATTTCCTCAAACCTACTTATATTGCACAATCTCATAGGACAGTCATTTATCTCATAATTTAATTCATTCTGGAAGTTAGTATAGCGATTATTTACAAGAACGTCATGCTTCGATAAAGCCAAGATACTATATATAAAACAAAGATTGTCACTATTCTTAATATTAATAATAGCTCTTTTTCCTTTAAGCACAAGAGGAGTCTCAATAAAACCGTGACCAGTTAACCTATTTATTTGGGAATATTTAGTCAAGATAAAATGAATTTCTAGAATTCTAGAAATAGTCCATCCACTACCAAACTGAGTAAATCTTTCTATTTTTTCATTTAATTTTCTAACTCCTTCAACAAAAAAATTATCTGAGAAAACCTCGGCGTTATTAGATATAAATTCATCTTTATCATCTTTCTCAAATTGGATATTTACAGCAAATTGAATTTTAACGTTCCCCATTTTATTAATTTCAATTCTTAGCTGGGTTATAATTCTATCTGTTAATGTTATTTGATTAACATTAAATTCGTCAATTTTAAATTTTAGTAATTTACGAGATCCTCTTAAATCTAATTCTACAATTGGGTCATTACTAATGTCGACAGAACCACCTATTTAAATGTTTTCCTCGTCATCCTTAATTACAATTATTTCATTTTTAGATATTTTAGGCGCCCCTAAATTCAAACCAATATCAGATTTTCTTTTCTTAATTTTAAAATCATCAGCCTTAAAAATCAAACGAAAGAAATCTAGTTTATTCTGTTTAAACTGTGTCAAATGAACCTTATGATCAAAAAAGAAATCAAGATAGGGTTGGGCATGGTAAGTTTTGCACGAGGGACATATAACGATTTCAATGCCATTGAACTGATGACGATAATATTTCTTCATTAGGTCATGGGCATTCTTCACTATGATTCACGGATCAATTGCAGTACTGAGGGTATAAATTGCCTTTTTATATAAAAATAAGTGAAAATTAATTATTTTTGAAAATTATGGCGTAATTAAAAGTTATTTTAAAGGTTAATGAATTACCAAATTTGAATCCTTTAATATGAAAAGGTTATACTATTTTCAACCTTATGTAAAAGGTTATATAAATTATGTAATTAAATATTTAAAAAATAAACAGTTTACAATCAAATTATCAATCTAAACTATTTATTTTAAAGATTTTAATTTCTAATTTATATACTAATTTTATATCATTATAATAACTAGAGTTTAAAAGTAATATTATTAAAATAATAAAAAAAATTTAATTCTTTATTTAAAATATTACTTAAAAATCATTTAAAAAATTCAAAGAATACTTACATTTAATTTTCGTCCCATTTAATTTAGCATTAATATGGGGCATATTTGATGAAGAATTTTGAAGATTCTGATTGTTGTTAAAATTTGGAACATTTTGCATGTTTTGAAAGTTTGGAATATTTGGCATGGTAAATTGGAAATTTGGATAATACCACATGTAAGGCATGTTGGTATATGGCATATTCTAAATAAATAATTACTAAATATTTAATTTAAATTTTAATCTTATAAAGTTAGCATTCATATTCTGCCAATACATTTGACCAGGAAAGTTATTAGAATTCTAAATAAACCTAATAATTTTCAAATAAAATTTAAAATTTACCATATGATTTGTATTTGGTATATGTTTGGAATTATTCGTATTAGATGAATTATTATTACTGTTCTAAATAAAATAATAATATAATTAAAATTAAAAATGTTACCATATTGATTATTGTTCGAAGTTGGGTATATGTAAAAAGTGATCATAAAATGAAAAATCTATCCTTATATATGAATAATTACGTTATTACTACAATAAATTAACCAATCAAAACACGGTAAATTGCACACATAAATTTTTAATATTTCAGATAATCTAAAGCACCAAGTAAACAGTTTTTATAAGCACAATCATCATCGTATTCATAATATGTTTCTTCAGGATATGTTTCTTGGAAAACTCTGATATTCTTTTAATGAATACTTTACAATACAAAATATATTTTTAAAATCTTTTCTTTTGTTTCATCTGTCACATAGAAAATAGCTGTTTTTCGATCAGAACCGATATTACTTAATATACACGTTGGAGAGAAAAAATTCTGACGGTTAAGTATTTGATCTTCATGATATTCGTTTGCCAAAAACACCCAATTTAATGGTCTTAAAATATTATTAGTATTGATCATACATAATTCTTTTATAACTAATCCACCAAATTCATTTTCAAAAACACTAATATCAATAAAATAACTATATATTTTATAAAACATATATTTAAAATCATTACGTTTATACATTGAGTTAAGCCAAACAATACAATGTTGACCACAAGTTGTTGTTTTCATTCCAAAACTACCTATACGCTTAAGAATTGGTAATGAAAATCTTCCAATTGTCCGTAACCAACCAGACCCATACTGCTTACCAATAAAATATGGTATTTCGCCACCAGTTTGGCTATTACTATACAATGAAATTATATCTGGATTAATTATTTAATTTACGAAAATGTAATGTCAAATGTGTTTTTGAATTTTTTGGAAAGTTGATAAGTTTCCCACTATCATCACGAATATTAATTTCTATGTTGTTTATACATGACGTGGAAAGCGATAAGTACATTGGATTATCCAATACAATTTGTACAACTTCATCTTGTTCATATTTTTTAATTCATACTGCTTTCAATAAAGGAACCAAAGAATCGCCAACAATTATTTGTTCAATAATGTTACTATAGATGAACATTTGTTGATGATGATTATATAACTTTGCTTTATAAATACTCTCAAATTGTTTTATATTATATGTTTGCTTCTCTAATCCGAGTGAACTAACCAAGTTTTTATCGAATACAACCTCTGTAATATTATCGTGAATACTGAATGTGAATATTTTATCTTTTATTTGGAGAGATGTAAAAATATGAGGACAGTAAGTTTTGTCAAGTACAAATTTTTACGAAATGAGAAAACTGATTGAATTACAGTGTTATACGTTAACTTTATTTTTACTACATTATTCATATCTGTATTTGGTGGAACTACTATTTGAAATGTCTCACTGGGACTTGTAATTATTGTTTCAGATATATTCATTCTTTTTGCACTTTGCGTATCTTCAAATAATATTTGGAATGAGTAGATATTACAATAAATATGTAAAACTCCTTTGGTTATGTACATGTAACTATGCTCGTTGAATTCTTTTATTGGCATTTCTTCTTTTTCCGGTTCAATAAAGTAAAGACTGCTAACTGATTTTGATACAATTTCTTTGTATTCAATCTTTGCTTTACTATAGAATGGGAGAGTACTATACAAAAATGTAAAATCTTGCAAAGCTACTTCTCAATTACCCTGTAAATAAATCGGGTTTTGAAGATTGACCATAAATTTACTGGCTTGATTGTCTGGATGAATTGTTAAACAAACTATTGCTAAATATTCCATGAAAATTGCTAAACCTTTTATATGTAAATTTTATAAATATCAATGATATTTCTTATATGAAAATAAAATAACATAAATGTGGCAATGATTTAATTACTAGAAAGCCCCATTTAAACAAACGTTTTACTATATATTTTGATAGTTTTCAGTCAACATTGGGTTGGATAATACAAACTGCATATTGTAGAATATTTAAGCAATTTATACAAATTTTATCATTTTCAAAATAAATATTTTTTATTAATTTAATTTAATTAATAAAAATCATTTTAAAATTAATGACATTTTATAATTTTTTTTACTATCCTATTTACTATCCTACCTGATGATAATAGAAAAACTGTCGAAGTATTTCGTAACATTTGTGTTTTAAATATATATTTGCAATACGATAGTGGTTCTTTAATTAATACAGAAAGTATTGTAATAAATATCGTTGATGATTCTTAACCGAATAGCGCTGAAAGCAATATTAATTTTGATAAAATAAATAAAAATTATTCATTTTACGATTTTTGAGCGTTTATGGAACTTTTAGAATTTATTGGAAGTGTCAATGTTAAAATTATTTCAAAGTCTTGTTATGTTTGCCACGTTCAGTAATAAATCTATGACCCGTTTGTTCCATGTTTTGATGTTGTGATGGGTGTAATGCCGCATACATTGGAGCAACTGAATACGAGTTCTATCGAAAACATTTACATTATTGAACATAACATATATTTCCAAATTTAAAGTGTTATCTGAAGGTTACAAAAAATATTGACAACATCTTATTCATGAGGTTTCGGCGATGCTTTAATCCGAAAAAATGTACTATCCACTCATATTTTAATAATACTAAATTAATTTTATTGGGATTAATATATTCTATTGAATTTCGCACATATAATACAATATTATGTAATTACTATAAGTATATTTATTTTTATTTTTGGTGAAACTTGTTATAATCCATATTAGCATTGTTACTTTACTGAATTCTTTTATACAATTTGACCTTATTTTGTAATTTATACATTTATTGTGCTCAATGAATCGTTTCCTGTTTAGAAATAATAAAAGGCAGTGTTTGGTAATTGATCAAACAGCTCATGCAACAGCAATGAGTGCAAATACTGTTTCCAGTGTTAGCGAAAGTTATAATGATCGAAACGATTGTTCCAAGGACAAATCTATTATTACCAATGATTCGTTTGATAACAGTAATATTTCAAATAGGAAATCTAAATTAACAGAAGATCATGAAAATAAAAAATCTTGTGTTTTTGATTCATATTTAAAGATTTCAGCAAATACTTCTACATCATCTGTTACAAATAATGGATCGATAAACACATCAACTGAAAAAAGTGACTTTGGAATAAACTTCAATTTTTCAAATGTTTCTATCAATGAATCTTTAAATAATAAAAAAGTTCCTTTAAAAGAATTGAAATCAAAAGAATTTAGTGAAATTATTAAGTCAAATTTTCAATCTGTACTTACAAATGAGGATTCTTTTGAAGTCGAAAAGGAAAAAGGTCTTCCAAATTGTATTACTGAAGAAGCGTTAGGTAGCACTATGGAAAATAACTGTAAAGATGAAGGTCAAAATTTGGTAACTGAAATAAATTTAGATAAAACTACAGATTCTACCTCAAATTCTAGTAAAATATCAGATTCTGAACAATTTCGATCAAAGTCTCTTATCTGTCAAGATATTTCAAACGTTTTACCTGAAAAATCTATAAATCATAAAATCCAATCTAAAATAGCTTTATCAATTTCTAAAGAAAGCAAAAATATTACTAATTCGAGTTATAATTTGCGCGGAAAAAACAAATCTTCCATTATAAATTTTAAACCAGCCCAAAATGAAAATTCATCATCACATACAAAAGAATCGAATATAAATATCAACAATATCAAACAAGAATCAAATATGCACTTACTTAAAACACCCACCATGAAAAATTCCAATGGACTTAGAAATGAACCATATAATAAACTGTGGAATGTAGATCTGGATAAAAGTGTATCTAATCTGGAGGATGAATATCTCTATTTTATTCAAAATAGTACTACATACCAAAATACAAATCATGTTGCGTTGCAAAAATCATCGTGTGATATTCTAACTAGTGAAACGAATATATCTGATAATGTATCAGATAAAAGTTACACAAGTAAAAAGAAAACCAATTCTTCATTGCATCTTATCGCGGTATTAAATGAGAATGAAAATTCCAAAACTGATATTCATGATCTTGATGAATATTCGAAAATTGATCTCGAAAATGAAAAAAAATTATTTCCAAATCCAAATATTAAAGAAAAGGAATTGGAAAATAAAAATCAAAGTAAAATTTCAAACTTAGAAGACATTCAAGGAAAAAATAAATCTCAATCAAGATATTTTTTAAGAAACCGTAACAACAAAACAAAATATAATCAAAGTTCGACTCATAAGTCAAACACTAATAAAACTAAATCATGTTCAAGCATATTTCCATTGGTCAATTACGATATTTCAGCTAAAAGCAATTCTTGTCTTACTTTATCTACTCTAAATGACTCAAAAATAATGACCAGCAATAATAAAGTTAATAACGCAGTCTCAGATATAGTCAATGATATGGTGACTGATTATTCATCATTTCACGACTCCAGTTACAGAAACCGATCTTTGCAAATCCTCACAAATAAATCTACCATTTCAAACCTAGAAGGCAATGAGTCGAATAAATTATCCTTATCAGTATCTCATATTCAATTAGAGTCTCCATTAACTGTGAGCTCATTTATAAAAAATATAGTACATGAGAAATTATCAATTGTTGAATCAAAAGATCTCGATATAGATTCTGAAAAGTCTGGCTTTAAAAATGAGTTTCATTTAAAACAAGATTTTTATTTTGAATCTAATAACCCTAAAGAAGTATCTAAAATGAAAACATATTTGGAACATGGAACTCAGACCAAGAAAAGCAAAATTATATCGAAGAATAATCGACAAAAAATAGACAGGAAGACACAATGCCAATTATCATTATGTAAATCTGTTGAATTTTTTCCCAACATAGAAATGGATAAAAATAATTTAAATTGTACTGAAATAAACGAAATTAGTCAATGTAAAACTTTGGGCATGCACGAGAATGTCGTAACTCCATTAAAATCCAATATATGTAATGAATCACACTTGAATCTTGACTGTAATATAAGTCAAAGATTTAGCAACAATCTTGAAAGGATAGGAACCGTAACTAGTTATTTGGAGTCAACGAGGTTAAGCAATACTTCGAAAAAACCAAACAAACTAGTTGTCAATTTGTCTTCGATAAAAAATCCAAATTCATCTTTAATAGGACAGACTGGTAAGATTATTAGTTTTTAATATACATTAATTTCGACTACTATATTAAATTATTATATTTGACCTTATGAATAAATTCGAAATGATTAAGTAGTCAGAGTCATATAGACCAGTGGTGTCTACAAACCCCCGTTCCGCCCAAGGAACATTAAATTATTTCCATTTTATTTACTGTGATGACAGCAACAAAAACAAAACAACGGAATAAACTGGACAGGCATTCATAAAAATTAAACAAATTTGGGAAAATATACCACAGGAATTTCTACAAAAATTTGTAGATTCAATATATGAACGTCTACATGAGGTTATTCGAAACAAATGAGGTGATACAGACTATTAGTTAATAAAAAATACAAAAATAACATTTATTTTGTCCTATTTTTTACCAATTATAAAAACCCATATTTGTATTAATAAAAATAAAAATAAATGTTTTTGAAATCTTACATGTGTATATAATATTCGATTTGTATTATTTGATAATTTTTTTCTTTTTTGTTACAAAAACAAAGATAAAAATTCAAATTTAAAAAACTACATTTATTTTGTCCCATAGTGAGTTTTCATAGTCGAGTAGAATAAGAATTTTTGATAATAAAGGAAAAATATTTTGACTTGGTAGTATATATGATGTTTAAAAAAGATTAAATATTAAGATATCTTTGTGCCGGGAAAATTTTGGTATCTAAAATTTTTGGATTGGGAAACTTTTCTAGAAATTTTAGGTTTTGGGATAATTTTCTGTTATGATATTTTTCCAATGGGAAAGTTGATACGTGATAAAAATAATATCCCATCGACTACTACTTGTATATTCCTCTTGATAATCAATAAATAAAACTACTGAAAACTCAAAAATAACTTGTAAATGTTTCATATTTCCTAACATGTATAACAATTTATTTTCATATATAAACACACACACATATATATAATATATTATTTTCTACAACATTTACATATGAATCAGATTTATTTACGGTATTCACGAATTTTCGGCACAGGCTTTTCCATATATATATATATATATATATATATATATATATATAATATATATATATATATATATAAATTTGGATTGACTTACATGTATATTTTAAAGTATTTAAAGACTTGGAAATATTTTTGAAAATTTGCGATAATTTTAGTTATTATAATCATTTCTGTCGTATTTCCATGTATGTTCGGACCAAACTGTATTATGGCAAACGTAGGTATTATTTTACATTCTAAAACTCATATTTAAAGGAAATAAAAGAAACAAAAAATGAAGCTTTTTTTGCATTGTATAAACAACGTTACGTAAAATTGTTGGCAGAAACCCTTACTTATTGAAAATTTTAACAAGTATTTTCTTTATCAGTTTCCATATTTGTCATTTTTAAAAATTTGTGGTTTCAGAAAATTCTAAAAAAATTGGAATTTCACTTTTTTTATAAATAACAAAAAATTATTCATAAACCAGAATGATATTCCATATAATGTAAGTCCTGCCAAGTTTCAGGAATAACTGGGTTAACAAAATGATAATATAATACTAAATAGAACAGAAAACACATTTATAGATTAGCAAATGATCAATGTATTTGTGGAATTAGATTAGCTTATATTATTTAGAGGAAAATATAAATACAGAACAAATCGAAACTGAATCCGAAACTGAAACTGAATTTGGAACTGATACTGAGTCTTCAATAGCTGATTCCAGTGATTCAAGTGAAAATCTGGAACTCAGTGGAATCAGCAATAAATTAGAAAATGATGCGATCAAAAAACAATATGAGACCATTATCGAAGAAACTGAGTTGGTTTTATTTTAAAATTAATTTAAAACTTTAAACTATCTGGTATATTTTATCAATTTTAAAATATTTATCTTGTTCATTAACCTTTTGAGTCCCGGGGTTTAATTTTATTTATTAATGATTAAATATTGTCGAAAATGAATAAATATAACGAATTTGTTAAGAAAAAGGTAAAAAAACGTTTAGAAAAAGTTTGAATTTTTTTTTAAAATTTGGAAAATTAATTTTTTTATGAAAGAAATTGGTAAAATAATACTAAGGCAACGCGATTATGAATGCTTTGTTTTGAAACAGCCAGGTAGGCATAATGCAATTTCACAAGTTTCGCAATTCCAAGTTCTAAGTGATCTGCAAACGTTACAGCAGTGGTTTCCAACCTGTTGGGCGCGCCCCCCAGGGGGGCGCGAGACTGTTGCAAGGGGGCATGCAGATGTTTCCAAAATATCATTTTCGAATACAAACCAAAAAAGTCGAATAGGTGTCAAAAAAATAAATCAGCAGTATACGTAATCCACAATCCTCCAGCGAATTTTTCGGGTACAAATGCTTAAACATCCCATCCATACTCTTCTTGGAACGAAATATCTCGCTTTCGCGTTTGGAGCCAAGCACTCGTGGGGCGTGGAATCAAAAGATAAGCACTCACAACATCCCGGGTATTCTCGTGCTTACTCGCGCCAAACTTCAGTAAACAGAAGCATCTGATTGTTTCTGTTTTCTATGAATAGAATTAGTTCGTTAGTAGTGCTTGCGATAACCACGTTGATATATAGAATGAAACACTTCGCTTTGGTAACTTCTAAATAAATTAACATTGAGGTAAATTTCATAACTGTTATAATAGTACCTTATTAACCAGGAAATGTTAATTTAATGTTGAGGTAGTTTTTCGGCACGAGTGCGAAGTGCCAGGGTTATAAACATACGAAACAATAAAGAAACATCTTGGCCGATGTTAATATACTATATTTTCACTACTAGCGCTTTTTTACTTTCTCGTAAATTTACCAGTAACCATTTTAATTGAGTAATATGAATATTGTTATTGGAAAAATTCACGTTTATGTAAGAAGAGCGCAAGTTATTTTTATGTTTATATTCCAGTAATTAATTTTGACAAAAATTAGTTTTTAATTCTACATTTAAAAATTATCCCAATTAAGACTGATATTTAATTTAAAAGAAAATATTGATATAATTATTTTTACATAATATTGTATATTATTTTGTAGCCCATTAAATAAATTATAATTTCAGTTGAGTATTTATGAAATTTGATTTTTAGATAAATTAACGGGACGCAAAAATTTGTTTTTTAAAGGGGGGCGCATAAATTTTTTTAAAAGGGGTGCGCCGGTACAAAAAGGTTGGAAACCACTGCGTTACAGAGATGGTTTATAATTCTATTAGAATTATCTCTTTCTGTATATTGTCCAGGAAATTTCTGAGCTCGAACTGATGGACCAGAAAGTAGATTTTCAAATACATTGAACTTTTCGAATATTTGTTTAACCAAACTTTTTCTGAATTCAAGATGTATCATTTTCGACTTTTCTTTTTTACGATCAAGTGCGTATGAGTTGAAAGCAAATAGATCAAGAAGGTGGAATAACACCTTTTTGTACCATTTCCACAGTCTTTCTAATGACTTCTGTGAATAATATTTGCATATCTAGTTGATTAACAGCGCCCATATTTTGGTTGTAATCAATAATGCAAGTTGGTTTTACAATAGCCTGGTTGTTTCGATAAGATGAGCCAGTGGGGAGCCCATTCAATTTTCTGGCCAATGAGTGTATTTAATCATATATTTGTGTTTGCAATGTGAGTAAGTATCATTGAGCATTTAGTTTCTTTTGAACTAATAAAATATTGTCATTCAATGTATGCCTTGATCTTATAGATACTCTCAGATAAGATGGTTTCATCTATGAGTTATTTAGTAACCATTTCTAAACAAGAACAAATAAAACTCGGTGCTTTCAATACATATTCAATTTGATATAATTGCTATCAACCCATAAAAGTAATTTCAGAAAATTTTAAATGAAAAACAAATTTCCCAAGTAAATCGATTAATCAGCACAAATCATTAATTTATTATATACAAATCCAAATCTCTATTATCAGTAGTCAAGCGACCAATTAGATAAGAAAACCTTGAATATAAACCATTAAATCTTAACAAGATTAAACATAGGATTTATCCATAAACCTTTTAGAGTCTAAAAGTTAAACCCTAACCCAATTAGTATTTGTAGTGTTTTTAACAAAATATATTTCACTATAATAACATTTATAACATTTCAATATAAAAAAACAATCCACAATATCTTTAATAAATATCCCTGATATTGGCTTGAAAAACAATATATTTCTTTGTAAAGTTGTTTGCTCTACGCATTTCGATTTTTTGATAGATTTGTTAATCAAGATACAGTCAACTCATTGTTGTCTAGATATGAATATTCTAATCATAAAACATTGCTCAAAACGAGTGACAATGCATTGAATGATTCAAAGTCATCTGAAAAATCTAGTAAAATATTTTTGTTGTAAGAGCACACATAATTTTCAAATAAAACTAGCGTCACGAGGTGAAGATAATAATCCTGGAGAAATTTATTTATCTCAGTTGCTATCTCCCATCAAATGTGAAGATAAAAGAGTGAAATTTGTATTCGAAGATGATTTTATTGACGGATTTTCAACTTTTGTTGAGAAAAATGATTTTAATCAGTCGCTTTCATTTGTTTCACCAACTGATCCTATTTTGACTACAGATGGAATCAGTAATTGCCTAATATTTCAATATTGACTGATATTAGATATCAGATTTCAGAGGACTTGGTAAACGGACTAGAGCGAAAACCGTGTCGACTCCATATGAGTCCATAATTTATGACGGAGATCAAATACAACATAGAAAAATCTATCCATCGCCTAATACAATAAAAATTAGGAAAGCCCGACTTAGAGAACGAAGTAATAAAAATAATACTTTATTTTAAGCTAATATCTTTCACATGGACCTCGTTTTGATTAAATCAGTTTTAGTGAAAACAAAATCGAGCCTGTCAAAATTTTTGCGTCCACTTGAAAATGAGACTATAACAATTTGTAATCCGCAATCAGATCAACCAGAGAAAATAAGTAATTAGATAATCAAAAATTCTGACATAATTGATTATTTGTTTGGAAAATAGAAGTGGTGTTTGAGAAAACTGAATATTCATATTTCGGATTTTCAAAGCTTGACAGTATAACTATCCCTAGAAAAGACTCAACCGTAGAATCGGTGAATAATCAGTCACAGACAGTTATTCAAATGATACCAAATAAACGGAAGGAATCAGTTATTATTGCTACTATAGGTGGATATCAGGTCTCTTTTACAACAAATCAGAAAATCATTATTCCTAAAGGTTTTAATTGAATATTATTATTATTACTGTTAATACTATAATTATTATATTTATAATTATAATTTATTTTTATTATTAATTTTACTATTATTAATACAAATAAATAATTAAATAAGCCTGGGAACGATTTTATTAAAAGAAAGCGCCATTCAAATACTCGTTGTATGATAATTTCGACAGTTTTAATGTCATCTTCAGGTACAAAAGCCAACTAAAATAGTATGGATTAATTTATATATTTTAACAATAATTTTAATTAAATATTTTTAATAATATTTAAATATAATAAATTTTATATAAAAAATGTTGTCTCTATAATAAAATTTTTATAATAAAATTTTATAAATTAAATCATTTTAATTTGACATAATACAAATCATATTAAAATTTAAAAAACATTTTAAACCATACAAAAACATCAATTAATCACAATTTAACATACTCAAACTATTTAAAAATCTTCAAAACATTCGTAGTCATAGCACTTTGCACATTAATCTTTGGATCCAATGACTTTATCAATAATGCTTCACATATAATACGTTTCCAATAAATAATTAAACTTTTCAATAAAATTTTAAAACCAGACATCAATAGTAATATTGGTCAAACCCTTCGATCGACAATGCTCTTGAACTCGAGTACAGAGATGACGGGAAGTCTCCAATGTATGTGGCATTACATCCACTACATATGAATCGATAAACGATATCTGAACACAATCCAACCAGAGTTTTTGATTTATTGCGTACTTTACATGAATTAGAAACAATCTTATAATCTAAATTTCTCATCTGTTTACTTAACTTCCTCCTATAGTTTGTAAAACCTTCCCAGTCCGACAATACTAACACAAATTTAGGCTCATTATTCTTATATACATATTTACTATTATTCATATTAACACTATTTTATCAAATTACGGTTTTATCAAATTACACTCAGAATCAATAAATCTAAGAACGCAATCTATGACTTTTCTCCATTTCACCTGTGAATATAATGTTCTTATGTCAACTGTTCATAAAATGCAAAAACGGTTCTACAATGTAGACTCAGTCTACATGTTTCTGATTTTTATATACAATAAAAATATCATTCACGTACTTTTTATAAACAATGGGTTTCTCAAATTGTAAAGAAGCAATTTTCCTTTCTAAACTAGCTAAAAATATTGATGCCATTGAAGTAGCGAATCTCAGAAAATTACAAAATTCCCTTCTATCAAAAATGTGATGTTCATGAAACATTTCCATCCCATAACGCACAATATAAGTCATTTATTTTATTGAATTATTAAAATAATATGGCTTATTAAAACTGTAATACGATCAGATTATTGTATTGTACACTAAGACAATGAGGTTATGGTTTCGTGTGATGTTTGGAGTTTGTTTACGAATGTGTACCATTGGTTCATACAATTGACTTATGTTGTGCGTTGTGGGATGAAAATGTTTCTGAACTTTACATTTTGAATAGAAGGGCATTTCATAAACTTCTGGAATTTGCTACTTCAAATGTCAATTTTCTTTTCAATGATGGATGGTATCAACTAATAGATGGAGTCGCTATGGGTTCTCCTTTATCACCAACTATAGCATCAATATTTTTAGTTAGTTGAGAAAGGAAAATCGTTTCTTTCAAATTTGAGAAACTCTTTGTTTATAAAATGTATGTGGATGATATTTTTCTTGTATTTAAAAATCAGAAACATGTAGAGCTGTTTTTGCATTTTATGAACAATTTACATATTCACATGTGAAACGAAGAGAAATTCATCGATTGCGTTCTTAGATTTATTAATTCATCGCAAAGAAACACAATGAGATAGAGATCTATAGAAAGCCAAGTCTTTAAATTTCTCCAGAAAGCTTTTGTGAATTTTACTATAAGAGAAATATGGCGAAGGGATTGATTTATCGTTCATGGACTTTGTCTTCTACTTTTATTAATTCAATGAAAAGTATTGGTAAATTGATTAAGTTGTTGATAAAGAATGAGTATTTGAAATCATGTGTTATTGATGATTAAAGAGACTGTTGACAGATTGATTAAAAATCCCAAGGATCCATGTTTGATCCATGTTCAATCATATATGCCGAGAGAAGTAAAGTTGATATATTGGTTAGAGATAAAATATTTAAAATCGATGTTTAATATACCCGAAATTGGTATCCAATTATGATGTAATTTTTGGAATAAATGCTATTAATAGGTTTGGTGGAGTTCGATTGAATTAAAAAGATATTTTTGGTTGCGAAGAAGCACCTTGTTAGATAGGTGCTTAATTAGTATTATGTCGGAACTATTGAATCAAAATTTCGCTGCGAGATTTGTCAACGAGAAATTGATTGCCAAACGGGATTGAAAGTCATAGCCGCCGAAATTTTTACCGAATATAAACTTCAATTTTTTGATAACTGTAATAAACGGTGCTCGTATCTTGAATTATTTGATAACTAACAGTTATTTAGAAAGTGATGGGTAAACCGATCAAATCAGTACCTATTTCTGATATAGTTCAGCTAAAAAGTGCGTCAAATATTTGACTTTAGGAGTATCCAAAGTATATTGACGTATAAAGTGTGAATGCTGATAATAGTTCTGAAAAAATACGATCGTGGAGATGTTTATGCCAATAATTTTCAATGTTAGATTTATCTGATGAATATATGCAAATACACGTTGAAAAAGCATGTAGTGATATCAATCTTGTATAGGTAATTGGAGATGTGCGTTTACGAGAATATGTATTTGGATTAAATATCGCATCAACAATAATGACAGAAATTTTGAATAAAGTATTGAACAACAATGAATTAATCAAGAATAGGACAAGTTCGTATATTGAAGATATATTTATAGATGAATCTAATATTAAAGCAAGTAGAGTTAGTGCAAATATTGATTGTGGACCATCGAGATAGGCAATCTGAAAGAAAATTAAGAATGAAAATGTAGAAGAGATATTTAATGCGTTAAATGAAATGCTGCATGAAAGAGTAGCTACAAGAAAAATATTATTAGATAATTATTTGTCTTTTTGATCTTTCGAAAATTAGCCAGTAAATAGAAAGTTATGTTGATATTTAAAACAGTGAACCGCCCAGCTGGAAACGGGATCATCGGTCAAAAAATCGCTAATAACTAGGTCCAGAGAACGATCACAGAAGCTCGGATAACAATAATATTTGTCTATCTAGAGCTATATTTAACTAGATCGTCGAGTTACGATAAAAAAAGAGTTTTCAGTCGAGGCAAAATTATTCTGCGGGTGACTAAATATGGATAAAACCGAACTTGAATCAAAAATTGCTTGAAAAATGGAAATTCGTGCATATCATTAAACTATTATCAAATATAACATTTTTAACCAGGTGTAACGGATATGATATGATATCTGATGGGGGTGTAAGAATAATTGAATGTTAAAAAATTTATGTTTTAGAACGTTATTTTTCTTAAAAAAGTTTTTAAATCACCATTTATATCACTAACAGTGAAATTTATTTGAAATTAGTTGATTTCCATTCCGTATTTCTATGGCATTATTTCACTTCTTTAAAATCATTATGTGTATTGTTTCACTACATACTTTGATAGTATTTAATAGTTCAATGGTATACAGATGTTCACTCTCTTTCTTCAATTAAGAGTCTGAATCCAAAAATGTTATCAAATTTTGCAACAATAAGTCCAAACGTTTATTAATTTATTTATATTAATTTTTATATATATATATATATATATATATATATATATAATTAATAATCATACCTCTACAGGTGTACCTTATAGATTATACAATCCAAACAATCAAATAGTCAATATAATGATAGTGATTTCACTTCCTAGCCCTTAAAATGAAAATGACATTGTTTTTTATCATTCAAGAGTTATTGTAAAGATTACAAAATGTATTTGTATATAATGGAATGATGTAATTTTAATGTAAATAAATTGCTGAATTGGTTTTCGTTTCACTTATTTTCATTAATATTTTTAAATTTTAATTAATATATATTGCAAAAGGATGGAATCCAATGTTTTTTTAATATCGAACGTTTGTTATGTTTATTTTTCGGTTTTATATTTCATATTTTCATTAATTTTTTCTTGGTGGAAATTAGTAAAATGTATTATCAAACATTTAGTTGTACTTCTAAGCGATGGAGTTTCAGGTGAGTAATAAATAAATTTGTAGAACAAGTAGGATTCAGCAAAGACATGAAATAAAATTAATTGAGCAGTATGAGGATTTCTCTATAAATAAAGCTTCCTGAAGATCGACAAGGAGTAGCAGGGTTTCGGACTAAATAAAATTTCGTTAAATATAATGGAAGCACTAATAGACAATTAATGTAAATTTTTGCTGAATTCACTATATGAAAACCCCAATTTTATTGAGATTTTTGCGGCATAGGTTCGTATAATCCTGTGCATGATGGGTATTGCATGAATTGCTTCCAACGAAATTTTTATATTATGTTAAAAAAAACTTTAGAAAACATTAACACAAAAGCCATTGTATTTGATTCTCATGATAGGAAGCAGCCTGTATCCGTCAGACTCTTTGGGACAGCAGCTCATGTTCCCAAAGTATCTTGGTTAACATATTAGTTCTGATTAGAATGATTCCCATGTAAGTAAGGTTGTAAAAAATACGAAATAAACATTCAAATTATCGAAAAAAAATGATAGCCAGTTATTAATAAAAACACGAGAAAGCCAAATAAAGAAAATATACATCGATGAAGTTATCTTCATCAGTCTGCTGTCAAAATCTTTGTAAAATGTTATATACGTAAACAATAATAATATAACAGTTACGATTTAATTAAATAATTTCAATAAATTTATTGTTGATTTTTCTTTGTTAATCTTATATATTTCCATTTTTCAAAGAAAGTTTTCCTTCTTCTATTACCTATTCTATTCCCCATCTTCATTGATATTTCTTCTTTTTCAGTGAATATCACACTTAATGTGTATTATATTCAATATTTTTTTTCGTTGAAAATTTAACCATAATTAAATGAAAAGCCAACAAATTTAAAAGAATGATTGAATACATTCAATTAAATGAAAGTCTTTTTTAGAAATTTTGGACGTTATAGATAAAACATATAATTTAGTGTAAATTAGAGCTTTTAAGGGAAATTTGATTATAATTTCTCATGATGATAATATGTTTTATGAGGTAATTTAATAAATTTTAAACATTTTTGAGATTGTTAGGGATTTTGGATAATTTTTAATGCATATTGGAAATTTATGGGATTTTTTTGTTTTTAATGAAGCGTATTGAAACTCTTTTCAAAACCTACCGCAAAAATCAAATTTTTAATTCTCCAAAAACTGATCAATCGATAAAACCCAACTAATAATAAGCATTCACCAAGCTGTTGCCAAATAGGGCTTTTAAAAAATTTATTTTTCTAGGGTTCCTGTGTGAATCTTACTTGTACACCTTCAAGGTTATTTTTCTGTCCCTATGGTAGTACCATGTTGATACTGTACATAGGGTTTTAAAATCCATGACCAGGTGAGCTCCATTTCTAGAACTACTTCTCATGATATTTCTACTTTCGGGTTCCCGACTGCTAATGGAAGGTCTTTCTTTCTATACGCTTATCCATACTAGTCTTTTTTTGCAATTCTAATGTTAGATGACGAAGGAAAACCATTAGACACATTCGTGCTGTCAAAAATATTATAGGACTGGACCTAACAAATACAGAGTTAACATATATGCGGAGAGGCGATCATAAACAAATCCCAAATCAGAAAGACCCAAAATAGAACGAAGAATAGCAGACAATCAACATCAGAGATAATATTACTATTCATTTACCAACAATCATTTATTGTTATCTGTTTGACAATTATTCAAACCCATTGTGAATTGACATTTGTAAATAATGATTATTTAGATCATGTGTATTCATTTTTATAAAGGGTGTAATTTGTTTTATGTAATAAAAATCCATTTTATTCATTCATTTTGTGTAACCTAATAAAATTTTATAAAAGGGCAAAATCAGTAATCATTATTATTAGTATTATCATTATTGTTATTTATAAATAAATAATTAAATAAATTTGGCAACGATTTAATTAAACGATAACGCCAATAAAAAACCTTTCGTACGATATATTTCGATAGCACAGCTATCATCTTCAGGTACTCAAAACCAACTAAAAATATTATGAATTAACATTCAATTTAAACAAATTATTTTTTATTAATTTAATTTTTTAATAAATAAATATTTTTAAAAATATATTTTAAATTAATTTTAAATTTTAAATTTTTTACTTATATTCTAATTTTTAAAAATTAATGTGATTTAAAATTTTCAATTATTTTAATAATATTAAAAAAACAAACATGATTTAACATACGTAAACTATTTAAAAACATTCAAAACATTCGTAGTCACAGCACTCTGCACATTAATCTTTGGATCCAATGACCTTATCAGCAATGCTTCACATATCACTCGTTCCCAATAACTATTAAAACTTCTCAACAAAATTCTAAAATCAGACATTCCTATATCACTTTTACAGCCTCTATTGTGTTCACTAATATTGGTCAAACCCTTCAATCGACAATGCTCTAGAACTCGAGTACAGAGATGACGGGAAGTCTCTCCAATGTATGTGGCATTACACTCATTACATGTAAATTGATAAACGAGATCAGAACACAATCCAACCGGAGTTTTTGATTTATTAATAAACATATTGCGTACCTTACACGAATTAGAGACGATCTTATATTCTAAATTTCCCATCTGTTTACTTAACTTCCTTTTATAATTTGTAAAACCTTCAGAGTACGGCAATACTAACACATATTTAGGCTCAATTTTTTATATCCATTTTTAATATTATTTAGATCAACACTCAATTCACACCCTTTTGACAAATTACACTCAGACTTTCCAAAACATGGATCCTTAGGATTTTTAATCAATTTATCAGTCTCTTTTATCATCAACAATAAAAATGATTTAGAATATTCATTCTTTATCAACAACTCAACCAATTTATCAACACTTTTTAATGAATTAGCAAAAGTAGAAAATAAAGACCATGACCGATAAATCAATCCTTTCACCATATTTCTCTTATACTTAAATTCACAAAAGCTTTCTGGAGAAGTATAAAGACCAGTATCAGTTGGTTTTCTATAAATCTCTGTCTCATAATGTTTATCTTTGCGTTGAATTAACAAATCTAAAAACGCAATTGATGACTTTCTCTCCGTTTCACATGTGAATACAATGTTTTTATGTAAACTGTTCATAAAATGCAAAAAACGGTTCTACATGTTTCTGGTTTCAAGTTTGGAAAAGAAAATTGCTTCTTTCCAATTTGAAAAACCTATTGTGTATAAAAGGTATGTGGATGATATTTTTCTTGTATTTGAAAACCAGAAACATGTAGAACCGTGAATTTATGAGAATTTATTAATGATAAGGATAATAACAAGGTTTACTTTAACGATTCCAAAGTATACAACAATGATAATGATCATAATAAGTATTAATAATGAGTTATAATGGTCTCTATTGACATTTCGGGAAATATGAAAGGTCAACATGAAGTGTAAAAGGAGTTGAGTTTGAATTATTTCATTTAAGTTTTTTTTTCTCTTTAACAAAAAATAAGAATTTATTCGACAATAAGTTTAAAATGGTTTGTTGCGTTAATAGTTAGGATAATAAGAGTGGTTAAGGTAATTTGAATGAAACCCTTAACGATTTTTGTATGGAAATTTTATACGAACTGAATGGACTAAAATTTCACTACAACGAAAGTTGAACTTTTTTCACTTGGGTGTTGTGACTATGAGTATAATCGTTGTTAGATTCAGCCTTTCGAATCTCCTCAATTTCCTAACAAATTTCAAGTCAATATATCAGTAGTCGTCTCACATTCCTCTGGTTTTTAAATCTTTCTTTCACCTACCTGGTCATGTTTATTTTTCTCTTTATGTTAATTGATTTTAGTCCTTCCTCATGGTCACTCTCAGTTATCATGACGGTCAGGCGATAAGGTTTCCGGGGGAAAACTCTGGGCTGTTCTGACGACCGTCTTCACAGCTTTTCTTCCTCCTGGGCACTACAGTCCGTGGTTTAGCACCACTCGTAGTCGGTAAAAGATTTTCGTTATTTTACTATCTTGCAAATTTTGAATGAAATTTTAACGTGATGCCACTCCGTCGAGATGGAGTTCGATCATGAATAAATTATTCTCAAAAATGGAGATAAAAGTAAAAATAAATAAATCAGAAAAATTTGCATAGGTTAAATTTTTAGGTTTTCCGCTCAAAAACACACAGGCGTTATCGTGCTGATCAAACAAATATGGGCTAAATCAGTTTTTGCCCAAACATGTGAGATAACGTTAAACCAGGTATTATTGCAATTCTTGAAAGCTTTACAATGTATTTTGCAAAAAAACAAAAAGCCTTGGAATTGTTTTCAAACGAGTAAGTAGTATAGCCTGAAAACCCAGAGAGAAGATAACTCAACCTTCAATATAGTGGAGTGAGTTTGTGGTTTATGACCTTGAAAACCATACCTACAACTGCTGGGCACCTGATGGGTAAAAAATAAAAGATTATTGAGACCATTTTCAAAGGATTTTCACCAGACGCTTGTACTAGAGATATAACCATTTGATATTCGTCAAAAATGACGTTGTAAATATATTCCAATCGGTGGTTATTTATTAGATAATTTGAATTGGTTTTAAAACGATTCTTGATGTAAAGACACAAATCATATATTAAAATAAAATTTATAAATTGGGTCAATGGATCAATTTTGATCTGAGATGTTCGGCATGGACTTCTTTATTTATCCCATTATTCTAGCCGTCTTCAATCTCTGGCATCTCTCCCTCTCGGCTTTGTTGGGACGATTTTTATTAGTTTTGAGCTTAATAAGATTGTGGTCTATATTGGCAGTTTGATTTGAATATTAGGGATCAATGTTCGGTCGATGCAAGCGGTGTTTACGGTAGACGGGTGGTAATCATTCTCGTTACGAATTGTCTCTTTTCTTTCTTTACCTTCTTTAACTCTACGGCCATTTGCCTCAGCTCGTTGGCTTTGCTCAAGAGATTTATCGTGGTAGAAGACCACTTCTCGTCGAAACTTTTCGATATCCAGCGTCTTAACTTGATTTTTGTTCACTGAAATTTTATATATGTATTTAAATTAAATTGACAATCGGTTTGGAACATTTACGATTATGGTTTTGATATTATTATAAAAATATACCGGTTCGCGAAATAGATTTTTGAGTGTCATCGACTTTTGATGGATTTTTGTTCATTTTATGAATTTTATGGTTAAATGGCCTAGGTAAAAGGTCCTAATCATAGTGTTTCAATCAAAAATGTTGTCAAAATTATTAACTTCGCGACCCCTCCTTTTAAAATCCCAAATTTGAAGTTATGAATTTTATTGATTTAAATACGAAATTCCGTCCTATTTTTAGAACGGAATTTCACAAATCTACATGCATACTCGGGTGAGATAATTAATTTTCCTGTTTTTTATATAACTTAATCGATTTTGTTTTTTTGTATAAAATTTTCCAGATTTTTTTTTCGCAAATGAAATTTTTTGGTCTTTATTGGGATTTATGGAATTTAGTGCCATTCAAATCAACAAAATCGAATCAAATGCGTTATATATATATATATATATATATATATATATATATATATATATATATATATATATATATATATATATTTCTTTTATTGGAATTTTTATTGTAGGTATAGTCCTGGATTTCGAGAATAATTGGAGTTAGGTTTCGTGAGTGCGTTTTCCTTTGGAATTGTTATTCAGCAAATGAAAGAAAAGAAATGATTTAATAAATATGATAGAGTTAATTATGGTTAATTAGTTATTTGAAATAAAATTAATTTAAACTAAAAAGAAATAACATAATAATAATAAATTTGGATCAATAGTTTACGATTTACTCCATTTTTTCATTTTATTGAAAATTTCATTTTTGTTTAGTACTTTCGGCGCATGTACTGCAGTAGTTTTCTCGCGTCTACTTGTTCTGAAATTCGAATTCTTCCCAATTATGGCCATCGTGAACCTGACCAGCTTCCAAAGAATCCCCTTTTTTCTTTAAAAATTAATAACAATAAAATTTTTATAAAAAGAAATTTGTTTTCTTTCGTTCAGAAAATAACAGTCATAGTAAAATTCTTTTTTGAAAAAATTTATTTCATTTCAGTATTTTTAGAATTTAATAAATAATACTTGATTACTGGTTCGGTTACTAACTTCATGATGATAGTTGGCAATATGTTGATTTCGATGTTGAATTTTTCTTTCTTGGCATACTTTTTAAAACAATAATTTTTCCTTCTCTCTTTATTACTTTCCACACTATTACTATTTATGTTTTTTTAATGATGTTCGTTATTCTTCTTTCTTTTTCTAAGTCATATACTTTTCTTTTATTCTTGAGTATTATTTAGACCTTTCTCGTGATCAGTCGCTCTCCACTGAGAATCTGGCGTTGAGATTCTTGGAGTAGAAAACTGAACTGGCAAACTGCCATTTACTATGGGTGCCTCCACACTGAATTACTAGTTCAAGACTAGTTCGGTAAAAGATCACTTTATTTTCTTACATGCATGTCATAATTACTTATTACATCGTATGATTGAGAATTATTGGTAACAATTAATAATATTAATATTAATAATATATGCAACAAATAATCAAATAAAATTGGTTCTTTTTTCTTAACAATTACAAGCTTAATAATTATTATGATTGTATGATGATAATGAAAATTTAATCATGAAACATCCCGTATTGGTCAAGTACCATAGAAACGAAGTTTACATGGACTTGGTCGATACGAGGAAATATTTTTGAAAAAAAGTTTCTAAAATAATTCAATTTAAACATATTATTAAAAAATTTGGACATTTGACCATCAAAAGTCTACATAGATATAGAATAAAAATTTTATATGAATGTTGGGCCAGAACACGGACGGCCTTGGAAATGTTTAAATGAATCAGAAAAATACACGCAAATACAACATGCAGTTTCGAAATCGAACCTATTAAAACACCAATTAACCCTACCAAAATGCGAGAAAGAGAACAATTAAATATAAAATTAGAAAACATAAAAGTAAAAAAAATAATAACAAAGTGCGACAAGATCCGCACGAAATAAACATCAACATAACATGAGAACATTAAAATTTGGCCGGAATTTGATAATTTTCCAAGAAATGCAAAAACCAATGAAAATGGAATAAAAAGCTAAGAATTTGAATTAGAAATAATTCAATTTAAAAATTAAAAAGAAAATCGTCAAATTAAATTACAAAAATAATAAAATTAAGAACAGAATATTCTAGAAAATAGCAAGGTCAAATTTTGTTTTACTAAATCAAAAATAACACGCATGGTTAGGGTCGTACAATAGGTATATAAACTGATTCATTTTCACATAATTTACACAATCATCGTCTAATCAGTTTTTACAAAACTTGAAAGTAGTCTCACTTGGAACAATACTATTTGATGTGAGTGAGAAAATTTTTAGAAACTCTCTCCACGTCGCATCCTCGCAACCTCAATGGAGCTCTGCTTGGGTGTCGGTGTGTGGAGAGAGTGTTGTTATGTGATGTTCAAACCTTATGAATTTATGCTCAGAAAGTTTATGCAATATGCTATATGACAAATATAAATATAAATATGAAATGAAATTTTTCCGACAATGCTATAATCGTTTTTCGGCCCACAGCCACTCACGCACCGCAAGTTAATAAAATATACACAGAATTCAGGCTGTGTTGGAGCAGTTCATCTGCCAATAGCCTGTGCCCGTGAAGGTTCCGGCGTGAATAACGCAGGGCCCAAACGTCAAATCATAACCGTTATAGGGGAAATCTGGAGGAGGGGAAGTAGTCTTTTGGCTGCTCCTCCACCACCCACTTTCCTGTAATTTCGACCTAAAATCTGAATTCTACAAATCGGCAAAAATCATGAACATTGAGTAGCTCGGTGAGCACTCTTAAAATCATAAAGTAAACACAACTCTCCTAGGATCAACTTAGAGGGAAAGAAGTGGGGTTTTGTGTGGAAATCATTGGTATGTGAACGATAATCTAACTCGGTAGAATACTTTCATAAAATTTCGTTAACTATCATGATTAAAATTATTAGACCAAAAATGAGAAAAATTTGTAAGTGGGATACCTAGTAAAGATTTGCATGTCCTTACGTGAATAACTTAAAATTTTCGATAAAGATTAAACGAAACTAATAAGATTATCCACGAACCAAAAAATAAAATATTAGATTAACGGCTTCCCTAATAATTATGTTAGTAATAAATAAATCCAAGACAAAAAGTCCAAAATCATTAGTAGGTATTTTTATCAAATAAAGTGGAAAATTAGTACCCTAAAATGATAAACGACAATGAACAAGACGAACTTTAAGGTTCTTTAAAATTGCAAGTTATAATGACAGTGCCACCAAAAGATTCAGGAGGAAAATACCGCCCGAATGAAGAACTACTTGTCCTGATAATGAAATCATATAATAAATTTACCCAGCGTTGAGGTTGCCACCATCACGGTATTAAATAGCTCAAGGATTTAAATAGAAACGCGCAGATACAATTAAGAAATCATTACTTGATTCTCACCTGACTCAACGAATAATAGAAAAATTAAAACGCCCAAACTACTTGCGGAAAATATTAACAACAATTTTATTTACAGTTCATGTAATAAGTGCATGCATAACCAGGATCAATCACAGTAATAATCCATCTATGCTAGAGAATTTAAGACGACAAATCATAACAAATCATAGACCTTTGGCAACCACGAATTAGAGTGCTGATAAATCCTAAAGAAACTCGGTGAGAGAGATGTGTGATATATACCTCAACTATGATAATATCTTAAAAAACGCACATATAATATATAAACCAATGTTCCCAATGCGAGGAGTAATAGGAACCCGACGTCCGCTGAAGATGGTAGAAGTGGATTCGCCCTCAACTCCATTGATCCTAAAAAGTAATGTGAATCGTGGTAAAATAATGAGTTAATAAGTTCTAACTGAAAATATTGCCACTAATGGAAATTAAAATTATCAACCATTAATAACGAAACAACAACGGACGGTTTGTTAAAATAAGAAATATCCAAAATCAATAAGATCAACGTCATATGATCGACGTGGTAAAATTCTGCCAACAAGTGGGGAAGAAAAATTTGCGACGTGGCAATTCGATTTTTGATTGTCACACACCAACTGACAAGCGGCACGACAAGGAGGAATTAAAATACACACTGATAGACAGCAGTTCAGGAAACACACTCCTGACACACTCAACAGAATATGGTATAAAAGTCACGATCAGACGAGGTGCGCATATTTTTCGTCATAATCAATATGAATAATACCAAAATCAACGAATTACGGTCCAGGGACCATCACGCGCGATATCAGGATGTGGATGAAATTCGGTTGGAGCGAAAAACAGACGCTCGAGGAAGTGAGACTTTTTTCTTCAATTTAATAAATTTTAATCGTAAAAAATATTTATGTATGGAAACAACCAACCACCAGAGAAACGAGCGTCCAAACTTGCCAATTAGTCTATAGAACCAACATGATCAAAACTAGGGTTTTTTACGTTTGTACGTGAAGGGCTGAAACGCATCAAATTTTATGGCAAAAGAGTTCTGCACAATCACACGAACGTTTCCTAAAATAATTTATTGTTTAGACCAATAAAGTGTTTTGGACTTCATTATGACAGATCTCCAGCATGATTATCATTTAAACGAGATGCGGCGAATTTTATTACAGCAATATTACACGAAAGTTATCCAATTGTGATGGTTATTCAAATAAACCAAATTGTTTCGAGTTCTATAACAAAATGTCCTGTACCGTTATATGAAAGTTAATTTCGCTACGATACTATTCCATGCCGCTGAACGATTTATCATGCTTCAAATTGCAAAGTCATATGCGAACTGTTGAATTGTAGATATTGGTAAACCGACAAAATGTGCCGCGATAAGGTCCTGTATAATTTCATAAAAGCCATCCAGTCATGATTTGTAAATGAATGAAAGATATTGAGCTTTATCGCGCTAACGCTCTGTGTAGGCAATCGAACGCTATTCACGTATATTTGATGGTAATGGCATACGAGTGTCAAAACCACATGATAATATGGCACTATACAAACCACCGAAAGCCACCCAAGTCACCCCACAGATTCGTTTATGAAATATACCGACTGTTTCATTTTAATAACAAGCAAATACCTAGTGACCACGGCAAAGCTATGAGATCAGTACTATGTCCAACATATACCCATTACTCGAGTGCATGTTAGTGAAACCTTAGATCCATAATCGACTCCATCACATGCCAGGTGGAGGCGAAGAACGTCAACTTCTGTCTAATGCCCAGAAAATTCTGTAAGGTTATCGAAATGAAATGTTATCCTACCGACCTCGCCCGTAAAGTCACCAGCTCCACCAACGCCATCAGGCATTCAACTTATGTATCGTGTTCCAGACCTCGCGAGATGGAATTAGGAGCTACTCTAACGAATCTACAACCTAGTACGCGTGCAAGTGTCCGTCATAACTACCTCCTTGCCTACCAACTCGATAAGTCCTATTACGATGTGGGATGAGGGGTATTCTATCTCCCCGGTGCGAACGGCCAGGTTCGAGAGACAGGAAGATATGGAAGACGCCGAACGACCATACGTTGCCATCAAGCGGGAGCCAGGGCGAAACCCGGCTTGTGACCTTCGAGGGCAGGCAGAAGACATCCTGTCTCGACTCGAGGCTCACCAACGAAAAACCAACAGAGAGGTGAATAAGGCTCGCCAACATCTCCGGCAGATAAACAAAGATATAGCAGCTGGCTTGATTCCGAGCACGGATGGATATGCCACCTCTTATGGCATATCCTTCGAGCTCGATGATCCACACGTGAATCAGCCAATCCCGCCGATAACAGTGTCGGTACCAAAGAAGATGCTTGCGGGAGAAAAGCGGACGAGGAACGGAGCTCAAAGACCGGAATGGAACAATACTTATGCGCAATGGTCATCACGGCAGGACCCCAGAGACCGGCCCTCCACATCACACTACATCTGATTAGAAAACTGTAATGATTTTCATTGTGGTTGATTGAAATACTTCATTATTAGTTTGACTTAGTATATTCTTGTTTTTTGTAGCATACTCGCCCTGATAACACTCCTCCTAAGACTATAGATGAATACGCCGTAAACATTATGATTGTGATTATACTCATTAACATTCTGATTTACTATATGAATTTTGTGAGTTATGTTATTTTCTTTTGCAGAGATGAACCCTAACATGGTCCTGAATGATACACTGAAGGACGCACGCAGAGAAAACAAGGACCTTCATCGTCAGGTGCTGGAGATGACCCGAGAGGTACATCAAATCAAAGCGACGTGGATAGAACCGACAAAATTAAAGGTTCTAAATCAGCGAGTGACCGCCGCCCAACGTGGGTGGGCTGAGGAGAAAAGGTTAACACAAGCCCTGAAAACACAAAATCGCGGGTTAGAGGTGGCGCTTGCAGCCTGTCAAGAGGGCCAAGCCGTCACATACCCCTTAGTTTTTGCGCCGGCTCAACTGGCGTACCGGGATTCGACAAATGCGACCAAACCGGCAGCAAAACCACCACAGCGTCGTCCTGGAAAATTCGAACGGGCGAAGAGACGCGCTTTGAGATCTTCCAAACAGTCGAACTAGGAAGTATCATGTTAAATAAATGTTTTGTTAAATCAACTGTGTGTTTTGTTAAATTATTAATTAAGACCGAAAAAGTTATGTATGAGAGGAATCATTGATGGCCATGTTTGTAAATGGAAGGGACCAGAAATAGAAAAATCGCACATATACCTTCTATCGGTGGTGCGTTGAACCCACCATAGGATCGGGCCTTAGCAGTTCCAATAGGGCGCTCACCTTTGGCGATTCTATAACCAGTGGTTACATTACCAACGTTGCTTGGTAACGGGTAACCATTGGGGGCAAGATATTCATTTTCATATGGGGTCAAGGACATTGACAACAACCACCAATAACCCCACATGAAGATAAGTTCATTTCACAACTATAACCTAAATACCTTATAAAATCGGTTTTATAAATTTTTATACATAAAATTTTGAAAATTTAATTCTTTTATTTTTTTAGAAAAAATAGCTGGATATGCACTATATAAATTAAATTATGTTAAAGTAAATTAAAATAAATTGTAGAGGATCTTACAATTAAAATTCACTAAAATTAAATGAAAAACAATAATTTGGCCCCGATTTTTGATAATTGTGTGGTTGTTTTAAAAAGGCAGAATTAAATTGTTGAATAAAATAAAATTTTGAAAATTTATTGAATTTTAATATTATTAAATTTGATATTAGTCATTTAATGTCTACAAAAAGTAAAGATGGAAAAATAAATAAGTCCCAAAGCAGAATTCGTAGTTCAAGAGCTGGTCTTCATTTTCCTGTTGGTAGAATTCACAGGAAGTTGTGAAAGGGAAATTTATATGAATGTGTTGGATCTGGAGCAACAGTTTATTTAGCAGCAGTTTTGGAATACTTAGCTGCTGATTTAATTTAATTTGCTGGTGATACTGCAAAAGATAACAAGAAAAGTCGTATTACTCTTCGAAATTATCAATTTGCTATCGGCAATGATGAAGAACTGAATAAATTAATGAGTGCTGATTCGGACCAGACTGCTACCCGATCAAACATTGGTAGCAGAGCGTGGTTCTCATCTGAGAACCACATTTCTTTGGAAGATCGGGTGAGGTTTATTTGTAAGATCTTTTCTTTAATTAAATTTAAATTAAATATAAATATTAATTTTAATATAGAAAATATTTTGATTAAATCTATTGTAAATAAAAGGGTTGCGGAACCCAAATTTTTAATTAATTTAAATTAATCAGAATTGAGCAATACAGAAAGGTCTTCGTCGACTTTACATAGTAATAAAAAACAAAGTAATTTTTATTTTAATGTATTCAGTGATGGCTCATTGAAATTACTTTGAGCAAGCGGCAAATGGTGAGGTCATAGAGACCCAATTACAAATTGTAAGTACAAAAACTTACCCATCAAATTTGGGAATTATTAGAGGTATTGGGAGTATGGCGTTTTCAGTTGATAGTATTATATCGGGATTGATTCCCAGTCAGGTCACCATTAAATGTTTGCGCAGAAAATCCATTCATGGAGCAAAATTGGATTAATCTAAAGATGGACGTCTCTTTAGTGAACAAATTAATTCAGAAAAAAATAAAAACATCAAGTAAAATTAGAACGAAATCAATTAATAGTATTGGTGGGTTCATATATTTAGAAGAATGTTGTTATGGGCCCCAGCATTCTTTTCAAATATGCTTGATCACCTATCAGGGAAAACAATAGTTCACACTGTTTGGTCTGATGACCTCATATAAGAGGTCAAGGCAAAGGTTCAATACAAGGAAGGTATTTCCCCAGTAAAATAAGTTTTAATCTTTGCGGAGCGGCAATTGAGGGAGAGAAAACCCGTATCAGAGTATGCAATTCAGGCCGCATCGACGTGTCACTTAGTGATGCGTGTCTTTGGAGGCATGGAAAAAGAAGCATCAAGAGAAGAAAGACTGAATAGGCTAAAATTAAGAATTGATAATCGAAGATGTCAAAAATCAAAGTTAAGAAGGTCCTTCACTAGAGCAACTGAAGATCTTTCAGTGGAGGATTTGAAAGAAAGAAGAAGGAAGTACAAAGAAACATTTAAAGCGATGCAAAAAGAATGGATCGAATTTTAAAAAGTTAGCTGATGACCTTACTGAACAAGAAATAGTCAAATGCCTTGAGCAAGAATTAGATGCGTTTGAAAGTCGCGATGAAAACTTAGAAGACGAGATTGCGGAAGAAAGCTTCAAGGATCACAGCAAGGATCAATTCGAGGGTTCTCAAGGAGAATTTCGATAAGTGATGAAAGTAGGTTTCATGAAGAATTTCAACTTGCAGATAGGAAAGCTGATGAAAAATGTTGTGAAAAGATCTCAATAAAGAGACAAGGCAAACTTAAGAAAATAGAGATTCCAGTGTTCAATGGAAAGACATTGGAATACTCTCAATGGTGAGCGATATTTTAATACTCATTTCTCTAAAGATGATGAGTTAGTTGATTAAGTGATAAGGTTTTGAGAAATCGAAGATCTTACAGACAACAAAGTGATCTTTACGAAGAAAGATCAAGAAATTATTAGAGTAACGAAAGAGAAAATGATTAAAAAGGGCTATTATTATCAAGTGAATTTATCATGGAAAGAAGGAAAGGTAGATTTTTTCGAAAATAAACAGATTGCAATTAAACGATTGGAGAGTCTAGAACGAAACCTAGATAAAGATAAAGATTTAAAAAAGGAATATTAGAAGATTTTGAAGGATCATGAAAGTAAAACCTATATATAAAAGGTGAGCAAAAAAGAGGAGACAGAAACCAAGTGGATATTGCCACATTTTTCAGTCGTGAGGCAAAATAAAGAGACAACGAAAGTTTGAATAGTGCTCGACGCAGCTGCGAAATGTAATGGGAGTTGCCTTGATGATGTCATAGAGATGGGACCAAGGTTGCAAAATTATTTTTTCGAAATCCTGTTGAGATTCCGACGATATAAAGTAGCAATAGTGAGCGATATTGCTGAAATGTATCTCCTGATAAGGGTCGCACAGAGGATAAAACATATTTGCGGTTCTTATCGAGAGAAAATGAGAAAATAGTCCAATTTGAGTTTTCAAGATTAATTGTCGGGTTAAATGCATCACTATTTTTAGCACAATATGTAAATCAAGAACATGCAAGAAGACATGCGAAAGGTCTGTACATGTAAACAATTAATCAAATTAAAGATTTAACAGTTAGGATCAATTCTAGTGGCTCGAAGAAATCCATGCAATCCCCAAAAACACCCCAAGAATCCCCACTGCCCAAACCCCTACAGCTTGCTCTCTGGTTATTTATAAGGTATAAATAAAGTATACATATGTAATAAAGAAAAATAAAAAGATAAGAAGTCAGCAAGAGAAACCAACCAAAGAAAAAATACAACATTTAGGACGTCACAGTTCTTAAACTCCCGCCTCCCCTCATCTTCGTCACACATCGTCATAAAAGTGTGATCCCCTCCTTCTAGGTGCGCCATTTATGGACGGCCAAAAACACACTTTTTAAACTTAACTTAAATTTTCATTTCAATTCAGCGCTAGTTCAAAATCACTGATTTTTGCGGTGGTAAGTTGATTTGTAAAGTGATCATGTAATTGTAATTTTCTATGGTAAAGTTATGATAAATGTTTTAGTTTTTTGCTGTTGTTTTAATTATTTCTAATCAGTTATTTATTCTCATATGCCTCTCGTTAATTAATAATATCCTTATGGATGTGACCGTGGATGTTTTGACACCTGTTGGGCAGGTTCCCCTAAATTTGATTCACATGTATGTTTAGAAATAGATTTTTGAGAAAGTCGAGCGTTAAGCTGGTTGTAGTATCGGATAAACTGTTCTCAATTCCTCCGTGATCGCATCGTATTCTAGCCACTGTGCACAGGTCCTGTTCCTTAGGAAATCATTGTTCCACCTGCTGCGACTTGTAGTAACGTAAGTCGTAGTATTGAGGAAAGTGCGCTGAAAAATAAGGAAGTGTTAATAAAATTTAAAATACAGGTAAAGACAACGTGTGAACTAGAACGAAAGCGCAATTAATTACAATGATTAATTAAATGAAATAGGAGATTTACCATATAATAAGGGCGGGAGGTTTTTCAAATTTTTAAAATATACATTAATAAACAATAGGTAAAGATAACAAATTGACATTAGTGTTGAGGTCTCACTATTAAGATCTCAACGTGCACTGGTATTAGTATATATATAACTTTAGTAAAAGAAAGCACAGATTTATTATATAAGATTTATTGAATAAAAATTACATAAATATAATATTCGATTTCAAACAAATTTTCACACGATACAATATTCGATTCTAAACAATGCTTGCTTAACTTTGTGTCTGTTAAATGTTATATATGCGTGTTGTGTTTGTTATGCAAAAAATGATTTGTTGAGCTCTGCTCCGATTTTAGGTTCTTTTTCGAGATTAACTCTAAAAGAAAATATATCGCAATATTTTTGGGCAATATACTGAGTTTAATTCTAGTATATATACTAAATTATATTATGGGTTTTGTTTATATTATTTTAATTTATTTTTCAATGCTATAAGAGCTATTGAAAATAAATACTTAAATGAATTTATTTTTATATGCTATAAGAGCAAATTTACTATTATAAATACTTATTGAATTTATTTTCTTTTTTAAATGCTATAAGAGCAATAAATGATTTGATTTATTTTCAAGAGCAATCGAAATGACTATTGTTGAATGATTACAGCTGTTTATTGTTTAAAAGAAAAATTAATTAATAAATTTTAATAATAATAATATAATGATAATAATAATAATAACAATAATTAAACGATAACGCCAATAAAAAACGTTTCGTACGATATATTTCGATAGCACAGCTATCATCTTCAGGTACTCAAAACCAACTAAAAATATTATGAATTAACATTCAATTTAAACAAATTATTTTTTATTAATTTAATTTTTTAATAAATAAATATTTTTAAAAATATATTTTAAATTAATTTTAAATTTTAAATTTTTTACTTATATTCTAATTTTTAAAAATTAATGTGATTTAAAATTTTCAATTATTTTAATAATATTAAAAAAACAAACATGATTTAACATACGTAAACTATTTAAAAACATTCAAAACATTCGTAGTCACAGCACTCTGCACATTAATCTTTGGATCCAATGACCTTATCAGCAATGCTTCACATATCACTCGTTCCCAATAACTATTAAAACTTCTCAACAAAATTCTAAAATCAGACATTCCTATATCACTTTTACAGCCTCTATTGTGTTCACTAATATTGGTCAAACACTTCAATCGACAATGCTCTAGAACTCGAGTACAGAGATGACGGGAAGTCTCTCCAATGTATGTGGCATTACACTCGTTACATTTCTGGTTTTCAAATACAAGAAAAATATCATCCACATACCTTTTATACACAATAGGTTTTTCAAATTGGAAAGAAGCAATTTTCTTTTCCAAACTTGAAACCAGAAACATGTAGAACCGTTTTTTGCATTTTATGAACAGTTTACATAAAAACATTGTATTCACATGTGAAACGGAGAGAAAGTCATCAATTGCGTTTTTAGATTTGTTAATTCAACGCAAAGATAAACATTATGAGACAGAGATTTATAGAAAACCAACTGATACTGGTCTTTATACTTCTCCAAAAAGCTTTTGTGAATTTAAGTATAAGAGAAATATGGTGAAAGGATTGATTTATCGGTCATGGTCTTTATTTTCTACTTTTGCTAATTCATTAAAAGTGTTGATAATTGGTTGAGTTGTTGATAAAGAATGAATATTCTAAATCATTTTTATTGTTGATGATAAAAGAGACTGATAAATTGATTAAAAATCCTAAGGATCCATGTTTTGGAAAGTCTGAGTGTAATTTGTCAAAAGGGTGTGAATTGAGTGTTGATCTAAATAATATTAAAAATGGATATAAAAAATTGAGCCTAAATATGTGTTAGTATTGCCGTACTCTGAAGGTTTTACAAATTATAAAAGGAAGTTAAGTAAACAGATGGGAAATTTAGAATATAAGATCGTCTCTAATTCGTGTAAGGTACGCAATATGTTTATTAATAAATCAAAAACTCCGGTTGGATTGTGTTCTGATCTCGTTTATCAATTTACATGTAATGAGTGTAATGCCACATACATTGGAGAGACTTCCCGTCATCTCTGTACTCGAGTTCTAGAGCATTGTCGATTGAAGGGTTTGACCAATATTAGTGAACACAATAGAGGCTGTAAAAGTGATATAGGAATGTCTGATTTTAGAATTTTGTTGAGAAGTTTTAATAGTTATTGGGAACGAGTGATATGTGAAGCATTGCTGATAAGGTCATTGGATCCAAAGATTAATGTGCAGAGTGCTGTGACTACGAATGTTTTGAATGTTTTTAAATAGTTTACGTATGTTAAATCATGTTTGTTTTTTTAATATTATTAAAATAATTGAAAATTTTAAATCACATTAATTTTTAAAAATTAGAATATAAGTAAAAAAACTTTAAAATTTTAAATTAATTTAAAATATATTTTTAAAAATATTTATTTATTAAAAAAATTAAATTAATAAAAAATAATTTGTTTAAATTGAATGTTAATTCATAATATTTTTAGTTGGTTTTGAGTACCTGAAGATGATAGTTATGCTATCGAAATATATCGTACGAAAAGTTTATTATTGGCGTTATTTTTTAATTATTAATAATAATAATATTATTATTATTACTGTCAATATGATTATTATTATTAAAATCTTACTATTGTCATTACTAATATACGAATACTGATAAAAAATCACAAACAGCAATAACAAAACAATACCACTGTAAAAATTTATTTCATAACATATTGAAACATTCCATAACGATAAAGGAAGGATTATCTGCCGCATGGAAATTGTGTCAGGAGGAAAAGCCGAGAAATTCTGTGATTTAAAGTTAAAATATATTGTAGAAGGAAATAGTAATACCTTGTCATAAATAATCAAAAGTAGTGGGTCACCATCGAATTTTGATTCCATGAGAAATCTTGATTTGCCTGAAAAATGTTAGTTAAAAGTATGTAAAAATCGATACTTACTTATATTATAGAAATTGGAAATTATTTATTAAGTTGCCATGGCAATAAGTGGCAAGCAAAATGAAGTAAATTTAGGTAATATTGTTGGGCCAGAACACAAACGGCCCTTGTAAATGTTTAAATGAATCGGTAACACACATGCAAATATAACATGAAGCTTTAAATTCAAACCTATGAAAACATCAATTAAACCTAGTAAAATATGAGAGAAAACCAATTACATATAAAATAATATACATAAAAATAAATTAAAATAATAACAAAATGCAACAAGACCGGCACGATATAAATATAAACATAACACGAAAACCCAACAAATTCGACCAAAATTTGATAATTTAACAAAGATGAAAAATTTCATGAAAATGAAATTTAAATCAAAGAATTTGAATTAGAAATAAATCAATAAAAATTTCAAATAAAAAATTATCAAAATTAAAAAATAATAAAAATTAAGATTAGAATACACTAGAAAATATCAAGGTCGAATTTTGTTTTACTAAATCAAAAAGAACACGTGAGGTTAAGGACAAAAAATAGGTATATATACCTATTCATTTTTACACAATTTTAATCGTTTTTGAGAATCAATTTTGTGAAATCACTCAACAATTTTTAAAAACCTACTTTAAGTGAGTGAGAGTTTTATTTGGAAACTGTCTCCACGTCGCATCCTCGCAACCTCGGTAGAGCTCTGCTTGGATGTCGGCGTGGGGAGAGTAGTATTTTGTTGTATGATGTTTATGCTTTAGCAAGTAATTTGTTATATTGCTTTTAATATATTAATAAATATTTATAACAATATAAAATCAGTTTGTTTTCATTAATTATTTATTTTATTGTCGAAATTTTTCCGGCCCACAGCCAAGACACATCACAAGTCAGTAAAATCCACATACTATTCAGATTCGTGTGAGTGCGTGGAATATCGCCGATGATCTGTGCCCGTGAAGACCCGGCGTGCGGAACGCAGGGATTGGAACGTCAATATTATTCCGTATAGAAGAAAGGAGAAATAAGGAGGTGGTCATTTGGCTACTTCCTCGTTCCTCGTTTTCTTTAAATTCGACCTAAATTCATCTACATACGGCTCAAAATCACCACACCGAGTAGTCCAGTGGGCACTCATTAAATGTAATATATACACAATGCGCCTAAGATCAATTAAAGGAAGGTAACGGGGAATAATAAAATGAAATCGTTGTTAACAATTTGAATTAAATACGAATGTAAATCTTTAAACTTAAAAGCAGAGTTAAATTAATAGAATAGTTATCAGGAACCCACAATAATAGATAATCTATGAATAAATTATAAACTTAAGTAACCACCCCAACTTAACGTACCTAAATAGAATAAAGAGGAGAGAGAAAAAAATTTAAACTGAATATCTGCGAGAAATCTACGACCTTCTCCGCCATCCAATAAATGCTAGGATCTTAAATTTCTGACGTGAATCAGAGGAATAAATTCGTTACCACAATATTAAAATGAGTCCCAATTAATAAAATAATCAACATAAACCAAAACCACCACCAGATAAAGCAAATAAGAAAGAATTATATTGGTCACAAACTGAAATGAATGTACATAATTACGCCGGAACGATTTTATCAGATTTGAGAGGGTTCTTGGGACAGAAACAGAATTGCCGATTAAAAATTGTCCATTAACTTCTCGACCCGCGACTATCAATTCTTTTCTACGCTTTCTGTAAATTTAAATAAAGGAACTATAGAAATTAATACCTACAAGATCTTCCAAAAAATTGTTCGCATAATTATCTCCTAACCAATTTTGGAACCACAACGTACCATAGTCTACCCAGACAAATAATAAGAATGTGACCATTAAATAAAAAGTCTTACTCCCAGGAGTTCCATCTTTATATACCGCAATTCCGCGCGTTAGGAAGTAATAAATTCCCAAAACATTCAACGAAATATTTTCTAAAAAATCAATAAATAAATTAGTAAGAAGAAGATTACAGCACTTATCACATGTCGTGTTAAATATCTACACCAAGCCCCATTGAGATAAATTCCGCTATAATTCATGTTGATACATAAATCAACTTGGCGGAATTTATTTTGTGAAAAATAAATGCATTTCAGCCATTTTTTAAATGGCTGCTAAGTAAGTTATTTTTTATATAGTTATATAACTTAAACTTAAATTTTAAGAGTTGAATTATGATTTCATAAGGAAATATGATCATAATTCAAGCTCTTAAATATAACTTTGATCAACTATTTCATATATATTATTATAAATAATATTTAGGAAATTAAGTAACAATAATTAATCTCCAAAAATATGTATTTTTTTCGGATATTATTCAAAAAATGTGAGTTAAATTATTTTTGAAGTTATAAAAATTATTATTTGCATTAAATAATTATATTTTTTATACATATTTTGTAAAAAATCATCGATTATGTACACAAAATAATTTGGTTTATGATTATTTTTTAAAACTTACCAATATAATTTAAAAATTTATGCTTTTTTATGAGTAAATCTTATGAAGATACATCCTCATTTACTCTAAATTTCCTAGCAAAAACCTCAAAATTTAAATTAAAAAATTTTCCCGCCATTTTTCTTTCTAAAATTATCTCAAAAATGTCTATAAAATTATTTATTATAGGGGTTTTTTCAACTTCTGATGGCTACATGTTAAAAGTTTGCATGCATGTTTTATTATGGGTTGCGTTAATGTGCATTATTTTATTTCTCTGTCACTTTTTCTGTTTCTATAGTGTAAGGTTTGTCTCAGTGACTATTTTACAAGCAACCTCAAGGTGAGTTGGTGTGTTTATATGCTATAAATTTATTGATTTTCTTTTTATATTATAGGTGATTTATCTCAACTTCAAAAATTCAACAACGAACATGCATGTCAACCGGATATAGAGACACACCCGAGGGGTAGAAAATATAACAGAGTGTGATTGTCCACCACTCGCTTTCACTTTATAAACAAGCCAAAATAGTAAAACGCCAGTGTTTCAAAAAATTCTACCAATGCATTATCGGTTCGATACCAACGAGGAATTGCCGGTGAACCAATCACCCACCACTGTCGAATCTATGGAATTAAATTTATGCAAAGCAGGTAACTTAAATTCCTTACCTAATCTTTCTCTGAGCTAATACTAATTTTACAATCATTGTATAATTAATAATATACCTAATAATGTTTTTTCTAATTAAATAAAATTTTAAATTACCTCCCTTTTGATTTGCACTTAAATAGGTTATACAAAAAGTGACAATTTAATCATATTTTATTTGTTTTTGATTTATATATCCCTTACGAATTTTGTTAGACGATTTATATAAACTTAATTGTTGTTTTTTTTGTTAATAAACAAGATACACGAATTCTACTGATAATTTAATCATATTTTATTGACATTTCTTATGAATTTTTTGCTAAATAATTTATTTAGAGTTTAATTTTAATCGTGAATTTTAGAATCTTGTTAGACAAGATATATACAGGTGATTGATTATTTAACCATATTTTAGGTTGATTTATAGGATTTGACATTTCTTGTGAACTTTGTTGAACAATTTCCATAAAATCTAGTTTTCAGATCATGAATTTTACGATTTATAGGACATTGATATATTTTGGTTTTTCGGTCAAATAATTTACCTACAACCGATTTTATAATCCTAAATTTTGGCGATTTTGGTCAACCCATTAGAGTAAGATTACTAGTTTGATCATGGGATTTTTTATGAAATTTGGCTAACCGATACTAGATGAAATTTTGATACTTTAATTATATATTTTTATGACCCCAAACTAAACTATCCGTAGAAAATTGACTTTTCAACCCCTAATATTTAAATGAATTTAGTTAAGGTATTTCTATAGAATTGATATTTTAATCATGATTTCAAACGAATATTATTTTTTTTGATATTGCAACTATAATTAGTCAAATGATTTTAGCCAAATGAAATTTCTCCTTTTCTTTGCTTGCTAACTATAATTGATAGGGTCGAGGGTTAATACACCATTTATCCCTATAGCATTTAAGAGGACTGACATTTAGTTACGGCTTTCCTAAATGGACTAGCTTGAATTTGTTTGACCATGAAAATTGTTAGGTTACAGATAAATGTACAATGCTATTAATGGCTCTTCCTTATTTCAGAGAGATCTAATTTGATGACTTATACTCCAACCCTCGTGGCCGATCGATGGAGGTGGGCATGGGAACAATTCCGGCAGGAGAGATGCTCCGAGTTTCCCCAACCGGAGCCTCAACGAGTCGACAGACAACCGATAGAAAACGACCATGACTTATGGCTGGCCGATCGATCATGGGAAGAGTGGAGCCCGGCCTGGGAGATCCGCGAGCAGGCCCGTCATCTCCTCGAACGACTCGAAACCCACCAGCGGCAGGTGGATCTACAAGTGGTTAGAGCTCGCCAATACTTGGCGAACGTTGAAGAAGACCTATTAGCTAGTCGGATCGCCAGCAGTTACCAACACTCACCTCAATGCAAGGCGCCACTCAGTAATCGGCCGAAAATCACCCGGGTTCGCAACACCAAGCGACCCGTGATGATCATATCCGGCTGCACTCCGGAGGAATGGGTGGAGAGAGGATTTCCCGCATCCTGAACTGGCATCCGTGGTGGAAACTCTCTCTGATCCGACTTAACACAGTCAATTTAGTTAAAGGTTTCTTAAATAAATCGTTTGTTATGTTTGATGATTACTCTATTTTGCGTGACTTGCTTTAATGGGAGAATTCCTTCTTTGTTTAACGTAATGCAGCCTAAATTTTCATTGTCAATAAATAATCGTTAACTGTCTCTAATAATAGCAATGGAACCCATCCAAATTCTGCAGAAAGAGCTGACTCGTGCTCAGCAAGTCAACAAAGCGCTGTATGAACAACTTCTCCAACTCACTCGAGAGATGCAGCAAATAAAAACCACATGGGTGGACCCAGTTAAGGTCAAGCCTCTACGCCACAGGCTCACCGCTGCCCAAAAGGGCTGGGCCGAGAAAAAACAAATGAATCAGAGTCTCCGAACACAAATACGGGGGTTGGAAGTTGCCCTATCAGCCAGTCAAGAAGGGGCAGCTGTAACCTACCCCCTCGTCTTTGCGCCGTCCCAGTTGGCGTACCGGGAAGCTGTGACCAATCCAACACCAGTCGCAACCCCAACCACAACACCATCCAACAGCTATAGGCCGGGGGCGAAACGAGCAGGCTAGACGGAGAGCCGCTCGGATGTCAAATAGCACTCATCTGATTTAATCGTGTTTAAGCTGTACACTGCGTATATTTAATTATCAATTATATGAAGGTTGTTTAGTTATTCAAAACGATGTTTTAAAACTTGAGGAATATTGAAAACCCCGCAACTATTTCATGAATACTCACACTTCGTTAGGTAGCCGTTGTCTTACCCTTAGGAGCACCATCACCGAATCTAGTTCTCACTAAAATGACTCTGATCTTGAAACCCCTCACACACAAGGGGCTTGCAAAGCGAGCATAAGTCTTCTATCGACGGCTCGTTGAACCCAGGGGTTGTCCGAGCAATTACAGCATTAGTAATAGCGCTCACTTTTTTTGCGGACAATCCACCCACTCGAACACATTTCCAACGTTGCCTAGCAACGGGTGCCGAGTGGTAGCTAGAAATATTTATATGGCGTTACCAGGGCAACTATAGGAAGATTCAAACAAATCACAGTACCCAGTAACCCACCAATATGATATATATTTGTATACCTTCCAAACCATTGATTTTTAAGGGTTAGAATGAGAACAAGTAATATACAATAATAAGTTTTTACTTACGATAGGGTTAATTACATTATATAAGTTAAAATTTTATAAATTACTATATAGTAAATTAAATTAAATAATTTTTTTTTTAACGTTAATAAATTAAAATTTTAAGGTTTAAAGAATATTCCTTATTAGGATAATTAGTGATAAATTTTTAACATTTTAGAAATCAAAATTATTAACATTATTATTGTTAATGTAATTATAATTATTATGAAAAAATAGTTATTATGGTTATTATTGTTATTGTTAATATCATTATAATTAATATAATAATAATAATAATTATTATTATTATTATTATTATCATTATTAATATTGTTATTGTTAGTAAGGTTATTACAATTATGATTATTCTTATTAATGTTATTACTATGATTGTTATTATTATTGTTATCCCTTAAATTTGGGTTAATTCGATAGCTACTACAGTTTCCACCATGACTTTTATTCATTTTATAGTGCGCGATGAACCTAGTGATTGGTGAATTTCAAGAGTAATTACGAGTGCGGGTCGATTAACTAACGCTCCCAAGGTGTTGTGCTAATCCTACGAGCTCGCTATAACCCGAATATCAACCAGGGGACAACATGCAATGAATAGGTTTACACCCATGTGATTTGGTAGATGACCGCAGCGAAAATGTGTCAGAGCCTAGTAAGGGGGTTTAGGTAGCACTGTAATGCACTAACCCTGGGAACAATTTACCGTGTAACATATAATCATTGAGCTTAATGCTATCATTTTCATCTATTTATACAACTCGTTGTTAAAATCCTATCCTTTCTTTTCTAGTGAAAAATCATCAGGCCAACTTCGAGAAATTCGGAAGGGACTTCGCCAAGTACCATGAAGAGGCGATGAGTCAGTTCCAACGATCGGAGTCCATCGTGCGGCGTTGTTGACGCATGGATGAGACGTGGATCTGGCCGGATGAAGCTAAAAAGCTTCATCAACAGATAGCTCAGATAAAGAAACTATATGAAGATGAGTTGACTCTCTCCAGGTCCCTCAAGGTGAAAATTAGACAACAGGCCTGTACCATAGCGGCCTTGTAAACTAAACTCCAGATCCGCACCGACCTCACCACTAAGCCCACGTATGCCGAAACAGAATTGTTTCCAGCTATCGACATGGAGATAATGGAGGAAAAGGCCTCTACCTCGGCACGTCCCTTAGAGCCGTCTCATGCAATAGACACGCAGTCTCGGAAGCGACCGCAGTCCTCTAAACCTCGACCGGGAAAGCATGAACGAGCCCGAAACAGGAAATTAAAGGAAGCCCGTATGTTTGGGCAATTCACGAGCATCTTCGATCTTCTTTGACATTCATTGTACACTAAAAAAACTAGTTAAAATGCACCTTTGTGATCACTTGATTATAATTTAATCTCAATTATGAATAAATGTATTGAATTAATTTCTTTTCATGAATTCACATAGTTGCAAGGTCATTGAAAATATAGTTAGAAGGGGACCTTAATGAGTGGGAGAATAAACCTTCTACGGTAGTCCATGAACTCACGGAGGGTTAAGGCATTAGCAGTTCTTGTAGAGAAGCTCACCTTTTGTTAACCTTCCACCCATTAGTGCACAGTACCAACGTCACTTGTGACGGGTGCCTAGTGATAATAATTGTTATGCGCGTACTGTGTGGATTTTGTAGCAATTCCCTTGACACTCATATAAAATTATTCCCCACAAGTACCCAGCACACAAAACAATTTTTAACTAACGTTATTCAACTTTAAAAGTTGTTCTTTCAAAATTAATTGAAATTTTTTGCTTAAACCTTGTTTAAAGTTATGAAAATTTGGAATGTATTCTTCACACATAAAACCGGGTATTACTGTTGGTGGGTTTCTGGGTTTTGATATTTTGAAACTATATGGTTGTTACCCAGACAACCCCATACAAATATTCTTTCACTTACCACTCGGCACCCGTTGCTAAGCAACGTTGGAACTGTGTTCGAGTGGGTAGATCGTCCGCAAAAAGTGAGCGTTATTGCTAATGCTATAATTGACCGAACGATCTCTGGGTCCAACGAGCTGTCGATAGAAGACCTGTGCTCGCTTTCGATTCTTAGGTCCCATTATTCTCCTATCTCTTTCGAATGTTAACCTATACTCTCATATCATTCATTGTTATGTCTATTCCCATAGTCCTTCTTATCGTTGTCCATGTCAAAGATTATTCTTTGGTCGGTACACCCTTGGTTATGTTAAGTATTCACACACTAGTTCTCTTACTCTTATCCCTATCATAACTACAATGTTCCCTATTATTATTACTAGCATTATCATTGTTGCTATTATATGTATTACCTTTATTAATTGTTACTACTATTACCTTTATTATTATTTTTATTACTATAACTGCCATTATATTTATTGTTATTACCACTATGATTATTACTATTATTATTATTATTATCATAATTATTATCATCATTACTACAAATACCATGATTATTATTATTATTATTATTATTGTTATTATTATTATTATTATTATTATTATTATTATGATTATTATTATTATTATTGTGGTGGGTTACAGGGTTTTGAATCTCGCTTATCGTTCTGGTTACCCTAGTAACGCCATACAAAATGATGTTGATCGCCACTTGGCACCCGTTGCTAAGCAACGTTGGTAATGTGTTCAAGTGGTGGATTGCCCGCAAAAATTGAGTACCATTGGCTAGTACTATAGTTGCTCGGACAACCCTCGAGTTCACGAGCTGTCGGTAGAAGACTTGTGCTCGCTTAGCTCTGTCCCATGCGTAAAAGTGTTCAGGTTTAAAGGTGGAAAGATGGTCGTAAGCGTTCCAATGGACACCTGTGTATCTTTATTATGAGAGATGACTTGACTAAAACACATTTATTGAGATTAACACATGTAGGGATTCGACGTGAGTTACAGAGATAGATTGGCTGCTCTGCGTCGGGCACGCTCTTTGCGTCCTGGCCGACGATTGTTGGTTGGAGTGGTGGGTTGTTCTACTGGCTTGGGGGTTGCCTGCGGCAGTTGGGTTGGGGCGAAGATGAGCGGATAAGTTACCGCCTCACCTTCCCGGCATACCGCTAGGGCGACTTTGAGTCCCCGAATCTGAGAGCGCAGGCTCTGGTTGAGCTGACGCTCCTCTGTCCAGCCTTTCTGTGCTGCTGTCAGGCGGTGGTATAATGTCTTTACCTTCCCCGGCTCCTTCCAGGTTGCTTTAATTTGTTGGATCTCGCGGTTCAACTGAATAACTTGGGCCAGCAATTCCTCATTTGCTTGCCTGGCACGGTCCAATTCGGTCTGTAGGATCCTTAGAGAGGACATTACTGTAATTAAATGGATTATTACGATTTCAGTCTATGATTAGTCAAGTTGAGTAATCTTAGAGTTATATTAAACAAATCAAGAGTTAATTCCAGTTATATGAGAGAAAAGAAAACGCACAAATTTCTAACTATTATTAATCAATCACTACATTGTTATGTCAGTTGTCTGGGCCATACCGCTCTAGGCTTCGCTTGAGGGCTTCTACAGTGTATGGGCGCCTGGTGTCTCGAACTGGACGGTGTGGATAGGCGACTGCGATTCGCCCGGCAAGGATGTCCTCCATCACATTTGCAAGGTACATCCTTGCCTTGACTACCTGCAAATCCACCCGCTCCTGCACCCGCTCCCACTGGGTGAGGAGGTCCTGTGCGTTGGAAAATATTTCGGCGGCTGGGTACTGTTGTCTTTCGGGTTCGTGCGGGTTATTATTCGGAGCCCGTGCCTTCCAAGGGATAGTATAAGGCCACTGTGACCGGGGTTCGACTATTGCGCCTGCGGCTCGTAGTATCTCTCTCGAGCGCCTTTTTCCAGTTGATTGTACGGTTGTCTGATTGAGTGACATGCTCTAAAACAATTGGGGATTAAATCATGAAAAATAATATTATGAGGAGGAATTTCTCTGTATCAGTCATGATGCGTTTATATATGCGGGTCCGAGGTTTGGCGTACTTATGGTTAAGTGCGATGTCGACTAACATTGAGGGTTCTTCTTGACTCGGTTTAATCGTGGGACTCTTAATGGGTATCAATCAAAAGATAGAATGACTTGGTAACTTGACTTGACGTTTGGGGATGTCGCCATCGGCTCTGGGAGTCATGAAGGGCTAATTTGTTGAGAATTAGTTACGAAATTTAATTTATGCGAGGTCCTTATTTATCGGGTAAAATGGTATATTAAATTGATGAAGTTAATGAGTTTCATCACTTCTAATGTATGACGATGGAAAAATCGATTTTTGGTTTATCATTGTGCGTTTTATGTCGACGGTCGACCGGATATTCGGTAGTCTGATCAATTTTGGAATTGATAATTTCGTCGTGGTAGATCATGTTTTGTTTATGTTACTTAAGTCGACTTAATTTTATTGACGTGTCTGGTTTAGTTAATTTAAACAGTTTCGGAATTTTTAGCATCGATGCTCATTTGAATATTCTGATCGGCATACTTATGCGAAAAATATTCGTAATTCGCCGTAGCGTTCGGGGACTCCTTCGTAATACTATGCTACTCATGCAATTGGAATTTATTATCTTCCTCAGGTGAAGGTTTTTACTCATCGTTTCGTCGGGATATTTATGGTTATGCTATGGTTATTATCGAACTTTGATGTAGCGGTGAGTTTTTCAGTGTTCTGTTATTAATAAAACGTTTTCTAATTGGCTTTTCGTAATGTAAAAATGGATTTTGACTATTTTACTAATTGCTTAAATTTTATAGCGGTTTGGTTTACTGTTCATGTTATATTTAATTAATCTTGGGCTTTTATCTGATTTAAAGTTTTTATTAGGTTTTCGATATAGAGGTCATTGTCAAATTGAATTCATCACATCTATTTCGTCTCATTTGATAAAATAATCGGTACCCGCATGGTAGATTCGGTTTCTTTTCAACGGTGTCAATTAGCTTTGCGATTTCGAACTTAGTCCCCGTAATGATGATTTTATTACCTGTCTGTGTTGGTATACTCGTACTTAATTTTTCCCTGTGGAATTCTTTTCCTTCAATCAATGAGTTAATTTGATGCATCGTTTCACTTTTAACTCCTTACTCTCGATCTATGAATTATTTCGCTTCTGGTTAACGGGTTGCTGTGCCCTGAAGTCGGTGGGTACGTTAGATGGGTTGATGAATTCAATCTGGCAATCACCTCAATCTTATCAATGATCGGTTTTGGTTAACGCGGTATCTCTCTTGTTCTTGCTGGATGATTATTTAACCTTATCGAAACGCAGTATGATAATTTAATTAAGGAAACTATTATCATTATCCTAATACGATCACTTAGGTCGAGATTTACCCTTATCCAATAACTATTTTAACCTTTTAGTCATGAAACTCTTTATTTGTTCATTACTTATCATCCATTGTTATTTTAGTTCTTTAATTAATCCCTTGAATTCATTAACGTCTGTTGATTTAATGTTAGCAATCAGTTTTATCAAATCTCAGTTAAAACATGATTTTAGTACTTAATTTAGTTCAAACCCAAGTTTAGTCAATTTTATTCATTTGATTTACTTTAAAACGAAAAATCTTTGTCTAATTCATTACGACATGGTTTTAATTTATTGGTAATCATACACTTTATCTAATTTATTTAAAACAGGGTTTTATTTTATTGTTAATCATAAACCTTATCGAATTTATTTAACACAAGGTTTTATTTTATTGTTAATCATAAACTTTATCGAATTTATTTAAAACAGGGTTTTATTTTATTGTTAATCATAAACTTTATCTAATTTATTTAAAATATGATTTTAATTTATTGTTAGTCATAAACTTTATCGAATTTATTTAAAAACGTGGTATTAATTTATTGTTAATCATAGACTTTATCGAATTTATTTAACACAGGGTTTTATTTTATTGTTAATCATAAACTTTATCGAATTTATTTAAAACAGGGTTTTATTTTATAAACTTTATCTAGTTTACCTTACAGTATTAACACGAAAGTGGTTATATCAGCGATTTCAATTTACTTTATCCCCGTACCCTTTTCCCTTAATAGACCTTAGGCGCATTTTATGTTCATATTATATTTATTGAGTGCCCACTGGACTACTCGGTGTGGTGATTTTAAGCCGTATGTGATATGATTTTAGGTCGATTTTACAGAACCGAGAAACGAGGAAGCAGCCAGAGACTTCTTCCTTATTCCTCGATTCAGCTATAGGGATGAATATTGACGTTACGACCGCTGCGTTGCGCACGCTGAGTCTTCACGGGTACATATCATTGGCGGTTTTCCACGCACTTACATGCATCTGTACTATGTAGATTTTGCTTTCTTGTGTTATGTGTTGGCTGTGGGCCGGAAAAGTTTCGACATTTTTATTTATAAACAAATATATTGGCAAAACAAATTTGGTATATTAATAATATTTATTAAGTATAAAACAAAAATAACAGGTTACCCTTCATTACCAATCCATAAAACCATAAGATATCATATCATAACATAATACAAATACCTCTCTCCCCACGTCGACGCCGAGCAGAGCTCTACTGAGATGCAATGGTCGCGACGTGGAAAGAGAGTTCCACCACAAATAATTCTCACCTAAAATAACAAATTGCAAATAGCTTCAGATTCGAAAAATAGTTTTCTAAAATAGTTGAGAATAGATTTTTAAAATCGACTTCAAGATTTGAAAATATGGTTTTTTGGTTAAGTTAAATGTGAAAATGGATCAGTATATATACCTAATTTTTTGGTGTGTGAAATTTGATGTAATAAAACAAAATTCGACCTTGTTATTTTCTAGTAAATTCTATTATTTATTTTTATTATTTTTCGATTTATTTTTATAATTTTTTATTTTGAATTTTTTATTGAATTATTGCTAATTCAATTTTTTCGATTTAAATTTCACTTTAATGAACTTTAATTGATTTTTCCAATTTCGCCGAATTTGTTGTGTTTTCTTGTTGTATTTGTGTAGGTATCGTGCGGATCTTGGTGCATTTTGTTAATATTTTAATTTATTTTTTGTGTTTATTAATTTATTTTTAATTCTTTTATTTCTCAGATTTTATAGGGTTTAATTGGTGTTTCCTGGTTTATTTAAATCTGCATGTTATGTTTGCATGTGTGTTTCTGATCCATTTAAACATTCTCAAGGCCGCTTACGTTCTGGCCCAACAATTGTTATTTAGATTTTGTAGGGATCCGTCCTTATTCCTCAGTGTTAAAAATTTTTATTGATATGCAACGTTAGCCGTAGTCCATCTATATTTTTCGGTTTTCGATAAAGTATTTTTGTAAATTCGAAAATTTTAGCAGCGTTCCGCCCTTATTTTATGGTTCATCCCTATTCTACAGTTTCTGACAAAGTATTTCCATTGACTCAGAAAATTTGAGCAGCGTTCCACCCTTATTTTACGCATTCCATTTTTACGTTACTATTTTTGTTAAGTATTTGAATTAATTCGGAAAATTTGAGCAGCGTCCCGCCCACATTTTCCGCCTCAACTCAAATTAATTTATTTAATTCTTATTTAAAACATTATTTTTCATGATTTTGGTCGTTCGGATTAATCTTTTTCCGATGGCTGTCCACTTTAACTGTTGCAACGATTTCGCAATTTTCCCCGCTACCCATTCCTTCTTTTTGTCCTTAAGATCTATTTATGTTCATATTATAGTTAATGAGTGCCCACTGGACTACTCGGTGTTAGAGATTTTGAGCCGATTGTTGTTAAAAATTTATGTCGATTTTACAGAAATGAGAAACGAGGGAGTAGCCAAAAAACTTCTTCCTTATTTCTCTTTTCAGCTATAGGGATAGATATTGACGTTACGACCCCTGCGTTCCGCACGCTGAGTCTTCACGGGTAAATATCATTGGCGATTTTCCACGCTCTTACACAAATCTGTACTATGTAGATTTTGCTTTCTTGCGTTATATTATTGGCTGTGGGCCGAAAAGGAATAACAAATAATATTTTACCATAGCATTAGGAATAAAAGTTTCGATGCACTAAGGCTATAGATAGAAAATATTTATTCAGCATATTGCATCGGCCACATACATTTGAAATTCATTGTATCCATTCCATAAAATTTACTTCGAAAATCCCATAAATTTAATTCGATAAATCATCCATAAATTCGATTGAAAAATCATCCATAAATTCAATTGGAAAAACAAAATTATCCATAAATTTAATCTGAAAAATCATCCGTAAATTCAATTGAAAAATTACCCACAAATTCGATTCGAAAAATCATCCATAAATTCAATTGGAAAAACAAAAATCATCCATAAATTCAATTTGAAAAACAAAAATCATCCATAAATTCGATCTGAAAAGTCATCCATAAATTCAATTGAAAAATTACCCATCAATTCCCTTCGAACAAATCAATTAATAATATTGCACCAGTTGAGAGTGATCGTGTTCAGGCAAAACACTCACCCGTGTTAATTGCCTGAATGCACGGCTCTCAACCAGTTATACAACCAGTTATACAGTTCTGTAATGAAATTTTTTCCCCGAAAAATAAGACTGAAAATTTGTGAAAACACATCGGTATTTATACCTATAATTTGGCCTTAACCTTGCGTGTTAGTTTTACTGCGATTAAACAAAATTCGACTTTGAAATTATTTATGTTATCTACATTAAATTTTTATTTATTTCTTAATTTAAATTGGTAATTTATTTTTAACATTTTTAATTAAATTTATTCATCCAAAAATATTTTATTTTTATTCATTAATTTTTAATTTTATATAAATGGTCATTTTACGGTCGAATTTTCTTGTTATTATGTTATTTTTTATGTAAATTTCGTGCGGTTCTTGATGCATTTTGTATTTATTTTATTTTACTTTTATGTTTTTGATTTTATATTTATTTATATTCTCTCAGATTTTAAAGTGTTTAGTTGGTGTTGTATATTGTATTTTAAGTTATCTTGGTGCTGGGTTTTCTTACTGTATTACTGATGCATTTAAACAATTCTCAAGGCTATTGGTGTGCTGGCCCAACACTGTAATGTAAAGTTTAGAAGTCAAAGTTAACAAAAATCACAATAAATTGATAATTTATAACCTAGGAACGCCAACTAACAAATGGATGTTTGAAATTGCATTTCAGTTTTTTTTATTTTTAAATCTTCAAATAAAGTAATTTTAATTTAATGTTTAAAATAAATTATATATAAAATTTACTTTCAAAAACTTATATTGATAAACTTTTATTATATTTTAACATTTGTTTTAATATCTATGATCTGGGTATGCTGAATTGATGCAAAAAATGTTAAAAATAAAAAATATTTCTAAAAGTTACAAGTTCTTATATCGGCTTTTTTGTAGCGAAACAGAATCGCCATCAAACGATTTATATTATATTCGAGGGGAAATAGATTACAGTCAGCCGAAGAACTGGAATTTATATTACTCGTTGCCTACAACTACTAAATTCGCATCTGCATATATATTTCTATTCCCGGGTCAGGGATGTCAAATAGTTGGAATGTGTAAAAATCTTATTAATATACCACAAGTTCAAAGATTATTTGATTCTGCTTCAACATTACTTAAGTATGATTTACTAAAGCTTTGTATTGAAGGATCAAGTTCAAAATTAAACCAAACTATTTACTGTCAACCTGCAATATATGTGGCATCAATGGCTGCTCTTGAAAAAATAAAATTAGAACAACCTGAAGTAATTAAAAGTTACTTTTGAATAACTGTAACCATTTTGTAGTTAATTGAGAATTGCATTGCTGCAGCTGGTTATAGTTTAGGAGAAATTACTTCCCTCGTATTTGCCGGAGCTATATCCTTTGAAGGAGGTAATACATTTTTGTATATAGTCTTTTTACATCAACTCAAAAATAATTGAAAATTTTATATGTTATACAACTAATTTATTGTAATATACTTGTTATTTAATTAACATTTACAAATGACTATTTTATAAATGAATGAATAAAGGCTTGCAATATCGTTTATAGGCGAATAATAGCTCACGTATATCGAGATTTGACTTATCGATTAAATATTTTGACGATTTTACTTATGGAATTTTGGTATTTAGATAATGAAGAAGTTATTGATGCTGCAATTTCATCGATAACACTGATATTAAGTTCAAAATATAGGCCAAAAAGTGATAAAATCATAATTTTTTTCTGACTATTTATATCCGAATCCAGCCATCTATATTACTGACAATCGTTTCATTTACTGTCACCCCGAAAATCACACATATCGATGACTCGGGATTTATTTTATCTCATTGGGGATATAGGACGAAAAAAATAACCAAATTTACGTCTCTGATTGTTCTTTCCTTTTTGCAACGAAATTCGGAGATAATTTACTGACAAATGGCACTTAATATTTCATGAACAAATTTTTCTATTCATGCACACAAATTATGAGATATGGATTATTTGATTGTATAAAATCATACTTGAGATATGAAATACAATTTCGGACGATTGGCACAAATTAATGTTAAATAAATAATAATTTCACTTTTAAATCAATAATCTCCGTTATGAGTTTTCGTAGAATGGGTTAGTTGCTAGCCAGTGCGCGGTAACTAAGTGTGGTGTGGTGGGCCACAAATATAGTACAATGCTATAATAAAAAAACACAAAGGAAAAAATTAGGGACAGTAATCTTTTATTAAAGGTAAATTATAAAGATACACCTAATCCTCGTATTGATGTATGAAAATGCTGGGCCCAATGTTGCGATGAGAATCAAAGAAACCATTATAGACCTAGGCTTTGAAATTTAGCCGCATCCTGCTTATTCACCAGACTTGTCGCCATCAGATTACTATTCAACATAGCATTTCTTACGGGACAAATCATTCGCTGAAAATAAAGATTTAAGAAATCAGCTATATGCCTTGTTTCACGTGAAGCCCCAGTCCTTCTACATAGATGGGATTCGTCAGCTGGCTTTAAAATGGTAAAGATTCATAGGCAGTCAAGGATATTATTTCGATTACGAATAACGCTTTTATTTCTTTTATATTAAATAGAAACGTTTGAAAAAAAAGAATTTTTTTACCAACGTAATATAATTGAAAATGACGTATAAAAGTAATATTTGAAAGAACTTGACTAATTATCTCATATTTCTATGGAATCAAAATTCAAGCCTTACATAAAAATAACATTACTTGACAACCATTTCTAAATAGACTACAAATCATTTAGTTTTACAGCACACCAGGAGACATTAAATAGGACCAACGAGAACATTAAATTGCACCCTGAAATTATTAAAATGCTTTTTAACTAAAGATTTTTTGGTTTATGTAAAATTTTATTGATTAACTATAATTTTTTTGAATTTTAAAAATTTTGGATTATTACAAAAAAAATAAAACATCTTCAAGCCACATAAACTTCTTTCTATTATTAGATATTTTGTGAATAATCTTTTGATTTGGTAATAATTTCTTAACCTCTTCATTAACTTCTTGACGGATAACAACATGTCGAATATTGAACGATATTGTCAAAAATTCTTTCAGTATCGTTAATTATTAATTTTTTATCGACAGAAGATATTCTGCAATCTCTATAAGTTAATTATATTTAAAAGGGAAATTTACATATTTCGATGGCTTCCTCTGTGTGGAACAATTGATGCTACCGATGCATAAGAAATGGCTTAAAAAATCCATAATTTATTTTTATATTTAAAAATTTAGGAGCAACTTAATGTCTAATTGTTAATATACCAAGGGGTAATAAATTAGACTTAAATAGACAGTATAATGAATCTCATAATAAATCAAAAAACTAACCAATAATAATGTGTGTCAGCAAAACTGGATAGTAGGTAAAATCTGGGACAGGATCTTATACTATAGAATGATAGAGAAATTTCACGAGAGAAGAAAAAAATACCTGCACACAATTTTGGTTCACAAAATTTCTATAATAAAAATACTAATCAAAATATGTTAGTCTATCTTTTAAATTTATTTATTTTTATAAAATCTATTGCAGAATAACCATTGATCTTTCCACGACAATAACTATCACGGAATATAAAATGCCGATAAAAGAAGAGTTATTATTAAAGATGAACTGATTTTTATGAATTAGGCCGTATTCTTGAAACGAGAAACGGAGTACGTTGACAAATATTATTACTCAAAGTTACACCAAATGACACGGTATTTGGAAACAATTCAGAATATTCAATTATCCATCAAAACAATTTCAAGATTTCTAAGCAAAAAGTTGATATCTTTTAAAGAAGTTAAACCTTGTATGAAATCATACATTATTACCATTACATCAACAGATTTTTCCCAAAATGTCTTAAGAACGGAGAGATTTTGGGTAAACTGTAAATAGATGACTTACATTTTTTTTGAATATTTCAAAAATTCATATACAGGTAGTCCCCGACTTACGACCGAGATAGGTTCCTAGTCATCGGTCGTAAGTCGATTAAGTCGTAAGTCGAGTTTCATCATGAATAACTAAAGAAAAATATTAGATACTGTACTACTAACTTTTAGGATCAGGAGAAATGAAACTACCGAAAATTCATATAATGAAAACTTTATTAAAATTTATAAAATGAAATAATAACCCAAAAATATATATTAAATGTGTACTAATAACGAAACTATTTTAATCATTTCCTATGAAAAAATTGAAAAAAAATTGGTCGTAAGTGCGGATGGTCGTAAGTCGAGCGGTCGTAAGTCGGGGACTACCTGTATAAACAAAATCATAATTATGAAATTTGTTTAAATTATGATTAAATATAAAATTTTACTTAAACAAAGAAAGTTATAACCAATTGAAACATTTAAAAAACTCCAGGGTTTTATAGAATATACTCAACGGTCCAATCAAATGATCCTATATGTATTTCTTACTATAGAAATTTTGTGAACCGAGATTGTGCGAATATTGATTTTTATTGTCTCGTAAATATTCCAGGGTTATCTATTTTAAAATTTAGCTATTTATTTAAGGTGTAATCTAATGTACATTTAGATTCAATTCAATGTATAGATACATAAATGAAAAATACATAAAATTGGACACTAATCGGGGCTCTTACAAACGAATCAATATCACATTATGGAAGAATTTGTGACTTTACCCCGTTTTTAAATTGTAATTATAAATATTCATGTTTTAATAATATTAACTATTCTCTATAAATAAAGTCATTAATATCTAAGATTACGAGAAATTAAATAATGATTTGATTATACCTTTTACGATATATTCCGGCAGTTTTCCAGTTATAATCAAGTATGATACAAAAAACTAAATATTATAGATTTAATAAACAAATTACAAAATTCTTTAAAAGGATATTTATTAATACACAAAAACCCGTTATTTAACTTAATAAATTAACCATTCAATACATTTGAAGCAACAACAATCCACATACACTTAATTTAGCACACAAACTATTAAAAACATTCAAAACACGTACTCACTGCATTTTGCACATTAATTTTCGGATTAAATGATATTATAAAATTATTGAGATAAAATTTTAAAATCAGTCATACCTATTTCACTAATATATAGCCCCTCATTATCCTCATTAATATTGTCCAATCCCTTCAATATTAGGATCTAATCCAAAATACATTTTTCTACGTGATAAGTTTTCTACATTATTATCGGAAATAATTTCTTTAATATCATCGGGAACCTGACTTTCCAAGTCCACTAGATTTGCTTAAAAAATTTCTTTATCTCCGAATAATTCTTTATTATCAGGAATATTAATATAATTGAATCCTTTTCCTTCCTATAGAATATACTAAATAAGACGTTCCCAAACTGTAGTTCGCAAACAGATGATAGGTGGCTTGCTAAAACATTTTCGAATTTGTAAAAGTTAAATAAAGCTCTATTAAAAAATTCTATTTATTGCTTTTATTTTTAAAAATTAAACTTTTATGGCAAAGGCTGTCTTGTATGACATTTAAGTATACACAACAACAATTCACATTTATTTATAGGGTAATTTTATGCATAGAAAAAATAGGTGGTTAGCCAATTTTATTTTGGTCATTAGGTAGTACGTGAGCAAAAAAAGATTAAGAACTCCTGAACTAGATCTATGATAACGGAATATATATTTTCTGTCATCGAAATTACGTTTTTTTTAAAAATTTTTAATATTTTATAATTTTTTAAAATTTCATTTAAATTTTACTACATATATTTTTACGTTGTCGTTGTGAGATCAGCGTCATTTACGAATTTGGTTTTCTTTAACATTTTTAGTAGCATTTTCATTTCAAGGATTGCATTTTATTCGTGTCAGAGCCCAACAAATGCAGCTTGCTTGCAATAATACCAAAGGCGGCTTGTTAATAGTTAGAATAATCCCAGAGTCAAGATTAAATGAAGCTTTGGAAGCAGCTAAACAATACTGCCAGGAAAAACTGCAGATGATAGACCCTATTTGCCAAATTGCTACTCATTTATTTAAAGAATGCAAAGTCATTGGGGGTCACACAGAAGTAAAGAAAGTTCGAAAATTACAATAATTAGAGTGAATTTAAGGCTCTCGATTTTGTCGAATCTTTTGCAAAGGAATTCAATTTAGGATTGACTAAGCGTTTGAATGTCAGTGGTGCATTTCATACTCGACTGATGCGAGACGCGGTTAATCCTTGTCGCAATGCTCTTGAACGGATTGATGGAATTAATCAACAGAAAATAAATGTCTTTTCAAATGCAACTGGAACAATTCATACTTCTCAAAGTGAAATTAAGCGATTACTCGTGAAACAAATATGCCATTCAGTTCAGTGGGAACAGATTTTGGTCCGGCTATATATGCGACCCAGTATTATCGAACATCCATTCACTGTCGAGATTGGACCGACTCCACAATTAAAAGACACAATTAGTAAAACAAATCCGAATGCATTTAAAAAATATAAACATATATCGACATAAATTGGTTGAAATTATTTTTCAATGATTTTAATTGGTCGATTTTTTGAACTGTATTTAAATAAAAATTTAAACGTTTTAAAATTTAAAACATATTTTTATATTATTGATTTTAGTTTTGCCCAATCAAATGTTAGCTTTTCATTATATCAAGTAAGTGTGTCTCTGTGTGTGTACGCGTTAAACGACTGAGATGGCTTACATTTAAGGTAAAACTTTTGTAAACCGAACGGGATATAAAAATATAAATTTGGTTAAGAGTTATAAACAAAAGGATTTATTTTGTATTAAATATTGAATTTCTTGGAGTTTTATTTGTTCACGAAAGATTGTTTTATGATAATCATTTGTCGACCTAAATATTTTCCTCGCATTACAGATGAGTAAGCATTATTGGATAGAAATTATAAATATAAAAAGATACGATAAAAGTAAATGGTTAATGAAAAACATATGCTTTTTTAAAATACGTCGGAATACTTCATGCACAAAGAAATGCGAGAGATGATTTTATATTTGTAGGTCTGATGGATTTTGAGATCAACAAAGGAAAATGAATTAAATCCAGAATGAGCCTCCGAAAATTAATTTGGCGTTCAAGGGTATCTTATTTTATTTTTCTATGGTCGCTTATAGATTTGTTATTGACTCTTACCTTAATGTTTTCAAGATCAATTTTCTTTATACCACCCGTGTAATTTATGGCAAATATGAGGTCAATTTTTCATTGTATTTTCATTTCCCGGTTCCTGACTACCGTTGAAATATCTTGCGTCACTTCATTTTCATAACTGCGATCATTAATTTCTTATAATTCTTATTCAAATGGTTTTGTTTTTTTAGTTTTAACTTAATTTGTTTTTTGATCAGTTTAATGTTTAGTTTTTAAGCTTCATCCGAAAATTTGTGTGTGACTTTCTGCTATTATTTTATGAAAAATTACCTATTTGTTTAATTAACCAAATATTAACCCACAATTACTATTATAATTATCTTATTTGTTAAAATTACTAGATTCGAACCACATAAATTGATGACTCAATAGTTTAGAAAATAAAATAAAAAGTTTTTACATCTTTTTAGCGAACAGCAAAGTAGCGTTTTAATGTAGCCAGTTAGTTTTCGTTCAATTGAAATCACTGGCTTAACTATCCCATAAGTAAAAAAGCAGGGATATTTTAAATAAACTGTCTGCTGCCCATAAACCATCCAGTAATTATAGTTTTCTTCCAAATTAACCAAGAGTCCTTAAAACAGTGATAAAAAAAGTTAAAATTAAAAATTTTTAAAAATGTATTAATTTATTAATTAATTTGTCCAGTCAAATTAAAAATAATCAAAATAAAATAAATTATTGCCTCAATTTAAAATTAATTTAGTTAATAAAAATAATTAATTAATCCTTTAATCCAACCAAATTTGAAATAATTAAAATAAAATAAATTATTGTCTCAATAAACACTTAATTTAAATAATTAATTATTTTATCCAATAAAATTAAAAAAAAATTAAAATAAAATAAAATAATGTATCAATATAAACTTAATTTAATTATTTAATGCCTTAATTTAAAACCAATTTAGTTTATTAATTATTTTATCCAATCAAATTTGAAATATTAAAAATAAAATAAATTAATGTCTCAATTAAAACTTCATTTAATTACCAATTATTTTGTCCAATCAAATTTAAAATAATTAAAATTAAATATATAAATGTCTCAATTTAAAATTATTTTAATTTAATAATTATTTTATTTTATAAAATTTAAAATAATTAAGATAATAAATAAACGTCTCAATTAACACTTAATTATTAAATTTAAAATAATAAAAATAAAATAAAATAATGTTTTTATTTAAAATTAATTTAATTTATTAAATTTTTTATCTAATCAAATTAAATATAAATAAAATAAATTAATGTCTCAATTTAATATTAATTTAATTTATCAATTATTTTATCCAATCAAATTCAAAATAATTAAAACAAAATAAATAAATGTCTCAATTTAAAATATATTTATTAATTATTTTATTCAATCAAATTTAAAATAATTAAATTAAAATAAATTATGGTCTCAATTAACACTTAATTTAGATAATAAATTATTTTGTCCAATCAAATTTAAAATAATTAAAATAAAATAAATTAATGTCCCAATTTAAAATTATTTTAATTTATTAATTTTTTTTATCTAATCAAATTTGAAATAATTAAAATAAAATAAATTAATGTCTCAATTTAAAATTATTTTATTTTATAAATTATTTTATCTAATCAAATTTTGAATAAATAAATGTCTCAATTCAAAAAATATTTAATTAAAATAAATTGTAAAAATGATAAATAAATATTTGATTATAGATTATTATTGAATCTAAAGGAAGGTTTACATCGGTGTTTTAGGAATATAAATTTGTGTCAATAAAAATAAAAATGAAAAAGATTAAAATTTAAAATTATGATCCATATGCTAAAATTAATGAACAATTCATAGTAAAAATTGTGGTGACTTCGAAAACTAGGAAAAGTGACATTTATATGATACTCCAACTCAAAATTAATATCATAATATGCATAGATTAATAAAAGAATACTGGTGAATTCCATCATCTTTTTAATTAATTTATTATCGATTGAAACAAGGCCCACGAGGATGCAGAGACATCGCAGCTGTGGACGATACCCGATTGACAGGTCCAATTGTGATTTTTTATTGAATTGATTCAGATGGGTTGATGTTACTTGACTGAGAATGAGAATGCTTGCGTCAGAATTTGTCCAGGCTTTTCCATTTGATTGTTCACTATGACCTGAACCCAACGCTGCCATCAAATATCCCAAAACTAGACCATCAAACAGAAAGTTATGATATTCATCCATAGAGCATTCTTGAATATTTGTTGGGATTTTATGAAGTGCAGTTTTAATACGACTTGGAACTGTAGCATTTAACATATCCATCCAACGAAGAGTTTTTCCTGCTTCACTTTTATCGAATTGCGCAGCTTGAGGAGAGACAATATGAGATATAATTCCAACTTGTGGTTTAAGAGTAGACAAAGCTTCTCGAGTTGTGTTAGCCTCTTTGGTTAGACGAGTCACACCTCTACACGAAACATCGTATTGATAAAGAGCGTGAGACAATTCGCATTTAAGAACCTGGTTCTCTTGTTTCATGATAAATTGTTGAAGCACAAAAGCATTCCATTCATCCTGAAAAGATTTCAATAAGGCTGGAATGGATGTAAAACTGGGTGGTTTTGATTTCACGTGCATTAGAACTCTAATTTCAATCAAGTCATCTCCAGAAAACTGTACCCCAGTGACTGGATTTAAATCACTGGTTGTTAAGTATTCATCAATTAAGCCTTTTTCATAAACAGGCCCTGATAATCTATTAAGAACTAGAACTTCAGGAATTTCATTATAAATCAAACATATTAACAACATTTTGAAGGATTTAAAGTCAAAATTTATTTTTCAAATTACACCTTTTTATTCTTAAATTACACTCACAAATTACAAAACTACAAAATTTCAATTTTTTATAATTTACCCCAAATATTAAAACACAATCTTTCTTTCCAAAATCACAAATTTCCTATTAATATATAATAAAAAAAATGTTGATTCTTTTTCATTTACTTTATGTTAAATTCTTTTTTTTATTTTTCTATCCTTATTTTTATCATTAATTTTATTATTGTTGTTACTTGGAGAAAAGATTCAAATTTTGAATCCATTCTCCAAGTTACTAAACAACATGGGGCTAAGGGGACAGACTTTTCATTTATGAATTTTCTTCTACTTCTCTATATTCTCGGCTATTTCTTTCTTTTGAATGTTTGGAATAATTGTATAATTGTTTGTTTGATGGAAATACTAATTATTTTCCTTCTGAACCTTTAATGGTTGACATACCCTGTTGGGTGTTTTGCCCCCCAGCTAAAGTTTGACGCTATGGTATATTCAAACCAAAACACTATAAGGCCTGAAATTTTATGACTTTACTTACCTATTCAAAGGCAACATTTATGCCAATTTCCAAATCTACACCATACACAGAATTGTTTAACTGTTGGGTTTTTATATAGAAAATCGGTGCTTAGGTCTGACTCCTTGGTGTCCTTCTTTAATCGATTCAATTAACCTAACACAATAAGATTTATTTCCAATTTATATATCAAAACTTATATATTCATATTATATATTCACAACTATCACAAAAATCGATTCAATTCACAATACTCTACACAATTACTCTGCACGATTTCACAAAATTCAATGCATAGGAATACGTCTTCCAAAGGGAGATGTCCCTGACTGGTACGCAATTTGTTTCAATGGTTGTTTTCTCTTTAAGTTTATTACCTCCTTTACTCCGCTCTCTGAAATATTCTCTTCGACCAACTGGAAATTTTGTTGATCTGCCTTTTCTTTTTATACTCATCTCACAAATCAAGTCACCCGCAAATTAAATTGGTTTTGGCATTTCTGACATCTCTGTCCAAAACCAAATAAGTTATTTATGGGCTCCCGGGGTTTCCATTTGTTTACAATTATTATTTTGGTGGCGGGTTCTTCTTGTCTAGACAATCTATTCTGTTCTCCATAGAATAAACATTTTACAACTAAAATAGATATGTTGGGCCAGAACGTAAACGGCCTTGAGGAATGTTTAAATGGATCAGTAACACACACGCAAATATAACATGCAAATTTAAATAAACCTATTGAAACATCAATTAAACCCTATCAAATATGAGAAAAAAGAGAATTAAATATAAATTAATAAACATAAAAATAAATTAAAATAATAACAAAACGCACCAAGATTCGCAGGATACAAACACAAACATAACAAGAAAACACAACAAATTCGACAAAATTGAAAAATTAATAAAAGTTCATGAAAATGAAACTTAAATCAAAAAATTTGAATTAGTAATAATTCAATAAAAATTCTAAATGAAAAATTATTAAAATAAATCAAAAAATAATAAAATTAAAGAATAGAATTCACTAGAAAATAATAAGGTCGAATTTTGTTTTACTGCATCAAATTTAACATGCGAGGTTAGGGACAGAAAATAGGTATAAATACTGATCCATTTTCACATTAAAGTTAGCCATTTTAAAACCGTTTTTCAAACGAACACCATTTTTTGAAATCGTAAAACCATTTTAAAAAACCATTTTTCCAATCTTATTTTTAGGTGAGGAATGTTTATTTTGGAGCCCTCTCTCCACGTCCCATCCTTGCAACCTCGGTAGAGCTCTGCTTGGATGTCGGCGTGGGGAGAGAGGTATTTTTGTTTTGTTTTATGCAATATTATGAAGTTTTTATTTTATGGATTTACATGGAGGGTAATTTGTGTTTATTTGTTTATACTTAATAAATATTATTAATATTGATAAACTGTTTTTGTATGTTTAATAAATAAACTTAATTCTGTCGAAATTTTTCCGGCCCACAGCCAACACATATTGCAAGATAGTAAAATCTACATAGTACAGATTTGTGTAAGAGCGTGGAAAATCGCCAATGAGATGTACCCGTGAAGACCCAGCGTGCGGAACGCAGGGGTCGTAACGTCAATATTACCCCTATAGATGAAACGAGAGATAAGGAAGAAGTCATCTGGCTGCTTCCTCGTTTCTCATTTCTGTAAAATCGACCTAAATTTATACTACACACGGCTCAAAATCATCACACCGAGTAGTCCAGTGGGCACTCAGTAAATATAATATAAATATAAAGTGCGCCTAAGGCCTAATAAAGGGAAGGGTACGGGAATAAATTAAATTGAAGTCGTTGAGATAACTACATTAAACTAATATTTTAGATAAAAATCATGGGTGTAATTAAATTGATTCTTATTTGGAACTAAATTAGTAGAAATTTTCGAATAAATAATTCAATGTTTCAGTTAAATTAAATTATAACTTAAAATAACTATCGATTATAGATAAAGTAACAATTAAAGTAGGTTTATAGCTTAAGATTAGAATAATTATTGAGAAATTCATTCATTAAACCCTTACAAATTAATAAAAGCACAGTGATTAGTTAATATAATTCATTAATGAAAGGTAGAGTGACGACGAACAATTTAGTAAATTAGTATAACCGATTTTCAATAAGATTGTAGTAATCATTAGCAATTCATGAATTATCATAATTTAGTGATCAAAAATTAGAGTAGTGACAAATAGTTCTTGGATTAAATTAGTATCATTCATCTTAATAACGTTAAAAAATTCATTAAGTAGAGACAAGTAATGTATTGTTTTGAGTAAATTAATTTATTGTTAACTATTAAAATGGTTAGTACTTAAATTCATCGATTACAAATACCAAAATTCTCAGTTAAAAGTGAGGCAATTCGTTAGATTAAAAGTGAAATAGCTCATGGATTAAGAGTAAATGAACCCCTTAATTGGGACTAAAGTAATGATTGAATAGAGTAACCCTTAAATTAGAATAAAACAAGTTATTGAATAAATTAACTAGTTGGTCAGAAGGAAAATAAACGAGTCAAACTATCAATGAAAATAGGTACGAATAAATCAACAACCCGCTTAAAATTGTAGGAAAATTATCGTAATAAACAAAGTTAATACCATGTTAAGGCGAATTAAAATAATCGGAATTTAAACTAATGAATAAATAAAATTAGTGAACAAAAACTTTATAAAATACAAAAAGTTGATCATAACAAAATTACAAAACATAGATAAGGCTTACTGCCAATTGACGATAGTACAAAATGAAGTGATTTCAGATAAAGCAATAAATAAAATATCCAAAACGATAAGTTCCAGAGATAGGCACAGGGAGGTAACCCGTCGTAATCCACAACGAATGCAAGTAGGTGACGCTAAAAAATTGGTGGATAAAGGTGTTAAAAATGACTAAAATAATAAATTACCCAAATCGATCCATTGTACGGCGACGAATCCATCTATCGTGATATTGTGAATTAAAATAATCCGAGAGTGATATAAACAGGATGTGACATAGGAGTTTGAGGTTAATATGCATCGGTAATGTCAGGCGATTCGACCGGAAGGTGCGAATTCGCGTGATCAGAGATCTCTTCGTCGACATCGTGTACGAAATCCACTACTAATAATATAAACATCCATGTAGCCATCACAAAAGCGGATATCCCCCCACTAATTGAATGTGTTCACAAAAGTGAACCTCCTAGTTGAAAAATTCAAAGCTTAACTAAATTATGGTCAATCATACACAATCGTAAATATTGAAGTTAACTCAGCTAATATTATATATTAATAATCTTAAGAAAATTAGCATTTAATCAATATCAACATCATATAGACAGCAATCCTGAGTCAAGATCAACTAACATTAGGTGCCTAACGAATTCTAACTACCCGCAGGTAAATAACAATGCTTAGTACCTATTAGATTTTCAAAGATTGCATTTTTAAATAAATATTGGCACTAAACGATAACTTACTGTTGATAAAAGCCGATGCTAAGCAGTTAATAGCTTCTAAATGGGTCCTAATAACACCTTAATACTATCCCTAACTTGATAAACGTTGATACCTAATAGCTCGTAGAGTTCGGTTCAGTCGTAAAATAACACTTAGCTTCTTATAATTAGTCCAACCATCAAAGGAAAACATATAGGAGTACCGTGATAAAAGAGTTGTCACTAATTGACTTCCCCAAGGACTCAGAGATGCACAGCCGATTAAATTTGCAAGGGTTTGTAGTAATAATTAGCACTAAGCACATTCGATAAGTTTTGATTTTGATAAGCCCAACGGTAACAACCTAGTCATTAATGAGTCTAGTACAAAGAAAAATCGGGCGAACTATTTAAATGAACTGCTTCTCTCCCCTATACGTCAGTAATTGATTTTGACGCATTTTTAGAAAAGAATATACCGCTCGAATGGATCGACACTCCAGTAACCGATGAGCAATGTCGGAAAGAATCACCCCAAAGACGGAAATCTTCAAGGAAATTCAACAACAGTGGCCGTATCCCACTACTTGGAGGATGCTGGGCCTAAACAGAGACCCGTGTGGACTCGCCGGACAGCAATATCCAGCGGCGGAAACCTATATCTGTGCGCGAAATCTCCTCACCCATTGGTAACGGGTGCAGGAACAGGTGGATCTACAGGTGGTTAAGGCGAGGAGGTACCTAGCAAACGTGGAAGAAGATATCCTCGCCAAGCGAATCGCAGAAGCCTACCCACCTCGCCCAGTCCGCGATACCCGACGCCCATACCCCGTGGTTCCTCCGAAAAAGAGCCGAAAGAAGCCGTTTCACGGAAAATAGTAATCCCAAAAACACTAACGATAAATATGAACTAGCTTTGATTTTTTTTGTTGCTGAAAAAGAAATATTCGTACCCCGTCTTTGCGTTTGATCGTTTGCCTGAGAATACCCGTTCTAATCGATATGTTTATGATAATTATAACTATAAATTATATAAATTATTAGAGGCACATTTAACGAACTTATCCCTTATAGCTATGGCCACCATCCAAATTCTGCAAGCGGAACTAGACCGTGCAAGGAACGCAAACGCGGATCTCCTCCACCAAATTCTCCAGTTGACCAAAGAGGTTCAGCAGATCAAAGCGACTTGGTCGGATCAGAAAAAAGTAAAAACGTTATACCTCAGGCTAACTGCAGCACAGAAAGGTTGGGCGGAAGAGCGACAGCTCAATCAGAGCTTGCGCACTCAAATCCGAGGATTAGAAGTTGCCTTAGCAATTTGTCGGGAGGGGGAAGCAGTCTTCTACCCGCTCGTCTTCGCCCCGTCCCAAATGGCGCAGAAGAATCCTCAACCAGCAGATCAGTCCACCACTCAATCAACTAATCGTCGGCCGGGACGCAAAGAGCGTGCTCGACGTCGAGCAGCAAAACCACCCCTTTAACTCTTGATAATCCCATATTTCTGTTGAATTCAATAAAGTAGTTGTACTTGCAGTTAAATTATTTCCTAGGGGGCACTTACACACAGGTATTACTAGGAATACTCGCATCGCAGCTTCAGATCATCTTTCCACACTCGATCATGAATTTACTTACACATGGGACAGAGCTAAGCGAGCATAGGTCTTCTATCGACAGCTCGTGAACCCGAGGGTTGTCCGAGCAACTACAGTACTAGCGATAATACTCAATTTTTGCGGACAATCCACCACTTGAACACATTTCCAACGTTGCCTAGCGACGGGTGCCAAGTGGCGGTTAGAATCATTTTATATGGCGTTACTGGGGCAACCACAGGTTAATTCAAACAAATAACGAAACCCAGTAACCCACCAGATATATTTTTATTAGCCGTGTTTTAAATTATATTTTAATATTTTATTATCTTTTGTTTAATTAAACAATATCGATTTGATTAAAATGGTTTGGTAAAACTGAATCAAAAAAACCAATTATTTGATGTTTAAATTAACATTTAAATTTTATTACGTTTTTCTAATCGCAAAGAAGATAGACGAAAATTCCACGAGATCAACCATTAAAACAATTAATTCAAAATAGAAAAATAATAATTTTCTTAATTTTCAAGACATAGAAATGAACTTCATTAAATTGTTCAATAACGAGTATGAAATTTTATTTTATTTCTAATTTATTCCATCGGTAATCGGGTCTTGATAAATTTATATTGTTTGTCAGAATTAGTAATTTAAATTCTGTCACAACAACCATGTTAATAACAATAATAATATAAGGAAATTATAATTAAATTGAAATCTCGGTTTGTTATAAATTTCACATTTGAGTCGACGACCAACAAAGCTTGACATTTCTAAATTAATCTGCCAAATAGCTTTCGTTGGATTAATGCTGTAAGCAATGCCAACGACCAACAACCTATATACCAACTCGCAATAACTCACTGCATTCACATCATAAATTACTAGTGAGATAGAAGATTTTCCATTTACAATAATCCCTCCGGGAATTTATAGTGGTGAGAGACAGAGAAAATGTGCCAGTATTTACTAGTATGTCTCGATTTCTCGACTAAACACATCGCCGGCTCACAGGCTTCGCAGTGAACATGAGTTAATACATACATCCGCATCAGTTCGGGAATTTCCCCAGCCAATGAGATTGAGCCATTTGAATACAATCTCATTGGCTCTTCCTCCTTCTCTCCCCTTTCTTTATAATTGGGAATTTTCCCCCTTTTCATTTTTACAAAATATTTTTTCCTCGCTGCAGATTTATTGACTTTTTGTTTTTGAGCTACCATGAATGGTGGTATACACATACAAGAAAATATTTGATTAATTTTGTGCTTTATTTTTGTTCAGCTACAATGAATGGTAGTATATATGTATACAAGAAAATATTTGATTAATTTTGTGCTTTATTTTCCCCCCAGCTACAATGAATGGTAGTATATACATACAAGAATATATTTGATTAATTTTGTGCTTTATCCCAATTACTCCAATCAACTGTCAAAATCATGGCCATTACTATATTGAATATTTCTGTGGCGTGTTTAATTAAGCCGTAGTTCACCCGGCCAATCTACATTTAGCCATGTTAATAATCATGCTATGTGTGACTTTCAATCAGCTAACCCCTTGTCCGTTAGAGAGCAATAAAGAATCAAAATATTTTCCCTCTTAATTAGGTTCAAATGGAGTAGGAAATTTTTTTTTTACTTGAATGGATATAATGCAAAATCCAGGTGAGGAAGAATTTATTTTATTTATTATTATATTATTTTTTTGTTGTATATATTAATTTTGATTTGAAAAAAATATAGACATTCTGCTGTTGTTGATAAATGAACACCCCCAAGAAATGTTTTGCAATCCGAAAATATATTTCAATGGAAAACCTTTTATTTGAAAAAAATTTTGCCTTTTGTTTGAGCTTAATAATATTTTTATTATTATTTTTATTTTTAAAACTATTTAAATTAGATAATTTTCCCAAATTGAATACGATATTTTGATAAAAATACTATCCTTGTGCTTAAAGTTTTAATTAATTTTCCTCAATCCGACCACTGGTTACGCCAGTGCTGCAGGTGATCGGTTTTAGGGTCCTTTGACTCTCCGATTTCGAGGTTCAGGATTTGCGAATCAAAGGGCTTGTCATTCAATTAGAATTATAGCAATAATATAAATAATAACATACACAATATAAATAATAATAAAAATTTTGAAAGTAATAATAGAATTATTTAATATTAAATTTTTATTATTATTATAATTATTTTTTTTGGTTCTTCGGGATGCGGCATGCCAAAATTAAAAAAAATAAGACAAACGAGACTAAATCATTTATTATTAATTTTTAATAAATTATAGATAGTTTATATAGATTTTGGGTTTATTTTTATCTCCACACGTTCAGATCCATGTTTATAAATATGAATTGATTCCTCTCTTTCATAAATAACTCCATTTATTGTTATGTTATCTTCTCCAACATTTATGTTTGACGAGGCCTTCCGTTTTCGACTTGGCCGGCACTTTGGCATTGGTCCATATTCCAATGTTGGTTGGATCCTCTCTATCTTCACAATAGCCATTGGAATCATAATTTTTTCTACTTCTTCAAAGAATGTCTCAGTGACCCATTTTAACTCAGTGGAAAAATTCTCAACCTCTATTACATTTTCATCCACTGTTAGATCAATTTCCGTCATCGCAGTCTCTATAAGAAATTGTAGCCATATCTCTCGTGTTGTTGATGTTGATTCTGTCCCTCGAAGTTTTCGATATTCACTCAATGAGTATTTCTTCGATGACTGGTTTTTGGGCATTGGTATGTCATTTATCCATTGATTTTCTACCGCCTGATATACCTTGCGGATGCTTTTGACATCTTTCAACTATGAGTGGATCCCGATTTGAATTTCTTCACCACATATTTCTCGCACAACTGTCTGCAGTTTGAACCATTCATCTCTCCTGGTTAATCTCATGTTTTGGAGGACTTGTGATGCTGCAAGATCCCGTACTCCGTGAAGCTTCTCAATCCAAATTCCAGATATCTGAGTTCTGCATGTAGGTCGTGGCCTACTAAATTTTATTCACTGTCAATCTCTGTATTTCCAACGTCTCCGCGTATTGATCTCTCTGATTCCTACTGGATACCTCTTTGATCCCACGAATCCTCTAATTGAAACGCCGGATTCTTCCTCTCGAGTTAAATAGGTATTTTTAACTACTCCTCTATGATGGTTCATAATTGCCACAGCCAGTGGTATCATCTTCCCAGATTTTGATGTCCCATATTCGGCATCTACAAATAATATCTTATCACGGATCTCCTCAAGACTCATTTCCTTCCTTATAAACGACATTTTCTTGTTCAACATGTCTTCTGAAATAGGTAATAATGTCGAATCTTCACGTTCAGCTGGATGTGCTCTTGATACTTCATGCGCTTCGTTCTCTGTTCTAATTTCTATGTCAATAATGACTTCTTCATTTGCCGCTCGCATCGTTTTTGTCATTGTTTCTCTTTGTGTCTTCCACGATGTTAAATTTCTTAGCTCCATCCATAATTGATTTTCTCCATTACGGACTTCTATCATTCCCTTGATAATGTGTATGTAACACTCCTCCCTTCTGGATATCTGCATCACTTCCGATAATTTCAATTCGACTTGTTGATGAACTTTAAGAATTTTGATCTTCATTTTCCTATCGTCAATTCTTAGATAGTTTGGGATCTGTAGATTATCAGTGATTTGGAATCTTTGACCTGCGTGATTTCTCTGTTGTTTGGTGTAGCTGTCATATACCAATCTTGTCCACTGAATTTGTTCTATTTTATGCTAAAATTATTTACAATTAAAGTTAGTTTAATATTAGATTTTGAAGCCAGGGTTAAGATGAGACTCCCGAAGGGTACTGTTTCACCCACTAGCTATATAAATAATAATAATAATAAAAAAATTTAACGATTTTAAAATTTTTAAAATTTGAGAATATTTTGAATATTTGTTTAGTTATATGGATTCACCCCTGCCTTATATACTTTTTAAAAACATTTTTTTTGCATTTTATTTTCCCTTACCCCTAATACCGCAGCAGCCAATTAAATTGATTTTTCTTGCATCATGTGAAAAAGAGCAGGTTCACACAAAAATCTAACAATATTCATAAAATAATTGATTTAACTACTATTTCACTATTACTACTTTATCAAATTGCATGCAAAATTATGTCTTACTACACAAATGTTTCTTCATAGCCAATCCAATGTATTGGAGTCCTGGATTGTATTCACAAAAGATTTAGATAATAATCGGGATTCAAATAGAACAATGGCAATGAGAATCGCGACACATATTGTTATAATAATGATCGTCACGAATAGTGTTATGCCGCAAATTCATTATCATTTAGTGTGAATGATATAGTTTTATTGTTTGGAATAGACACATTGGTATACGAAAAGTTGGTTTCATTGGCTGATTATGGGGTTCGAATAACTTGGTTTGATTCGGGTAGATATTTATTTTCAATATCGTGACGCGAGGTTTGAACAAGTTTGTCGATAATATTTGATTTTTACAAACACTAGTTTTGAGTTTATTGTCGATAAAAACCGTTAATATCTGAGATTTATTCTCGCCTTCTAGTACCGATTGAATTTTCCCAAAGTAATATATAACAGCTCTTTGATTTAGATTCGCATGTCTGGTAACTTTTATGGATCGATTAAAATAATCGAAAGTCACTCGATTTGTTTCATTTATTATTCGTATCGTTTGTTGATCGGAATGAATCTTGACCCACTGATTGTCGCTATCCGTTCCGTTTTCATATACAGATTTTTCGTAATAATGAATTAGGACAGTATATGTCTGAAACAATTTTAAATCAACATACTTTATAAATGGCTTCCTGCTATTTAATATATCTATAGCATGGTGTTGGAAAACCGTTTTTACTTGTTGGATTCCCGAGATTCCCAATACACATTAATCTCGTTAAGCAATGGTTCAATTGATACTCGGTTCCATAATTCTTTTGTCCAAATATTGATACTGTTGGGGTATCACGAAAAAGCACAGTAAAATCGATAAAACACAAAAATGATAAAAGTGCAATATTAATTAAAAAATTTATAAAAATTCGAAAGTAATATTGATCGGGGGAAATTGGTATGGCTGAACGCCAAATTGAGAGACGAGTCCAGAAATAATAATAAAAATTTAGTGAGGGGTCCCTAGAAAATAATATAAGATAAAAAGGAAATTAATTAAGAAAAATTAATTACTAATGGGAAGCCCGAGTCAATGGGAAGCCCGAGGCAATGGGAAACCCGAGAGATGTGGAAAATCCGAGAGATGAGGAAAACATGAGAGATGAGGAAAACCCGTGTATAGATGGAATAATATAGCAGGGTAAATTGGCCTAAACAACATTAAATGGGCGCCACTGAGTTACGGAGAGGTAATTATTTCGTAATTAGTAATTTAATAATGTAGAAAATGTTGTTGACAAGCGTCGGAAAACAGTCTGAACAGGAGTATAAAAAAAAGAAAAACATGAAAGGACAGTCATTATTAACCAGACACGAAAGGGCAGTCATTATTAACCAGAGTGGATCGACGTGAACGAGCAGTCACTAGGTTAGTGGAGGAATCAAAATCCAAGTAAAGTCAAAGTTATCTATTAGAAAGGGTGGTTCTCCCTTGGACAACCTACTCTAAGATAATCAGTCATACGGTGGTTAAAAGGTGCAAATAAATTAGTGAAATTGTTATTACAAATATTGAAATAAAACGGATTGAGTTGTAACTGTGATAAAGTGCAAATAGAATTATTCTGTGTTGGGTTTGCTTATTTGATTCAAAAAGGACACGAGGAGTCAGAGGGAACTGAATTTTAATAATAATAACCCAACAGTACGTATAATATTTTGTATTTTCGTATTATTACTTTTTGAATCCTATTGTGTAATTAACCAGGGATATTCATAATTCATTCTCAAGTGACGAGCTACATGGTTATTTTTATTGTAAAGTAATTTTATTGGGGTTTCAAAAAAATTCCATAGACCACTTATTTCGACTTCATCGGCCATTCCACAATAATAAATCCATACAATTTGAGTACATGTTGAGTATATACTAATTTTCATTTACAATAGCACTGTTTTAATTGCATAAGATGGAAGCATTCACTTTGCATTCGTACACAAAACATTCATAATCATTACTGTAGCAATCAATAAAATTTTATTGATGTAACTTAATGGTGCTGAGTTTTTCGTAAATTTTTGTTTAATTACTGTTCAATCTTTATCTTTGTTTAGTTTCGATATTAATGGATATCGTGCTACTTCTTCAGCCGGTACTTTTTTACACCGATTGACATGAACAACAATCGTTCCAGCTTTTTTGTTATTTTGCTGACTCAATTTAAGATTAGTCTCTGCTGTATCACATACTAGATATGGTCCTTAAAATGACCTTTGTAGTTTTATTGATAACCTTTCGTAGGCTCGGGTTTATTTATGTACACAAAATCTCCGACTTTAATACCATGTGCATACGCGCGCTTATCATAGCATTCTTTATAAGCTTCTTGGTGATGTTTTATTTTAAGTTCAGCTTTGATCCACGCTGATTGCAGTCGTTCTTGAATAATTACTTTATAATCAGTTACGTCCATATATTGAGAAATAGGTGGGTGAAATTCAAGATCAATTGGCATATTGTTCCGCCGTAAATACATGAGATAAAAAGATGTTTCACCCGTACTTTCGTTTACTGCATTACTGTACGCAAATAAGCAAGGTTTGATAAACAAATCCCAGTCCTTCTTCTTCCGGTTTACATATGATGATATAATATTAATTAATGTACCGTTAAATCTCTCCACTAGACCATCTATTTGTGGGTGATAAAGTGATGTGCTTAGTTTCAATATACTAAATAGTTCCGTTATTGACTTGAATAAATCACTTTGAAATTTCGTCCCTTGATCTGTGAGCAGTTTCTTTGGCGCTCTGTACCAAAAAAATAATATTTTCCACAAATATTCTAACCACTGTTTCTGCTTTCTGATTTTGCATCGCATAAGCCTCAGGCCATTTAGTTAAGTAATCAAAAAAAACACAAGGATATATTTGTTTCCACTAGTTGTTTCTGGTAGTGGACCGACAATGCCCATTGCTGTCATTTCCATTGGTGCTTCTGGAACGGACATGGGTTTTAAAGGAACCTTTATCTTCCGTCCTGTGTTTCTTCTAGTTAAACATACTGCACGTGTATGACACCATTGTCTAACATCTTTTTCTATAGTATCCCAATAATACTTTTGTTTCAATCTTGATAGTGTTTTTCGAGCTGATAAATGCCCTCCTAATGCTCCATCATAATACAACAACAGTATTGTTTTTCGATGTTTTGTAGGAACAATAATTAATAAGTTTTCATTTTTTACACATTTAAAAAACCTTCATGGATAACATATTTATGTTTTCTTCGACAACATGCGTCCAGTCACTCTCTTTCTTGATTGTGACCGCATGTTGACGTAATTGATTTAGTTCATCATCATCTTCTTGATCATTTTGTAAGTTTTCGATATTTTTGCCATTTTAATAGCCATAAATATTGTATCATCGTAATTGATTTTACTTGAAACAATATTATCTTTCTCGGGTATTCTTGACATAGCGTCTGCATTCGCATCAGACTTTCCTGTACGGTACTTTATCTCGAAGTCATATTCTTGCAACGCGATCGACCATCTGATTAATTTACTAGCCGAATCTCTGTGCTTCATTAGCCATTGTAACGGATTATGATCCGTGAAGAGGACAACTTTTCTTCCAACTAAGTATTGTCGGAAATTAGTTATCCCATAAACAAAAGCTAACGTCTCTTTTGCAATTGTTGAATAATTTTTTGCATGAGGTTTTAATGATCCACTAGCATAAGCAATATCATGATCTTTTTCACCTTCGACTTGCTGTCACAATACAGCTCCTATTGCAACAGTACTGGCATCCGTCATTAATATAAATGGCTTTTTAAACTTTGGCATCTTAATATTGGTTGGCTTATTACGCTTTCTTTGAGTTTGTCGACAGCTTCTTGCTGAGCTGATGCCCATTTAAATTTGGTCTGCTTCTTTAATAACATATTTAAAGGTTGTCCGACATGTGAGAAATATTTTATAAATTTTCTGTAGTAACTGGCTAATCCAAGAAATTGTCAAACTTGATCCACATCCTTGGGAATCGGATATTCCTCAATTTTCTTCATGTTTTCTGGATTCGGTTGCAAACCTCGTCTTGAAATTATATGACCCACACACACAACTTCTGATTTGCCACATTCGCACTTTGACGGCTTTATTTTTAAGTTTGCGTTTAATAATAGCTTGAAAACCGTTTCCACATCTTTCAAATGTTCGTGAAAATTAATAGAGAATATTATTATGTCGTCGATGTATACCAATGTGTGCATGATGTCACACAAAACAGAGTTCATACCCCTCTGAAATGTGGCAGGTGCTCCAGTTAATACGAACGGTAACAGATTAAACTCATACAGGCCTTTACCGTCTGAAAATGCCGTTTTCCTCCTATCTTCCTCTTTAACTTTAAATTGGTTATACCCTTTATTGAAATCGATTACCGTAAGGAATTGCACCTCTCCAATTTGGTCAAACATTTCTTGTGGGACTGGTATAGGATATGTATCCTTTCTAATAACTTGGTTTAATTTCCTATAATCAACACAAAATCTTACGTTACCATCTTTCTTTTTCACTACCACTATAGATGATGAAAATGGTGATGAGCTATATCGAACTATTTTCAATTTCTTCATTGCTTTGATTTGCCGGTCACTTTTTTCTTGATATATATATATATATATATGGAATTCTATACGGCCGTAGCTTGATTGAGGTTTCGTCTACTAACGGTATCTCATGCTCAATTATTTGAGTAAGTCCCAAAATCATACTCATGCTTTGCAAATATATTTTCATATTTTTTTAATAATATCGCGAATTCTTGTTTTTGCTCTATTGTTAAATCATCACTTATAACTTTAGGATTTTTATAAATTTTAATATTTCTAGGTAACTTCTGAACTTCCTCGGATTAAAGTTTTGTTAATTTTCACAATTTTGTTTTTGGTTTCATTTGAATGGACTTCTTACTGCAATTAGCTATTTTTACTGGTACTCATTTGTTTTTGACTTTTACTATTTCATCACGCATAGGTACATCGTTCTTTTGGATTAGTTTTTTGTTTGGTTCAAAACTACAATCCTCCTCTGATGCATTCATTACATTAGCATAATATATTACTTCACTGTTCGGTGGCACTTCTAATGTTTGATTTAGAAAGACTTCTCTTTGCAGTTGCTCTATAATGTCCATGTCAATAAGACATTTTACTGGACCTTTTCTCATCACTGACACCCAATCAGTTATTTCCTGATCCCCAATGATTGACTTGGCTTTTAATTTTCATATAATATTTAACACATTACGTGACATTGATTTAATGACATGATCTGGTGGCTTTAACTTGGCTTTCTCCTGCTGGGTTAAGAATTTTTCTGACACTATCGTACGACTTGACCCTCAATCTAACAAATTTTTCTTTTATTGAACTGTATGGTTGTTCGAGGTTGTTTGCCCCCCAACCACTATTGTCATTAATGCATAACTACATGGAAGACCAAGCATGTTCTTTCTTTCAATTTCAGCACTCGTTGGTTCCATCTTTTCTAATTCAACTGCGATATTATCGATTGATTTCATTTCTTTCAGTTTTTCGCCAGGATATACCGATTCTGTTGGCACAAACGTCGGGTGTACCACCGAGTAAGAGTATCAATTTCGCTCAATTTAGGTATTGGTTCCAACAAAACCTGGACTCTGGTTCTGTTGTACTTTTCACTATCCCTCTCCGAAAATATCTTTACTCGGACTTGCCACCGCTGCTATCGTCATTATGAGCACTATTTTTGTTTCCCGATTGACATAAAGATTCCTCGCTTTTTTGATCATTTTTCAACTGTGCTTTTATTTTTGCCATTTCTTTGTATTGATGATTTGTAATAAAGAACCTAGCCACAAAATGAATACACGCAATAATCAATTTCCATTAAAATCCGGAAATGACATATATTCGATATGCTGACAATATCTGTGATAGTATTACCTTTATTGTTACTACAATTACATTAATTCCAATTAAACTGGCAAATGCCTGTTCCAAGAACATAAATTTACCCCAAATCTTTTCCATTGTTTTATAGGTAGCTCGTTTGAAATGATCAGTTGTTAACAAATATTTGTAATTAACTTTTCCTTCTCCATTCGGTAATATTGTGTCAATTATTTCCGAGATAACTCGTTCTTTCTTAGATGGAAATAATAAATTTCTTTGAGCATTTTCAATATCTTCACTCGCATAAAAACCTATTTGTGCCATTTTATTCGACGATGTAAAGTTTATCAGATTCTCTAAATTTGTTAGTTCCAATTTGTCTGGCGTTTTAACTCCACGATAGTCTGGTAATACTATCCATGAATCCGAAGGTCTTTCTATAAACTGCTCTCCAATTAACTCTTTAAAATTCATTTTCTTTGATGTGCTAAATTGCATTTATTTGTTTCAGCATTATAGACAAGGATTGATTCTCCAGTTTGCAATTTGTCTGCCTCATATTACAAAATGGGTGTGTTTGTAATTTTCATGTATCATCATCAAAGGCTCCTTCAAACTCTCTCAACTCAGTTAAATATTCTTCCAATACAACTGTTTTTTGCACAATTTTACCATTCATTTTGTATGGTTCTCCTTCACAATCTCCATTTCAGTAACCATTTCACAACTACTGTTTCTAGTATTCTATGGTTCACTTTAGCTCTTAATTGAATCTCTGAGCATATTTTTAACTCCCCCGTTTGAAAAGCAGATAAACAATTTTCTGAGAGGACCTCAACTGGTCTGGGTATAGCATGCAATTTTATGAGTGACGTATGACTCCACTTGCCACAAAAAAAACACAAACGTTGTATGTTTAACAATACATTCTCTCACTGGCCCTCTCCGTAAATCCGACTCTTGGTACACATAATACTTTACATAATTTTTGATTTTTAGTTTACTCGGGTACGCATCTAGGCATTCTGACATATCCACAACTAACAAATCTTTCCCATCTCTGTTTGTGAGCAGTCGTATGCAGCGAGAGACGCTGACTGTGCAATTATTGCACTAAATATGATCATGATAAACATGGGCCATGGAAAAACCATTGTTTTCCTCCATTCTGGTCTAGCTCTTTCCTTTAACCATCTTGGTGGTGAATTTACTCCCAATTCTTATTTTCTTGCATTGAAAGCGGTGGACCACTTTCCAACCACTTTTTTCCTTCATCCAACTCATCAAAAATCGGCTATTAATCGAGCAGCAATATCTATCAAATTGTCTATTTTCAATTATTTCGTCTTCTTTTTCCGTATTTCCTTTATTTTCTTTTATTTCTCCTTCTTCTTCGGTATTTGACTTACTTGACTTATTATTCCATTCAAATCTCAAACCTTTTCCTGCTATTAAATGATTTATTAAATATCCTACATTTCCGTCCATTCTTAAATATCCATCTTCATCTAGTGCCTGGTACAAATCCACAATCATATAAATATTCATCATCATCAAGTTCCTCACCTTTATATGTCAATATAATAATTCCAGCTCTCTTCCTTAGTCTTTTGACTTGTAAGCACAATGCTCTTCTGTATACTCAGTTATCCCGTAACTTTCGTAATCAACTGCTACTACAAATTGTTTTAATTCAACTCTAGCCTCTTTAAACTCTCTGCCTAATTTCTTCATTAATCCTTTCAACTTTTCAGCACATCTAGTTTTTCCATACAAAAATGATAGTATCACCTCTACAATCACCAATTTACTTTCTGTTTCCCATTCTGATTCTTCAATTAGTTCAAATTTATTATTTATTTCATTTTCATCTCCAATACATAAATTATCCTTTAACTCATTTAAAATTTCTCTCGAACTCACCATTCCATTTTCACCAATTTCACTCAGCACCTTATCACTAATCATACCTGCTGTTTGTACCTCATTTTTATTTCCTGGTATAACACCACAATCTATTAAAAATTCCTCATTTTCTAAATATTTATCATTAAATTTTAACTCCACTATCAATCCTTCATGTTTATCCTTTAATCTATTTTTCAAATCTTTAACACAATCATTTACTTCACAGCGACAACAGATTACACATTCATTAATTTCATCAATCACATCAACAAAAATAAAATCTAACCATTTATTTTCTCTAAACGATTTTCCAAATATTTTCATTTATTCTTTAATCTCATTTTTATGCTTTGGGCTCATATTATAGTACTTTGCACACAAACTAATTACACTTTTTAACTTTCTCATACTCAAAGATAATTGATTCAATTCTGTTAACGACTTCAATATTTTCGTCAAATCTATTTCATTATTTTCCATTAATTTTCGAATTTTAGAAACAATCATTGTCGCCTTTTCATTTTGCAAATCATCTTTTATGTTTCTCATCTTCAACTCATTCTCAGTCAATTCTTCTTGCAAATCATACATCATGTGAGTATCATATTCATCATCTGATTCGAACTTTGACATCAAGCAATCCAAACATCTACCGATTTCTCTCATTTCTCTTTCCATTATTTCATTGAAATTATCTGGTCGCACAAAAGCTACATTGTCTGTCCGCGATTTGTTACCTTGAAATCTAATTGACTTTTTAATTATTGGCTTCTGAAATTTATTTACTTTCTTTGGGCATGATCTGGCCATATGTCCATAACCTCTGCATGAGTGACACTGAATTTGACATTGAATATTTAATTTGTCTCTCTGTGGTGAAGGTGATCTTGATGGAGATCTTGATCTAGCAAACAATTTTGTGAGATATGCTCTTTTCTGCATCAATTATTGCATTGAGAATTAACATTAATTCGCTGATCATTTGTGTTTATTTTATTAAAACTTTTCTCACCATTACTGTTCACACAATCTGATCGAAGTGGTTTTGGGCTTCGCTGCACATTATTCTTAAACCTTTGGCAATGATCGCACTGGATTTGAATTGAACACTTTTGAGATCTATATTTAATCCAACATTGATTAACGTAGTGCCCCAGCCTCTGACAATAACTACATTGAATTGGACTTTCTTTTCCGTCATTCTGAATATCTATCGTCTTATTTGATTCAAACTTTAGCCTGAACTTTGGTAATGAGCTACTTGCTTGTTTGAGACGATTATTTCTAAATGGACTTATTGATCTCTCTCTGGTTTCAGTGATGATTGCAAACGATTCTGACTTGGTCTGTGCGCTTTTCAAATTCGGTTCGATTTTCATTGCTTTCTTAATTAACTCATCAAAGTTACTAAAATCTACATAACATAAAGCCTTTTTAATTTCTTTTTTAACTCCTGTCAAGAATTTATCTTGTAACAACTCCTTTACCTGCTTTGCAACATCACTTGATCTGGTTTCACTTCAAAAGCCTTTTCTGCAAGAGTAGTTAAATGGTAAGCAAATTCACTTACCGATTCATTTGACTTCTGCACTCTGTTGTAGAGCTTTTGTCGCATTTTTCTTTTGATATCACCGCCGATTAACTTTGCTGCAAGAGCATCTTTCAATTTTTTCCAGTCATTAGCTATTGCTCTTTTGTCAATTTGTTGCCATGCTTCTCTGGCTGCTCCCTTTAAATATAACGGCAATCTTTGTACCATTATCAACTGGTTCCATCCGTAGGCTGTAGCATACATATAATAATCCGCCATAAAGTCGACAAATTCCACAGGATCTCCTCCGTATTGAGTGACTGATAGTTTTAGGCAACTTGCATGATCATTACCTTCTTTGCTATTTCCCGTTATAACCGTAGACACGGGTGTTTCGTCATTATTATTAGTATTGATGGATTGTCTTGAAGTACTCATTATGATTTCAACTTTTCTTTGGCTTCTCAAATTGTAAAATGATCTGGTCAACACAGGTGTCACTCGTCTAAATTTTAAACTATTACAATTATAAAATTTACCTTTCGTTTTAATCTTAAATTTTCACTTTACTAATAAATTTTCGTTATAATATATATATATATTTTTTCACTTCACCAATTCACAATATTTCGATTTTCCAATAGTTTTACAAATTCACAAAATTTTCAACGACTTTTACTCCCTTTTACAATATTCTTTGAACAATATTCGTTTTAGTATCTATCTCTTGACCGACTTTGATCACGTCGGGCTCACTAAATATGTTGGGTTTTTATATAGAAAGTCGGTGCTTAGGTCTGACTCATTGGTGTCCTTCTTTAATCGATTCAATTAACCTAACACAAAAAGATTTATTTCAAATTTATATATCACAACTTATATATTCATATTATATATTTACAACTATCAAAAAAATTGATTCAATTCACAATGCTCTACACAATTACTCTGCACGATTTCACAAAATTCAATGCATAGCAATACGTCTTCCAAAGGAAGATGTCCCTGACTGGTAAGCAATTTGTTTCACTGGTTGTTTTCTCTTTAAGTTTATTACCTCCTTTACTCCGCTCTCTGAAATATTCTCTTCGACCAACTGGAAATTTTGTTGATTTGCCTTTTCTTTTTATACTCATCTCACAAATCAAGTCATCCGCAAACTAAATTGGTTCGCAAAATGATGTACATTTTTCGATCAAGCCATGGGCAAATGTATCTTGGCCAATGTAAACAAGACACTGCAGAGGCATTGCATATTCAGTGTTCGTGAGCCTGCCGTAATTAATCCAGATTAATCCAGATGGTGCAAGAAGATCGCAATTATCATTCGCCTCCACTGAATCATCGTCACTACTGGATTCAACGTTTACGTTCTCTTCATCTAGCACATCATCTTGTTCTTCTACTTCATCCACTGTGCTATCATATTGTTGCGGAGCAATCACTTCATTTACGTATTATCTTCTTCTAATTCATTTTCAAACTCATCTTCTTCTTCGACAGGAACGTTATAAATTCAAGCATTTGCCGCATACGAGCGTTGCGTTGGGGAAGTTGACGTTTGGACATGATATGGCCAAAAATCAAATTTAAGAATAGCCCTTAAATATCTGTCGTTATATACGTGTCTGTGAAAGCTGTGTGTAAGAGAAGTGTATGTGTGTGAATATACATGTGGGTCTCTATTATTTATTGTTTACAGTAAAAAGTGACTCATTACATTACCTCCTGTGCTAACTCAATTTTCTATTGCCATTATAATCCTCCGATGATGTTCATTGATAAATGAAACAATATTGTTCTATCTAAAACGATTCTCTGATGAGTACTGTCATGGGACAATCCTCTTGGAATACAGAGTGTGTGTGTGTGAATGTCCCAATCATTTACTCTACCATTCTAGTGTAAATAGTCATATTTGTATAGTAAAATATTGCATTTGTAGTTGGGTAGTTTCCACCCCACAGTGTACACCACTTAGATAAATTCAGAGTACACGAAACGTTAATTGCTAAATATTCTTCTGTATGTATATTTAAACCTTCTCAATGACTAGAAAACAATGAACAGATGCTTAGTTGGAAGAGACTGTCGCAGCTCTAAGTTACAAGAACGAATCTAAGTGATCATCAAATATGTTTTTGATTTGATGTATTTGTATGTAAAATAAATAAAAAATAGTTAAAAATATGATAATTTTACATTTTCCTTCAAATTTGATACCAATTTGGTGTTTTTGCTAATTATTTGATTTTTATTTAATTTTAATAGTTTTGGTGTTAATGTTTTTGTTTTTATTTATGTTTTTAATATTTTTCTTAGTTTTTGTTATGTTGGGCCAGAACTTAAACGGCCTTGGAAAATGTTTAAATGGATCAGAAACACACATGAAAATATAACACGCACTTCAAATAAACCTGAAAAACACCAATTAAACCATATAAAATCTGAGAAATAAAAGAATTAAATATAAATTAATAAACATAAAAATAAATTAAAATATCAACAAAATGCACCAAGATCCGCACGATACCTACACAAATACAACAAGAAAACACAACAAATTCGACGAAATTGAAAAAATCAATTAAAGTTCATTAAAGTGAAATTTAAATCGAATAATTTGAATTAGCAATAATTCAATAAAAATTCTAAACGAAAAATTATAAAAATAAATCAAAAAATATTAAAATCAAAGAATAGAATTTACTAGAAAATAACAAGGTCGAATTTTGTTTTACTACATCAAATTTCACACACCAAAAAATTAGGTATATATACTGATCCATTTTCACATTTAACTTAACCGTTTTTCGAAACAAAACCAAAAAACCATTTTTGAAAACGAACCATTTTTCAAACTGATTAAAAACCATTTGAAACATTATTCGAAGATTGTTCAATTCTATTTTGAATTTTCAGGAACTCATTTTTAGGTGAGAAATATTTATGGTGGAACCCTCTTTCCACGTCACGTTCCTTGCATCTCAATGGAGCTCTGCTCGGCGTCGGCGTGGGGAGAGTGGTATTTATGTTATTTTATGATGATTTTTTATGAATTTTGGAATGGTGAAAAGGGGTAATTTGTTATTTTTGTTTTATAATTAATAAATATTATTATACATAAATTGTTTTACATATATTTCATAAATAAAACTGTCGAAATTTTTCCGGCCCACAGCCAGCACATAACGCAAGAAAATAAAATCTACATAGTACAGATGCATGTAAGTGCGTGGAAGATCGCCAATGATATGTACCCGTGAAGACTCAGCGTGCGCAACGCAGCGGTCGTAACGTCAATATTTATCCCTATAGCTGAAAAGAGAAATAAGGAAGAAGTCTCTGGCTGCTTCCTCGTTTCTCAATTCTGAAAAATCGACCTAAATTGATATTACATACGGCTTAAAATCATCACACCGAGTAGTCCAGTGGGCACTCAGTAAATATAATATAAACACAAAGGCGCTTAAGATCTATTAAAGGGAAAGGGTACGGGAATAAATTAAATCGAGGTCGTTGATATAAATAAATTAGAAGTAAATTGATATCGGTATGCTAAAATAATCAAAAATAGAAAATCTCTTAAAAAGTAGTTATTGATTCAGTTAAATCATTTAATGATTACGGAGTAAAAATAAGCATTGCATTAGTTAAAAATTAAGTTAATTGACTGGAAAAATTAAAGTAATAAACATAACCCTATAAATCTTCGAGTAAGAGTAAACATAGCTTTGGTTAAAAATAATGAAACAATTTAAAAGATGAATTAGACTATCATTTAAAATACTTTATTCGAGGGATTGTAATTAATATAAATCGTTAAAAGTAGTAAAAGGTACTGATTCGTAAACAAAGTTTTCGGTAAATTAATATAAATCCATAGAGCAAAAATAGGGTAAATAAACTAGATTAATAGTAAATTCACTCGTGGATAAATTCAGTGGCTAACCTAGGGTAATTCGTCTATCAAAGTAAAAGCAATTCGTCACGTCAAACCACAGTTCTAGTTAATTGAAACCAAAATAACTCATCGCTTAAAAGTAGTGTATTTGCTAATGAATATTAAATAATCCTCGAGTTGAACATGTCCTTTTGAATAATTTATTAAGGTAATTTTTTAACTTAAGTCATTCAAATTTGAAATACGATGATTATAGGATGAAAATGGGTAATTTATAAACTAAAAATCTTTAAGATAAAGTTAAACAAATCTGTAACAAAAAAAAAATTGAACAGCAGTTTATTGACACAAAATTACTGTTAAAGGAGTTACTAAACTTTGTAGCATCATTAAATTCAATCGACATTGATAAGAACAGCTTAAATCGCGGTGAGAAAGAACCAAATCATTTTCACGATAATATTTGTTTAAACCCAACGACTAAAAATGTAATATATGAATCAAATAAAAATCATACCGAAATCAGCTTATCTTCCATAACATGAAAGCCTTGAAAATTGATAATATCGGAGTGATAATGTTAAGCATTAGTAAAATCCAATGGCGCTAATAGACGTACCACCTACATGTCGATAAAGTTAAAATTCCGATAGAATGAAGTAGTAGAACATTCCCAAAGGTTAGAACATAAATCGAGTAGATGCAGCCAAGATTTCAACACGTTCAGAACTATTAAAAATGCCGTGATCTAGCAGTGTATCCAATCGACCAAACAGCGGAAATATGCCGGATACTGAAATTAGGACGGAAATCGCACCAATCTACCAACAACGCTAATTAGTAAACATCCGGACTAAGTTTATACCAAATCTAAAGCCACCAACGATCAACCGCGTTTCCATCTAACCGGACATCCGGTCAATCATTACTAATAACGCGCAAAATTAACCAACGGAAATACGCCACTATCGATCTGAACCATCCTTTTCAGTAAATAAATAATTTCAAGCATAATAAATCCGCAAAAAATAATAACCCTCACAATTCAGTTCCAATTTAGGTCTAAGCAATTACCTAACTGTAACTACCCCTATTAATAGCATACCCGACTCAGATATTGATTCCCAAACTACTAATTTCTCCGCCCTCTCAAATCTTCCAAGCAAGAATACCCGTGAGTACTTGAAAGACCGAGAAATAAGTTATTCCCTGGTGCTTCTAAATGTTACAGACATAAACTCGAATAGATGTTGAAACGCTTTTACATCAAATAATTCCTAGACACCGATATAGTCCGACCCTCCAAAGCTGTACCGATCACTGGTTACTCAGATACAGGATACATTCAATAACTTAACCGCGAGGAATATTATTTAGGCTATGAATCAGAAGTTAACCTAAATTAATTGTCGAGTACAGTATATTGATCGTCGTGAGTAAGATTTCTATGACCGCTGATAACGAGCCCAATTCGCGGGCGTAAACGAATTTTCGGAATGATCTTTAACCATCACGACTCCCGGTAGACGTTAATAACTATTTCGCCATGATGATTCTACAATTAACGACCATCAACCCCTGTAGCCCGGTTGAATAAAGTTCATTTCAAACTTTACGTACCAAATGATTTATCCTTAATATCGTTGCAGGTCATGTCACGCAATCAAACTGCCACCCAAGTAACTAACGCAAAGTACTCGAGGAAGACACCACAGGCCGCAGGCGCCATGGCCGAATTCCGATCACAATGGCCTTATCCTATTCCTCGGAAGGCACTGCACCAGAATAACATCCCTTGTGAACCCGAAAGACAACAGTACCCAGCTGCCGAGATCTTTTCTAACGCACAGGACCTCCTCACCCAGTGGGAGCGGGTGCAGGAGCGGGTGGATTTGCAAGTAGTCAAGGCAAGGATGTATCTTGCAAACGTGATGGAGGACATCCTTTCCGGGCGAATCGCAGTCGCCTATCCACACCGTCCAGTTCGAGACACCAGACGTCCTTACACGGTAGAAGCCCTCAAGCGAAGCCTAGAGCGGTATTGCCCAGACAACTGAAATAATAGAGACAAATTAATGTAGTAATTGATTAATAATAGTTAGAAATTTGTGTGTTTTCTTCTCATATAACTGGAATTAACTCTTGATTTGTTTGATAAAATTAAAGACTACTCAACTCGACTAATCATAAATTGAAGTTGCAATAACCCATTTAATTACAGTGATGTCCTCTCTAAGGATCCTACAGACCGAATTGGACCGCGCAAGACAAGCAAATGAGGAATTACTGGCCCAAGTTATTCAGTTGAACCTCGAGATCCAACAAATTAAAGCAACCTGGAAGGAGCCGGGGAAGGTAAAGACATTATACCACCGCCTGACAGCAGCACAGAAAGGCTGGACAGAGGAGCGGCAGCTCAACCAGAGCCTGCGCTCGCAGATTCGGGGACTCGAAGTCGCCCTAGCGGTATGCCGGGAAGGTGAGGCGGTAACTTATCCGCTCATCTTCGCCCCAACCCAAATACCGCAGACAACCACCAAGCCAGCAGAACAACCCATCACTCCAACCAACCATCGTCGACCGGGACGTAAGGAACGTGCCCGACGTCGCGCAACAGAACTCCAAAACGTCCAGTAGCAAATGATATGCATGTGCTTAGATTGAATAAAATAGTTCTAACCTTAGTTGAATTGTTACTTTAACATTATGCCAACCTTGTCCTAAACATTTTCATCACCCCCGCCAACTCGTTCCACAGTCTAATAAGAACCTAATCCTGAATAGTTAAGAGGGACCGAACAAAGCGAGCATAGGTCTTCTATCGACAGCTCGTGAACCCGAGGATTGTCCGAGCAACTATAGTACTAGCCAATGGTACTCAATTTTTGCGGGCAATCCACCACTTGAACACATTACCAACGTTGCCTAGCAACGGGTGCCAAGTGGCGATCAGCATCATTTTGTATGGCGTTACTAGGGTTACCGGGAAGATAAGCAAGATGCGAAACCCTGTAACCCACCAGTTATTTTTTATTTTTTTGTTTTTATTATATACTTCTCTTTAATTCGTATATGACGGTCCGTGCTCTTAAGAGTTACCTTGTCAAATGAATAAAAATTTTAACAGTTTATTGCCCAACATTTAACATAACATTCTTTTTAATTTATTATGAATTATTTAATAAGAATTTTTCACAATCTATTTCATAATTATTATAATTCCATTTCTTATCCCTTTCTACGAATCGTTTGTTTTGTTTTACTTTCGTATTAGTTTTTATCTTTTCTTCTCCATAAAAATCCTTAAATTTATTTTACTCTGCTATACCATTAGATGTAACGTTTTTTTTCACGTTTCTTACTTTTCTTCTGACTTCTATTTAATTTACAATTTAGTTTTGTGTTTTCGAATTTTATCTTGTATGTTATCACGATTTTTTCGGTTTTAGTTATTGGTTTTATGTAAGATATTAAGTTTACTTCTTAAGCAGATTTTCGTGCTAAATTGTCGCTACAGTAAAAAGCCGTTAATCATTATGTCCTAGATTCATTTTTGCCCAACATGTTATTGTAAAATTCTGGACATAATTTCTTCTCACTTAAAGCTTAAAATTCATTTATTAATAATCAAATCATAAGTTATATCATAAAAATCTTTAATTTTAGGATTGCTGCCTCCTTTCATTCTTTGCGGAGCGCAGGAAATATTTTCATTCTTTTCTTTCATAAAGGCTTTCACTATCATATAATTCCAAAATCTTATTTCTATTTTTGGTATATTATGGTGTTATTGGACAAATAACACTCATTAAGTACTTTTTTCATAAATTTAAATCTGTGGCTTTTCTTGACTATGTAAAATGATAGATTATATCGATAGAATTGTTTGAATTAATTTGAATTGAAATATTTAAATTTAAAGTAAATAAGGCTTTCTAGGCTTTTCAAAACATGTAAAATTTGTCCATTTCAGAACTTGTATTTTAAATAGGACTTTTATTAAGTAAAATACGGTATATTTTCATCACAAATCTTTATAATACTGCATATTTGTTTTAAATAATCAATTTAATCATTTCTGAATTATATTTTTTAATTTTTTGGATATATTTGTTACTCAATTTAATATCAATTTATATAGTTGCATTGGTCACTATTTGTATAATATATTTTATTTAAAATAATTATTTTTCTTCATCCAAAGAAATGGGTTTAAAACTTAGAGATTATTTATTTATGTGCGGAATGTTACTTACTGGAACAATAAATACAATTTCTAAAAAAGTTCAATTGGATTGCAAGTTAGAATAATTTGTAAATAATTTATTAAATAATAATTTTGCATATAGGGCTATTGGAATAACCGGTTGGAAAAATAGTTCAGAATCTAAAATTCATAATTTCAACAAGCCTTGGCTGCAAACACTATTTATGTTTCTTGGAGAATCAATTTGTTTAATAGGATTTGCTATCATAAGGCGTCGAAAGCAAAAAAAGCATACAGTTAAAATATTTCGATTTTGATTGATTTAAACTTTTTATTAGAAATTGGGTTTGAAATCACCAGAATCGAGTTTAACTCGAAACAGGTAAATAATTAATTTAGTTTTGTGATGTTTTTACTTAATCATAAAAATTTTGCACTTCGGTCAAGTAGATCAAAGATAATCGTATTAAACATTATAATAATGATGATGTAATGCTGATTGGTAATTATTACGAAATTTTTATCATAATTCAGATTTATGATTTTATTTTTGGTTTAAGAGTTTAATTGATCATTATTTTTATTAATTATTTCGATAATTTCACCAATTCTTCATCCCTACCTTTCCCAGTTTTTTATATACTTTAATAAGCTATTTATCATTAAAGCATTTTAAATATAGAAACTTAAAATTATAAAATTATCGTCAATTTAATATTTCAAGTAATTTTAACCCCTTCAGCCATGGATTTTATCAGAATTCATCTTGCACAACTGTAAAATAATCGTCATTCACATATCAAATCCAACGGTTATCAAAACTAAGCATTTCATTTCCTTAAAATACATTCTAGAAGCGACTTTTAGTTATTAATAGCAAAAATACGGATTGGATTACTAAGTAGAATTTTGTAAATATTATGATAGCAATTACCACAGGCACGGTTGAAAGGGTTAAAACAAACTGTTAATATCAAAAGAAAATATTAAATTTTCAAATTAATCTACATTTGATATTATATTTTTAAATAATTTTTAAAAATAAAGCTTCTCAAATTTATTAAAATTAATAAATTTACAAAAGCTGTTTGATATAAAAAAAATATAAATTTTTAAAATTAATTCATAATTACATATTATATCATTTTTTATTTTTAAAATTAGGTTTTAAAATTTGATTTTTAATTGTTTTTGAAATTAAATATATTAATTTTATTTCGTGTTTAAAACTATTTAATTTAAAAAAACTATTACATATACACCTAATTCTGTTTTTACACGATAGAATGGTTCCCGAGAAATTCGTGTAAAAAAAAATCGTGTAAAAAAAGATACTGGCCAAGTACAAAAATAATAGATTGGTTCTAGACCTCAAAAAATAAGTTAAAATTAGACTAAATAATATAAAAAAATATTGTTGTAGTTATTTTAAGAATTTATTTTCGTTTTAATTTATTAAATAAACTAAATTATAATAAAATAAATTAAAATTTAGATTTCATAAAAAAAATAATACCAGAAACTAACGATCTTTCAATTATAATTGTCAAATAGGAACTAAATTGTGTGTAAACAAACAAAACAAAACAGCTGATGCTTGAAATTTACTTGCTTGAAATTTACTTGTACAAAATTGTTCTAGTAAAGTTCAAGCTATTTTAGCGTGGTGAGTTGACTGTCATCGTGGTGAGTTGCTCTCTTTTTACTTTAAAAAAATTCATTGAAAAGAAACGTGTTAAATCCAATAATTCATGTAAAAAAAGTAATTTTGTTTTTTTTGTATTCGTGTTATTTCAAATTATGTCGTGTAAAAATAGAAATATTTTTTCGTATTTACTCGTGTTATTTCAAATTCGTGTAAAAATAATTCGTGTAAAAACAGAATTAGGTGTATTAAATAATTATTTTACAATTTGGTTTTTTATAATTTTTTGAAATTAGAAGTATTAATTTTTTTCATTTTTAATTTTTAAAATTTTTTTAAACTTTATTATATAATTAATAAATTTATCAAAAACTGTTTATTGTCAAAAGAAACTATTACAAATATTAAATAATATTTTAAAATTTAAAAAAAATAATTTTTTTAAAATTTGATTTTTTATAATTTTTTGAAATTAGAAATATTAATTTTTAAAATTTTTAATTTTTAAAATTTTTTTAAACTTTATTATATAATTAATAAATTTATCAAAAACTGTTTATTGTCAAAAGAAACTATTATAAATATTAAATAATATTTTAAAATTAAAAAAAAATTTTAAATTTGCTTTTTATAATTTTTTGAATTTAGAAGTATTAATTTTTTTTTAATTTTTAAAATTTTTTTAAACTTTATTATATAATTTGTAAATTTATCAAAAACTGTTTATTGTCAAAATAAACTATAATATATATTAAATAATTTTTACAAATCAAAAAAAATAATTTTTAGAAAAATTTTGAAAAATATGTATGACTCATGCTTATACCCTAAAATGACCTCTTTGAACTGCTGTAAAACAAAGACCATGAGCCATACACACCCACATGACCCCTGACTCATCCTCAACACAATGAGTCATCACTTTCTGTCAGCCAATCAGAATGCATTGTGTCAGATGGGATACATCTACCTACTAACCTCAAACGTTACGTTCCGTTAGCGCGTATCTTAAACAGAAAATATACTATTTTTTGAACCGCTACCAATTTCAGCATGAGTTATTTAATTTTGTTAATAACAATAAAAATAAATAATAACGATACAGAATAACTTTTATAATAAAAATTTTAGGAGTTAAAGGATTAAAAAATTGAAACCAAATTTATTCAAACTTGGCTCACTAAATTCTATATGCTTTATTTACTATTGAAACTCTATATTTATTTCAACCGCGTGATCTTTATCTATTTGATAACAATGAAAATAGTGTAAAGAAATTTCTATGATCAAAATTCATCATTAAAATTACTTACAAGTGTTTTTGAAATTTCATTTGGCCAAAATTTACTTATATTGCTTTAATTTATTTTATTTACACATGTTTTTATCAAAATGAGAAATTCTGATGAAATCGACTTAAAATTTTTAAAACCTTTAAGCCTATAAAAATTTCCATCAATTTCCATTCAAAAAGAATGACACTAGTGCGTATTAGTCACAGTTGTTCTTGATTCAAAAGTTTCTCAGAATTATAACCGACAATATGAATCATCTTCAAATGATTCATGAAGTAATCCTGCGCGATTCATTTTCTAACCTAAATATTGCGTCAGAAAACGGAAAGATCTGAGAGAAATGTCTAAATCAATTAAAGCTGTCTTTTGATTTTTGCGGGCTTTAAGTAAATTCTAAAGCAACTGATATTTTCATTTCATTCATGGTAACATTTTCTAATGTCATTAAAGCAACTTTTTTTGACTATGAATCAGCAAATTTATGGTTGTGAAATATTTTTTTTGTATATTCAGTTTTATGGTAAATAGAGATTTTCAAATTCTACTTTTACTTCATTTTATAATATTAACTCTTTCTAAGGTGGTGGAAATATACTGTATACCATTTTAAACTAATAAAAATATCTAAGTGTAACGCTGTCGGTAATCATTTTTTACTTGGTACAACTACTGACATATATTGAGCCACAAGAGAACAAATTTATAGTATTTGAAACCATAGATGTGTTTTCCCGCTATATTTATTGACAGCTTACAGACAAGTGTGTGACTTTTAGTTTCCTTTGCCTTAGGAAGGGTTAACACAAGCTATCGCGGCAATGATTGAGCTGGAAAAGTTCAAAAAGAATTACGAAGGAGTAGGTGATATTTCAATGTGGATGAAAAAATTCAAACGAGTATTAACACCGAAAGATTGGTTTTTTGGCAATTGTCCTTCATTCCTATTGAATTCGTCAGTCTTTCTGGTGTTTGACCATCTTGTGCAGTGCTGCCAAACTTCTCTTGGACCGCAGGTCATATAATTTCTGTTAGAAAGATTGCGGGCCAAAAAGATAAACAATTAAAAAATCAATGTAAAAGAATAATTTTGTTTATACAAAGAAAATACAGTAAAAAAATAATACGTGACTATAATTTTAAAAAATATTTAAATTTAATTTTAATGAGAGCATTGTGGTTTTATTTGTTGGACAAGTTCTTTTATATTCGTATCAATGTTAGTCGTTGCAAGTCGAATTAAATGTTCAAGGGTGGAATCATTCATGGAATTTCTATATTTTGACTTTATATATTTCATGTTGGAGAATGCACGCTCGCAAATGTATGCACTCCCAAACATCGAAATAATTTGACGCCCAAAATCCTTCAATTTTGTATATTTTTCTCTCCAAAAGTTTAAACAATTCTTTTCCAGACTTTCCACTGAATATAATAAAGAGGTCAGCCTGAAGGTCGCATAGTTATTATTGGTATTTGTGATCTCAGAAATTAAAATCTTCAATTAGGATATTTAGATTGGGCACAAATTTTTCAAAGTTCACTACAATGTTCAATCCCTTCATTTCTTTGTGAAATTCTCTGCAAGACTCGAAATGCTTCAAATTGTTTTCTTGTAAATTTAACTTAAGCTTGTTTCTAATCCTGTAACATGTTGATAAAGATGATATATATTTTGATCTTTTCCTTGCAAAGACTGATTTAAAACATTTAAATAATCTGTAATATCGGTTAGAAAAGCAAGTGAACATAGAAAATTTTCATCAATACCAAATTTCGTCATAAAATCTCTTAAGGCACTTTCCAGCACCTATCCAGCGAATATTACTATATAAAAGTAAATCTCCGTATTCTGCTTTCAGCTCTTCCTAAAGAGTTTTAAACTTTTTATGCGCAAGAGATCGATTTTCTCCATGAATTAAATTTGTAATTTTGACAACCTTGTCCATTATGTCTTTAGTTGCATTGAATTTCCACACAATGAATCCTAGTGCACAATACAGTGAAACATTTGACAATTGACTCCTTCTTTTTGTATGATTCCCGCAAGTCCGATATTTTTGCCTGTCATAGCTCTGGCGCCATCAATTACAATAGCAGTGCATTTATCAAATCCACCATACTGGGCTACTACACATTTTACTTCCTTGTAAATATCTTCACCTTTTGTTCGTCTGGGTAATGATTGCAAATGTAAGAGCTCTTCTGAACGGCTATAATCTTCATTTACAATTTTTATAAAAACAAGCATTTGGCTTGTATCAGAAATATTTGTCTTTCATCCAAAGCTACAGAAAAATAGCTGCAATCGTTTACTTTATTTTTAAATTTATTGGTTACACCCATCTCTTCTATACGTCGAGTTACAATCTGACGTGAAAGTGAAACGGATTGAATATTTTTGAAATATCTTCGTTACCAAAAGCTTTAACCATTTTTATAGCACAGGTTTTTATTAATTCTCCATCCGAAAATGTTTTTTTGGTTTTGCTATTTCGTTGCAAACTTCAAACGATGCTGCTACTGATACTTCTTGGGATTTTGTTACATTGGTAAATAATTAGTTTGATAATTCCGCTGTTTTTTCAACATATTTACTTGTGATTTTCTCGCATCTCCTGTGCACGAATAATAGTTTTTTTCATGCATTGAAACGTAATGACGCTTTCTGTTGTATTCTTTACACACGGCTACGGTTTGTAAATATTCCAAACACTGTGGTTTTCCTTTATTCATAATGAATAAATAATCGAACTCCCAGAGATCTTGAAACTCTCGATTTTCAGAATTGCAGATATTTATTAAAAAAATTATGTCAAATATTTATTTTGTTCGTGGACCACATGTAGCCCACTGCCGCCAGTTGGGCTGTGCTGATCTAGTGCCGAAAAACTATGGTTCGTTTACTGCAATCGATAACGCCCTGATTAAATCATTTTCAATGGAATATTTCCAGACTAACGACAAGCTTCGCTCACTCACATGTAACGACGAGCCAGTTGATGTGTTAGTCGATTAGCAACTCAGTTGGAACACGATATGAAATACTGTTGAAGAAAGCTTTCGTCATCACAATAATTAACAGCTTTGACCAAAATCGTGGAAATGGATCTCTCTGAGGTAGTTCGACAGACCCGAGCACTCATGTCGGAGTGAGGTATACTGGACACTGAGTGTTTTAAAACGATAGTTTTCAACAGACTGACAGTAGGTACATGTGAATGGATGAAGGAGTTTGTCGCGAGAGAGAGGTTCAATGTAAGATATATGTTCAAGAAATTTTATTCAAATTAAAATGTCTGGTGATGCTGAATCTCGTAGATGGTATGGATGTATTGGGTTTCGATGCTATCGGACATATTGGAGGGATTTCGTTCACTAATAGAGGAGTTCGTTTTGGTGGGTTTTCGTGGGTGTCTGTACTTTAACAAAATTAGATAGCTATAGATGATGATGATTTTCGAACTGTATTTTATCGAAAAAATAAAACAGTGTCATCAAAATGGAAAGACCAGCCCCATATTCGGAAAAACACGGATACAACGCAATACAGCCAGATCTACGATGCGATTACGAAACTGAAATCAGTCGATAAGTATCAGAAGGCTGGATAATTCCAATTGAAAGTGACTAACTTGACGTTCTGCCCTTACTGGCTGCTTTTTAGGAAAACAAATGGAAGGCCCATCCTGTACTCAAATCTAGCGTAAAAAGTCTCACGAGTGACAGTGACGTTTGTGGTGAAAGCATTACAAGATGACGCCAGTTATCAATTTAAAAAACACTTATTTGCAGCTCCATAGCGGAGATATCAAAAGGTGCGCTATAAAGGTCGGTTATGCTATTTAATGAGATTTCCGTCGCATTGTCAATAAAAAGGTGATCAGCGCTAAGGTCTAATTGCGAATCCTCCACAACCTATAGAAAACTCGAGATATTCTTGGACTAAAAATAAAACGTAATCGTAATGGTCGTTTGACTTGGTCCAAAGAAAACACGCAAGTTCAATAAATGCAGAAATCACGCAAAGAGAGTTGTTCTCAATGTGCGGAAAAATTATCGGCCACTCTCCGGTGGCAGGATGGTTAAGAGTGGCCTCCAGTTACATTAAAATATATAAAGATGGTAAACGATGGGATGATTTCACAAGGAAAGAATGCGAAAACAGGCTACATGAACTCATACAACGAATCCAGTCAAAGGGAGTTGATATGTGTGATGAGCGCAGTGTGGCACTCGGAGTTATGCTGATGGTCAACTGAGAAATCTTGGAAGATACATCATGGCTCAAAAAAAGACGAGGAATTAGATACAGTTCTAAAAGACGTTAACCTAGTAATCAAGTTCGGAATTAAACAAATTGAACTAATAGTTTAATTCTTGTTCACGGTACCTTTGAAAGTTTAATTAAAAGTCGTTTCGGAATCATTCAAAAAATCGTTAGTGATGAAAGAATTAACATTTCCGTGACTAGTAAAATCATCAGAAAATCGAGCAGAATCCATAACCAGAGTACCGCAGAAGTGGCATACACGAAGAAAACCATTTGGTTGTGCGGGGCTCAGTACAAACCAGATAACGGGTATGCATTGCAGACATCACTTTGGATTGCATTAGATAATCTACAGCTGAGCTAGAAACCGGGAAATTTGAAAATGAAGAAATAGTTTTTCTAAAACAAAAGTTAGCGAGAAGCAGGGACCCATTCATTTCACAGTGTGGAAATCAATGGAATACCACACCATACCGATATCCAAACGGTGCCACTTCAAGAATAGGAGAGACACATTGAACACTAAAATAATTAAAGGAATCACGATATAAAAGGAGAGTATGTCAAAGAGGTAGATAATAAACCTGTTCTAACCCGAAAGAAGTTTGCTTATCTTGGTCAATACTATCTCGACACTTCGGATTGATCACGAGGGAATGCTGTGAAATATTTTGTTTGTATATTCAGTTTTATTCTAATTTTTAAATATTTTGATATTATATTAAATATTTATTCAAATTTTAGCAATTTAATATTTCAATTTATTTTAAATTATTTTAACAATGTTTGAAATATTTAATTCTCAGCTGAGCAATACTTTACAAAAATAACTCGAAATTTCATTACAAAACTTGAAAATTCATTAATTATGTCATATATAAAATCTAAACAAGAACCGAATTTGTAATATTGTTACAATTGATGTTGTATTATCCATCTTTGATATAAATAAATACTTATTTCAGTCATATGATGTTGTTGTAATATTTAATACGGTAATAATAATTAAGATTTCATAATTCACTAGAATCTAAAGACTAGATGACAAGCCTGTTCTTCGAACTGAATAATATGTAATCAGGAAAAAGGGGATTTATTTATAATTTATCTTTATGACAACTATATGTAAACTTTCTATTCTGTAGCTTTTCTCCTTAAAAACTTTTATATTTACAAATTTTGTAAACCTTGTTTGAATTAACCAATAACTGTAATTTGAGATTTATTATAATTTACAAACTGAGAAAACCTTCATAAAGCTCTTTTTGAATTATCTGATATTCACAAAAATTGAATATTTAATCAAAATTTAATATCGCAAGCAAAAATCAAAGTTTTCAGAATCTTTTAAGTTTTATGTTTACATACATTTTGAGATAATATCGCAAGCAAAAATCAAAGTTTTCAGAATCTTTTAATTTATGGAAATTTTAAATTAAGTTTAAAAAATACTAAACCTGTAATTCAATTAATAAAGTTATAACCAAACAAAATACTAATCATAAGATTTAAATCACTTAAAAAAAGGCTGTACCGGAAATTCACGAATATCAATAAAACGTCGATATTTTTACTGATTCATTGTAAAAAAAATTTGAAAGTGTCATTGGAAAATGAAAAGAAATCAAAGGTAAAAATCAAAAGAAGTTCTTATAATAATGTTGGTGTTTAAATAATGCATCAATATAACTGATTTTGTTATATTATATTAATTTATTATATTAATAGACTTAATTATAATCATTCCATTGATTCACCTTGTCATAGATTCTCAAACTTTATTGCCACATAGACATTAGCCGTATTTTTTAGTTTTTTGTGACCCACCTGCTTGTCTCATATTGAAATATATTAAACTTATTAAATCTCCAATTCCAATGATCTACAGTCGATTTCTTTTGTCGTAAGATTGACAACAGCGCTAACACCATGTCCACTAGATATGAAGATGGAAAAGCTATCAAAAACTTTCTTGTGATGAGATAACAGCAACATGTATATCTTTTTGAAGCCAAAATTACTGATACTCTTTTTAACTGCACGGTAAGTGCTTCATTAGTGCTTTTTCCGATTAGTTATTCTTGTAATATGATATTCAATTCTTCAATGTCACTGTAAGAATTGAAAATCAATTGTGGTATTTCCATCGTCAAACATCTTTAAACCTGGTTTTAAAATCTTTGTATAAGACATTTAAATGTTGAATATTGACCTTAACCTATGCCAAAGACAAGTTGATTAACTGCGAAATTTCGCACCGTCCAATGTCTTGCTTCACTATATGCATTCTGGTAAGAAAACTGCAATGATGGACTTTGTTTTTATTAAATTTATTATTATTAATTATAAATAATTAAATTAAATATAAATAAATTGAATTTTTGCCTATTTATTTGATAAATTGAATCATTAAAAATCCTATTATTATTATTTTATTGAATATTTTGAAATTTCTAAATGTAAAAGTGAATCAATATTGTCAATATTGGCATTGATTATTTATTTGATTATATTGACAATTACTATTATTTTGTAGTTATTTGAGCTGGATATTTATTATACCAACGATTTTTGATTTACTCGGAACAAGTGTTGCCGGTAATTTAATACTAATGAACTGCTGGTATAATAAAAATAAAATTATCTAGGGATAAGCCTTTTAAATATCGATGCTTCTGTTTGGCAAATGATGAGGGGTTCTTTGATTATCTTTGTCGGAATTTTATCAGTTAGACATTAATTTTTTTTATACAATAATTTTTTGTTAGTTGATTTTTCTTAAACGCGTCCTACATTTGTTTCATTGGACTGGAATGTCTTTTACTGTTATTGGACTTCTTTTAGTCGGATTATCCGGTGTTCTCAAAACTAAAGATCCCGGTTCAGAAAATGGTAATAAAGTACTTGGTAAATTATTATTCAATGTAGGCTTCGAATTATAAATTTTACATAATATAGGAGTTGTGCTGGTGTTAGTTGGATCACTCATATCAGCAATGCAAATGGTTTTAGAAGAAGGTTTATTAAAGAAAAGAGGTTTTCATCCTTTACAGGTTGTTGGAAGTGAAGGAATAATAGGAACTCTTATAACAGGCTTAGTATGTGTTTATTATTATTATTATTATTATTATTATTATTATTATTATTATTATTATTATTATTATTATTATTAAATCTGTAGAAGTGGAAATTTCGATATAAATAATAGATTGGAATTTTCACTTGGAAATTTTATATAATTGATTTTGGTTGTTTTCAGGTGGTTTTACCGATTTTATATTTCATAAAAGGACATGACAATGGTTCATATGAGAACGTGCTGGATGGTATTTTACAAATAGGCCAAAACCCAGTTCTATTAGTCAACATGATTCTGTATATAATCTCAATAGCTTTCTACAATTATTTCGGTCTTTCTATCTCAAAAAATCTGACAGGTAATATTATTTTAAAACCTTTTCAAATATTAATTAAATTTCTCTTCAACAACTAAATGAAGAAATTAGTTAGAATTAATATCCAATATGGCGCACATAGTACTACTTAAAAAATATCAGTAAACAACAAATATTTAACATTTCATAAGACTAAATAATGAAGGATTTTATGTTTTGTCAATCATTATTATTTGAATTCACTTTATTTATTTGTTATTTTAATTAATTAATTTTTAATTATGTAATTTTAATTAATTAGTTATATTTATTTGAGCTATTTTTATTTATTATTATTATTAATTGTAATTATTTATTTGTTAATTTTTATTTTATATAAATTATTCTTTTTTTAGTAATTTAAATTCATTTTAAGTTTAAAAATATTAATTATATATTTTATATTTATTTTAATTTAATTAATTATTTATATTTAAATTTATTTTAATTTTACTAATATATATATATATATATATATTACTTATTTATTTATTTAAAGGTTTTTATTTTTTTTATAAAATTTTTTATTTTTTTTTAATATCAGTCATTATATTTTAATTATTTTCTGAACTCTTACTATTCTAATTTGTATTTATTAATTTTATTATTGAATTTTTATCATTATTTTATTTAATTATTTATTTTTATATTTATTTTAATTAATAATTTATTTTATTTAATAACTTACTTTATTTAATTTATATTTATTATTTTTAATTATTTATTTTTGGAATTTATTATTAATTATATTATTTACTTTTATTTAAACGAATATTTAAAATATTTGAATTAAAAAATAACCAATTATTTAATCGAATTGCAATACAACAAATTTAATTAAAACAACTATACAGTATATTATACCTAAATTATAAAGTGATTTATTTCATTAAAATCCACTAAAACATTAATTAGTTAATTTCTAAATATCTATTCTTTGTTTCAATGAAAACTATAGAATTATTTAAACTAAATGAAAATGTTAAATTCACAACAGAATACGTTTGTAGCACACTCAAAAAATTACATTTAATATTTATGTTCAAATAAATAAAAAATTAATTAGCAATTAGAATTTACTTTGGTCATTGACCTTGACATGACATTGGCATTTGATATCTAGCGTCATTATTACATGAGTGAAGACTTCGAGTATAGTATACCAAGCCTCGATGAGATAAAAGTTCTTTAATATAAAACAAAAATCAATAATTTTATAACAAACACATCAACTCACCTTGAGGTTCTTTGTAAAACGTGTGTTGAGATAAACACTACACTATAGAAAATTAAAAAGTGATGGAGAAATAAAATAATGCACATAAACACAACACATAATAAAACATGCATGTAAACTTTCAACTTGTAGCCAACCAGCGTTGAGACAAACCCCTATAATAAGTTAATTTATAGACAATCTTTAAGACATTTTTTGAGAAAAAAATTGCGGTAAAAATTTTTAATTTAAATTTTGAGGTTTCTGCTCAAATCTTTAGTATAAATGCGGATGTATCTTCGTAAGATTTACCCTTAAAACTAAATTTAATTGAATATTTCATAAGTTTTCAGACATTTTTGTCGAAAAAACACAAAACCTGAGATCCGATAAAGAACATAAATTGTAAATTTTATTTATAAGTTTTAAAAAATAATCATGAACCCAATTATTATTGTGTTTGAAGATTTTTTTAAAATGTATAAAAAATACATACTTATGGCAATTAATTATTTTTATTACATGAAAAATAATTTAACTTACTTTTTTTTGAATTAATTCCCAAAAATAAATCATAAAATAAATCATTTCCAAAATATTCATAAATATTATTAATAATAATAATATACATGAATTTGTAGATCAAAAGTTATATTTAAAAGCTTGAATAATGATTTAATTTCTTGTAAAATCATAATTCAACGCTTAAAACTTTATAACTTTAAAAAATACTTACTTTGCAGCCATTTAAAAAATTTCTGAAATCCATGGATTTTTTACAAAAAATAACAACTTGCATTATAGCGGAATTTATCTCAGCGTGTCTTGGTGTATAGTATCATTTGAAAAGTTTTGTTGATATAACAGCTGATTAATAGCGTTGTGTTACATTTAAAATCTTCTCTATCGATCATTTTTATTCATAAATTAATTTTTTTCTCTTAAGCTGTCCATCGAACTTTAATCGATGCTCTCCGAACAATATTAGTCTGGGGGGTAAATTTGTTTCTTTACTACGCAGTGGCAAAAAGATTTGGTGAATCATTTGATACGACATATGGATTGATGCAGAGTATAATTTTTTTTATAAATTAATTTTTCAAACATTTCCACCAGTTGACGGATTCGCATTCCTAATGATAGGGACAATGATGTACAATCGGGTTATGAATTTAAATTTCATCCCGTTTTGCTATGTGGAAGATCAGACACCTATAAAGCCGGTAGATAATATTATCAATGAGGAAAGAGTTGATGCAGATGACGATGAGGACGATGAGAACAAACCAATAATAAAATCGAAATAAATAGTTTTTATTTTTATTCATGCAATCTTGTGATTCGGTTTTATTTTTTTTAATTTCAATAAAATTTTTATATATTTGTTTGTAATTTTTGCAGTAAGCTTGTTTCATAATTTATAATTATTTATTATTATTTATAATTTATAATTATTATTTATATTTTTTATTTATAATAATATATTATTATTTATAATTTATATTTATTAATAAATATTTATTATTTATAATAATTTATTTTAGATATTTATTATAAATATATAATTATAAATATATAGCTATTTTTGAATATTTTTGAATAAATTTTCGATAATAATTACATAATCTTAAAAAACTTCTGAGATGTTTTACACAGTTAGGCTGTTTCACGTTTTTAGGTCTTTCAATTTTGCAATTATCCGTCTTAATAACTTAATCGTTAATTATGTGAACCAAAACATCAATTCAGATTCTACAAACTTGCATTTTTCTGAATTGATTTTAAGTCAAGATTTTCTAATTCGAAGAAAAAGTTTATTAATTCTTTTTTGTGTTCCACAATTGATTTTGACAATAGTAAGATATCGTCTACATATACTAGTGCTTCATTCCACATCATATCACCAATAATTAATGTCATTAGGTTTTCGAAAGGCGAAGGTGCCGCAGCCATTCCAAAAGGCATCCTATTAAACCAAAATTAACCCTGTCTCTTAGCAAATGCAGTTTTCAATTTACTTTCCTCTTTCAATTCAACTTGGTAAGAAGCATTTCCTAAATCTATTGATGAAAAATTTATTTTGCCCCATTCAGAGAATCTAACATTTCGTCAACATTTGGAATTGGTCTAACCGTATTTGAATTTAAAATTCTAAAATCTAAACACACTCGTATGTCAGAAGTTCCTTTTTTAGACACACGCACAACTGGGGAATTCCAAGGTGATTCACATTTCTCTATTATTTTATTTTCCTCCAAGTTTTTCACAATTTCTTCTAATTTTTTTCATAGTGCATTGGTTGTCGCCGGGATTTAATTGGTATCGGGCCACAATTCGTTTCTATTCGGTGTTTTAAAATATCTGTTTTGCCTATATCCCATTTTATTACACATAAAAAAAATATCTGTAAACTGTATGACAATTTCATATACTGGATTACAACTTTCAATTTTTATTACCTCATCTACAGTTTTATTATCTTTCTTATTATTGCAGCCAAGTTTTGCTTGGAAACTGAGGATATTATCATTAATAATCTTAACTAACTTAATATTTAATTTATTTAATAAATCTATTCCTACAATCACTTCTGGGTATATTTCTTTGGCTACAAAAAATTCGCCGATTATTTTCTTACAGTTAAATTCTATTTGTAAAGCAACTCTTCCTGAAATTCCTAAAATACTACCGTTGGATCATGATATTTTTTATTCCCTTCACTAATGTACCTCACATTCAATTTTTCAACAATCAATTTAGAAATAACACTTATTTTTGCACTGTGTCAAACAGTGAATAAAAATTTAAATTATTTAATTTAATATAATTAAAAGGTCTACCATCAACATTACAATCCTATTTCACATACATTTTTCAATACATTGATGATACAAAAAACATCAATACAAAACATCAGTTTTAAAGTTATAATTAAATTTACTTATAGACCAATCATTCTTATCATCATTACTCAAAAATACATTTTCAAAATCATTCTGGTTATTAAAATTGTTGTATAAAAATAATATATTATAAATTCTTGATTGGGGAAAAAATCAATGTTTGTGCTAAAATTATCAAACATACAATCAGTCAAACATTAATTACATTCAACATTTAAGGTCCTCAAAATGTTATCATTGCTTACATGTGATTTATCGCATCTAACATATTCCCTCTGCTTGGATCATTGGTATTTCCCGAAATCACATAGTGATCACCATAGTCATTTGGCTCGTTGTCGTATACTTCAGCAACATGATCTCGGTCATTTTGTTCATTTTGTCGATTTGAATTATCCTGATATCAAATATTATTTCCATTGAATTGATTGACATTTCCTCTGTATTGATTAGGGTTTCTTTCAAATCTCCTTCATTATAAGTTTGCTTTTGAAAACAACTAAAACTTAAATAACCTGACTTACCACAGGATGATCATAAGAATTATTTCCGACCGCTGACACTCTTGTCTTCGACTTATCTTCATTCATTTTCTGCAATATTCTTTTGTTATATTTGTTTGGCGTTGGATCTTTCTGTTCTGATTCTCCATCGTGTTTCGCTTCTTCTTTAGTTAATTTTCCTTTTAATAAATCTTTCATAATTTTGTAAAGTTTTATTTCACGTTTTTCTTCTTCATTGTCAAGGCAATGTTTTAGTAAAAAAGATGTCAACTTTGTCAATGCTAATTTGTGCTTCAAGATCTTCTGGACACATTTTTCTATCTTATTGATATAGGTTTTTGCATCATCTTCTCTTTTTCGATAATTTTGTAAATTTTCAAGATCCTTAGCTAAATCTTGATTTTCATCAAAAGCTAATCTTAACCTTTTCAAATAATCTTCTTCATTGGGAATTTTGTCATATTTGTTGTGACAATTTTCATCCAAATATACTCAAACTATCACTTTTTTTTGGCTGTTGTCCAATTGAATTATTGAAAAATAGGATTCAATTTTCTCGATAAATTCATCCAGATCATCTCCAATTTCATATGTCTTTGGCTGTGGAAGAATTCGCAGTTATTCTTGAGTTGAAAGCGTGATCGCTATGTAAGAAGATTAAAATAACAATATGTGTGAAGAATTTATTAATTACAGGCAGACAATTTATATATTTACTACAAGTGTGTCTACAGCTAAGCCTCGTTGGGATAAATAATAAACAATGATGCAATCCGTGGACCCAGACAATCAAAGTAATCAATCAAATATGCAGACAATCATAAACATTAATCATAAGGGTTTACATATAGGGAACAGGGAAATCAATTATCCCAATACAATTACATCACAGTCATTATGTTAGAAACATTTTGCTCAATTAAACGGCTCTGTTTATCTGAACATGTTCATTCTTGAGAATCTGCTTTCTGCTTCCGCGTAACTTACTGCAATGGATCTTTTAATATATTTTAGTTTTCTAATACTTTTCGGAGCAATATAATTCTGCGTATTGCCGGATTAGTGGTTCGTGTCTTTATAACCCAACACACACAATCTCCATACCCGCCACTAGTTACGCGTTGCTAGGCAACCTCGAGACTGTAATCAATGGTTATGAGACCACCAAAGGTGAGCTTTATTTCTTTTTTTCCTTAAATTTCTTTTAATACAAATGCAGCTGCCTTTCGGTCATATTATGCGAGCTAGGCTTAGCATCTTTGACTATCGCTTTTTAATCTATCATCACGAGACTGCAACTTTGATGTAATATCAAAGTTGCTGGACCAACATCAGGTCAGGTTAAAGGGCAAGGACATAGTACCCTTTAAATAAAAGATATATTCACGATAGATATGATTTCATGCAATTATCGCGTTTGGACATGCTATCCTTGCCAGAGATTGGATTTCTGATTGTTAATCCAATTTTTGAAAGTATACGGTTATTCTTCTTGTCCCATGTTCCAAGGCACCCAACCACCAGTGCATATATTGTCGTTTTTTGTTTAAAAGCGTGTATTATCTCAATGGCTAGATCATTATACTTGGCGTAGTTAAGTTCTCGTGCTTTTACAAAGTTTTCTTCCGAATCATATGGAACTTTTAAGTCTAGAATATGTATATCTTTGTTCCTTTTTGACTTAATTACCATGTCAGGTTTCAACTTCGTCGGATTTGAGATATATTTTGGTGACTGTTCAACATCCACTTCAAATCCTTTTTTTCTAAAAAGCTAACTACGCTGACTAGCACATTCTCATGCTTAATTTTTCTAGCATTTGGCTTCGGAGGACAGTGGTTGAATACATGGGCCTGTGTCTCTTCATCCTGATGACACAGTCTACACTTTGAGCTTATCTTGTTTTTAAGTCTAAAGGGTGTAAAGTTACTAATATGCATCATTAAGGATGTCGTTAGTAATAAGAAACTTAGCTGTTATACTTTCCCCAATCGCAGATGCAATGTGATCCTGCATGTGCATTAAGCACCATTGCTCTGCATAACAGAGGCCCACAAAGTCATGGAGTTTTTTTGAAAGAGTATTTAAGTTATAGATATTGATATAAGAAGTACGCTTTTTATATGAAATTTTAAGTGAAAAGTTGTCATCTATAAAGCTAAGTTTAATGTTTAAAGAGAATTTCCTATTAAGAGCAAGTGCTGATTTATGGAATTTTTTAAAGAAAGAAGTATTAGTGAATTTTTTGTCTATCTCACAGTTAAGCCATTTCAATCCCGCATCGAAATTTTTTCAACCCCGAGCATGGGCTAATTCAGTGATAAGCATGTTTCTAAAATTTAAGTTTGAAGAATGGAAAAGTCTTGTAATACCAGTGATACTCTGTATTAAGTAGTTATCAAATACAGTGAGCATCCGGAAAGAGGTTGTTAATAGAGTGGAATTTGTTGCCAATCATATTTTTAAGAAGACCTTTAATTTTTTGATCAAAATCAAGTTGCTTTATACGTCTTTGAGTAACACGTTTGCGGTCGGAGTCAAGAATCCTATGACCAATTACACAATTCCGTAAAGAAATGAATAGTTTTGAGTGAATGAAAGTTTGATAGGCGTTAAATTTTGTGCCGGATGTAGATAAGATTTGAACAAAAAGCTGGTAAGTGCAAGTGTAGATTCCATTCATACATCAATATTTTGATTACGTTTAGAAGAGAAGTCAACGCCAAGGTATTTATACTTGTTTTCATCTGATACGATAGGGATCTGTTCATTATAGAGGTAAAGTTTAAAGATTTATGAGTTAACATTATTAAAGGATAAGTATCCAGATTTTAAAGGTTTAAATTTCAAATTCGCAGATGATGCTAGCTCAACCGTTTTTTCCAAAGCTTTTTCGATTTTTCGAAAAGAGTCTGAAATAAGAACTATATCATCAGCATAAGCTAAAATACTGATGTTTAGATCATGAAGTAAGAAAGGAAAATCAGCTAGAATTGTCTTAAGAATGTAGTGAATTGAGAGACAAAAAAGAGACATTGAGAGCGGGTAACCCTGTTTAACCCCTTTTGTTATAGGAACAGGTCCAGATAAGGTACCCCGACAATCGAAAAAGGTCTTTACATCCTTATAGAGTTCCTTAATAATAGAAATGGTTTCCTTTTTCAAACCCATATTAGAGAGGGTGTACCAAATAAGATCATGTGGTAGAGAACCGAAGGCGTCAGCGATATCAACCCAAACGATATGTAATTCAGTCTTACATCTTTTTGCTCGATCAATTGCCAAGTGACTAGTGGCATTTTGCTCGGCACATCCATATGGTATTCCAATTGCCTTTTGGTTAGGACTTATTAGGTTGCCATTTTTTATCCATTGAAGAAGATTATTATTTAATAAGGTTGTGAATATCCTGTAAGCAGTGTCCATAATCGCCAAAGGTCACCAGGAGTTAGTCTTGAAACGTTCACTCGCTTTCCTTGGTTTTAGGTTTAGTACAGTTCTGAACAGTTTCCATCTTTTTGGACAATTACCATTACGTAGAATGTTGTTAAATATTGCTGTTATGAGACCAGGTTTCGGTGATATAATCTTCCAATCTGCAATTGTAACTAGGTCCATTCCAGGTGGTGTAATGTCCAAGTTTTTCATTATGTACAACATATTCTCATAATCAGTCCTGTGGTCCGTGTCAGCATCCACACTCTGTGAGAGGCATATGGAAGTCGTTACCGAAGAAGGACAGTCTGAATTTGCAAAGGTTTTCAAGAATTTGGGATATCGGAGGCTTGTGATCTATATCATCACTTTCCCAAATCTTCATAATTTCATCTTTCTAATTGATTTGGAATTTCTGCCTTTTTACGCAAAGTAGTTCTGCAGACTTCTTAATACGTAGGTGTATGATGTCCGTTTTTGGCTTGCTGGTTTTATTTTATCTAGTTGGGTTAAGCCTACCATTAATTATTTCGAAATCACACAGTGTCTCATCACATCCAATTGCATCTAGATCCAATTGATACATCAGATCTTCGATAAAGATTCGAAATTTCCTAGCATCATTATCCAAGAATTTAGAGCAATTGTATTTTTGAATGATTGGTTTCATCACTTCTTTCATATGAAAGACGTCCGGAATAGTGATCGGTATGCGAACTATAAGGCATTTGATGAAGTGACATACATATAGAGGAGACATATTTGCTACAGGACATTTAGGATATTCAATTTCAGAAAGAGGAAATTTAAAGTCGTCGAAGATATTTTGAATGGTGAATGTAGTTTTTGAGATATCTGTTGCTAACTCAAAGTGTAGTGAGTGACTATCGTCAGCAGTCGGATAGATAATCAACGCAACACGCCTTTTTTTATCTAAGAAGAAGAAAGACCAAGAAGAAGCTTTATTATAAATTTGCATGATAGTAGTGCAGATATAGGGCAATTCAGTCCTGACACCCTGGATTCAAGTACCTTGGATGTAAGTTCCAAAGGTGAAAACTGCACAGTTTGAACTTCTCAAATGACGATTTATCTACTTTAAGTTCCAAAATTGTTAACTGGACCGTTTCTACTTCTAAAGTCTAACTTTTAAAGTATAACTTGTGAAGTCTCAACTTGGAATTTTCCTATTTGAGGAAAAACTGAAAAAAAGGGTTTCCGACTGAATTGCCGTATATCTGCACTAATTCAAATATTTGAAATATTAAAATATTTTAACAATGGGAAAGTATATAATTTGCGAGTATTTCAAATTGGGAAATTTTTCTCGAGTAAAGTACTGAGATAGCGAGTATTTTAATTGGGAAAAATTTGGAAATTATATAATTTTTTAAAAAAAATGTCTTTTATAATGATTTTATAATGCAACTACTTGATTTCAAATATTAAACCTGATGATTAGACTTGGAGCGATTAGAAGACCTCGCCTAGACAAGACGTAGATTTGAACTAATACGAACTTCCTTTAAATATTTCCTCTGATTTTTCCTTTAATCATGTTTAAAAATATTAAGTGAATTATGAAAGTGACCTTCCGACTTTTGTACTTATATAATGTCATTATTTTTTGTAGTTAATTAAAACTTTTCTGAGGATGATTTGGAGTGAGAATGTATTTATCTTCATTTAAAACGCAATTATCTTAGTTACGATTGAACCACTGGTGGTACACGGAAGCTGGAAGTTGCTATGAGGGCGCGAAATAGTTAAAACGTTATCGACGAAAGTGAAGCTAGACAACGTTAAAATACCATGACGTTCATAATAATGAGTCTCGACGAACAGATCAGGGTAAGTACATACACTTCAGACGGTTTAGGAGTACCTCTAGGAACACGAAAATAGACTATCCTGTATTTTCCTCATAACCCAAGAACGTGAATAATTAACTCTCTCATCGATCGACGAAACATTCCCCAACCTGATCAATGGAATTTACTGCAACATTCTAACCCAGCAATTTTGAAGAGTGTAACAAAACTTAAAATGACGTTTATATTATTGTTTAGACAACTCGTGGATTGACGCATCCCGGGTTATTGCACGGTTCCCCGCTCATTCGGCCGCCAGATGTAAGCAGGCGATGTGGGACGTGGAATTTTCCATTTTTTCGGTGCGAGAGACACGACCAGACACACAAAGAGATGCAGATGAGGTCGAACTCCCTTATGTGTCGATAAAAAGGGAGCCCGGCCGCAACCCGGCCCGGGAGATCCGAGGCCAAGCCGAGTTTCTAATGGCGCGCCTCGAAGAGCACCAGAAGGAAACTGACAGACAGGTGGAGAAGGCCAGACAATATCTGAGACAGGTCAACGCAGATATAGCGGTGGGCAAAATACCCAGTACGGATGGGTACGCCTCCCACTACAATGTATCATACAAGTTACGCGACCCGAAATTGAGGGAAAGGACTATGGCTATCAACGTAGTGGTTCACGATGAATCCTGACTAGAGAGCTGCGGAATGAAGAAAGTCCTATAGAAAATCGCCTCGACCACCTGTATGCGCGCGAACGTGCGGCCGGAAATGAAATTAAAAATATTGCAATCTAGCTAATCGGTGTATGATTTAAATAAATGTTTAAAATAAGATTTTCTTTCATTTCCTTTCCTTGTTTCGATAGTAACCTGTAAGGGCGCAAATAAGGGAACATTGTAGCGTAATAAATAACAAACCGTATTAATAAATTGACAAATATATCGGTAATTGAAAAAACTAAATCTGACGAGCAATTCATTGTTGTAGATATGGAATCATGCCAGAACCAGATACTGCAACGGGAATTAGACAGGGCCCTTACGGTAAATCGGGAATTACAACAACAACTCCTTCAGTTAACCCAAGAGATATAGCAAACCAAAGCAACTTGGATCGAGCCGAAGAGGGTGAAGACCCTATATCAGAAAATGACAGCGGCACAAAAGGGTTGGGCTGAAGAAAAACAGCTCAACCAGAATCAAAAAACGCAAATCCGAGGTCTGAAAGTGGCACTAGCAGCATGTCAAGAGGGCATAGCGGTGACTTACCCCTTAGTATTTGCGCCAGCTCAACTGGCCTACCGAGAAGCGACTGGCGTCACCAAGCCCGAAAATAAACCGATCAAGCATCGCCCGGGAAAGCAGAGCGAGCGAAACGCCACGCCGCAAAGACCCAAGATTAACAAATACGAAATTATTTCGTTTATTTTTCTTAATAAATGTTTTACCTTGGTTAAATTTTGCGAATTTACTGAAATAAGATAGAGTTTAATTAACTGGAATTGTGAACAGTTTTCGGAACGAGATTCCCAATGAACGTAGAATTAATTACGATAGTAAGGGACCCAAAGCTAGGAAAGCGCACATGAACCTTCTGTTGGCGTACTGGGTAGAACTAATTTTGTTTTAATCGATGCGCATTTATTAACTCTACATCTCAATCACTCTTGCATCTCTAGGGTTTCTCTCCAAGACGCCCCACAATTTTGACATCACCACTGTATACCCATGAGCAAGCCCATGTTGGTACTGTATACAGCAGCCGAGAGTTCACAAGCAGGTGAACCCCGTTTCCAAGACTACTCCTTGTGATAATCTCGCTTTCGGGTTCCTGACGGCCGATAGAAGGACTTACGTCTATGTCATTTATCTATTCCTCTCGATATTGGCATACAATTCCCATCTGTTATCGTCGTTTTCATGTATACGTCCGAATCAGATCTCCGTTATGGTCTCATTTAATTCGTTGGTAAGTATTCGTGCACCTTTACTGCCGGAATTATACTCATTTGCGCTCGGGTTACTTATTTATCTTTTGTCAGTCAAATTTAGCTAACATTAAATTTAAATATTTAGTAATTTAATTTTTATTTCTAAAATATAGAATGTTTTCCAAAGAAAAATTGGATTAATAACTTTTGAAAATTCAGACCTTTAAATTATCTAAAATTTCCGATTTTCTTCCGAATTAGTTATTAAAATTTCGAAACAATGTCAGTAACCTTGAATTTTGTTTTAATTTGGAGAATCCTTTACTCAAATAACCGGCCAAAATTTAAATGTTTATCTAATTAATTGTAATTGCTGTTAAATCAGCTGTTTTTAGGTTTGAGAAAATCTCCTGATCACTTTTAAAAGAAAATAAAGTCCTCTTAATATCTACAATTTTCTTTTTATTCATATTTATTCTCTTATTTCTCAACATATTCTTTTTAAAGGTTTAAAATCAATTTTTCAATAATCTTAATTATTTCCATTTTCAACATTTTAAATTAGATATAGCTTTCCAATCATACTATTTGCATACATCAAACTTCATCAATCTTACTTTATACTCAGGCAAACCTCCATACATCTTTTTCTCATCTGTGCCCAGACTTATTGAATTTTATTAAGAAATTTAACAAATAAAAATTCTATTTTACAATTATAACATGTACAACAGGAAAAAACAATAAATGAAAGTAAAGATAAAATATAATCGGCCATAAAATGATTTTTAATTATTATGTCGAAGTGAAATTTGGTTTTCCACAAGAACCGGCTTTCATTCGTCGATGTCGACGGGAAATCTTCGTTTTCTATCAACTCTTAGTTCGTTGGATCCGACTTGGGGAACCGAGTGACAGAGCTCGTCCCCAAACTCGTCCGTCCAATAACCGATTGAAGTAGAGGGCTTGCGATTTTCGTCCGCTCCTGAAGTGGTTGTAGAAGGAGAGGGAACCTTTATCCGAATTCGCAATTCGTCCGTTTCACCGGCACAGATTTGGGTTGTATCTTCTCCGGATTTCCTCGTTTCCGGCAGGTTTTCAGTATCTCTAGCTAATTGTGCCTGTTGTTCGGCGACTAGCATCGCCGCTTCTTCCAGGGTCTGGGCTGCATTTTTTAGCAGGGTGACTCCCTCAGCCCGACGTCGTTCACGGCGACGTCGGTTTTTACTGGGGTTATGCTTCTTGCTAGTTTTCAGCGTTTGTGGAGAACCAGTTGTGGCCGTTTCGGGTATATGTTCGGCAGGGATTATATTTAGTTTGATCGCCAGATCACGGCCGGCTAATCGTTTTTTCAGTTCGGTTTCATTAAAAGAGGCTGTTAGGACGGCACTCTGGTTGTTGATCACGATCCGCTGCGCTCGGTTCTCGGCAATGAGATCTTCGCGGCACCTGGTTAGTCGGTGAATTTGCTTGTGGAGGGCTTTCACAGCCTCGGGGGCGAACCACGTACCGAGAGTGCGTTCGTGTTCTGCGACTAACTGATCATATTTTTTCCGGCATTCTTGGTGGGAGTTGTCAACGATGTTGAGAATTAACGGATTGGATTTTTCAAATCTCTGTGACGTTAATTTCGGGATTTTATATCCTGTCTGCATGCTGTCAAAGGTTTCCTTTATAATCGAAAAAGACTGAATGGAAAGAAATTTTCATTGTAAATTTATATCAATTTAATAAGAAGTATAATAAAGATAATAATTAGTTGGAACTTCCACACGGCACAATCCTGCATCAAACTCACAATCAATATTAGTTTACTCAGTAATGAATTTAGTGTAAAAGTCTATTGTTGATCTGCTGACCATAAATCTGCATAGAAAAACGAAAAATATTGATGCTCCGGTCATTTTCCGAGTCGCGTTAGATTTTAAATCTTTTCCTTTCGTTATATTGATTTTCGGTTTAATACATTATACATTTATTCCTATACTTGACACTAGTCGTTCCCATTGTCGTAATCAATTTCTCGACAGGCATTTAAAGAAAAATATTGTTTCCCTACTTAGACATTTACTAATGTCAACCCCTTAGGTGTAGCGATCTACCCGCATTTTACTCATACCGCTCCGACCAACATTGAAAATGGCCGCCTCGGTGAATTACGACGGTGTCCTACCCCGTGATCAGTGTAACGAGACCTGACCAGACTAGGCAGACACCGAAGGGTGGTTTATGACAAAGTAACACGTCGACGTCCTGCCAACTTAACGGCCGGAATCGAATATTACTTTGCCATTCCCCACAATTAATGCATCAATATATAAAATTAAATTTAGGGGGACCTGTCGCAGATACTAAAAAGTATCGCGGCCATCCATGATAATGAAAAACAATTAAAGCGAATATCAAAAATATATTTAACATAAAAATAAAATAAACAAAAGTACCTACGGCTAAAGTGCGAATTGATTTCAAATTCAAAATAAAATTTTTAAAAATTTTTAAAGGTTAATAATTGTGACAATGGCTATTGTATTTATACTGTTTTCGTGCGTGTGTGCGACCAATCAGCTAATTTCGAATCGTTTTTGGCCATTTTTTGGGGTTTTTGATGGTTTTTATTTAATTTTTTATTTTTCTCTTTTGTTATTTATTTTTCTTAATTTTTTAGTATTAATTTTATTAAATTTGCATTTTTATTTTTTGCTGATTCTTATTCTGGTCGCCTCCTCCGCCTGTGTATTTTCTAAACCTTATTTTGTAAGGTTTTGGCGGTTTTATATTTTTACTTTATTTTTCCATGTATGTTGCATGCGGAATTTATTAATTATTTGTTTTACTTAATTATGTTATTTTTTATTTTGTTTTATTTAATGTTTTTATTATATTTTTAATTTCTGTTTGCGGTGCGTGCTTGTGTTATAATAGCCATTCTCACAATTTTTCTACATGACTTTTTTCTAGTCATTTTGTTTTGTTTTACTGATGGCTTATAGCCCAACACTTCTAACGGTAGTGCGTTGGACCCATGTTGAGGTCGGGTCAGAGTAGTTACTGTGTGGTGCTCACCTTTGGCGATCTCAAAACCAGTGGTTACACTACCAACGTTGCTTAGCGACGGGTAACTATTGGGGGCGAAGAAAAAGTTATATCTGGGGTTAAGGTTAGTCCAGACCAAATACCTCACAAAGGTAAATGGGTTAAATAATGTAAATTCTAAAGAATGTAAAAAATGTGGTAGTAGGTTTTTAAATTTTGGTTACAAAGTTCATTATAAAGCATGTAAAGGTTTGGCTAGAAAAGAACGAGACAATCTTTTAATTAATAATAAAGAATTTGAAGAATTGGAAAAGAAACACCAAGAATTATTCTAGCAAGAAATTCAAGAACATGAAATTTCTGCAGTTCGTTCAACTGTAAAAATTAGAACACCCCAAGATTCAGAATGTGGAGTTAAAGAATACATTTTATTCAACAAGGATAAAATTCTTCAAGAAATAAATATGGCAATGAAAAAATTTAAACATGTAAAATTTCGCCTTTATTTATATGTTTCATAAAATAGACTCCAAATTCAAGACAATCCTTTAACCATTGCAGCAATGTCATCTTATCTCCATTTATTCAACAAACCTCGAGATGAAACAATAAACAAAATTTACAAAAGTTTAGAAAAAGTTGTAACAAAGTCAAGTTATATTTCTGGAAGTGACATGAATTTATTTTCATTTGATTTTATTGAAATTCATTTCTGGAAAACAATTCCATTCCAACCTAAAGTTTATATTCCAACACCTGAAATTTTCAAAAGTATATATATTTTAAATGTTGAAAATAGTGACAATAAATGTTTTCAATGGGCAATTCTTTCAGCTTTACATCCTAAAAAATGTTGAAAATAGTGACAATAAATGTTTTCAATGGGCAATTCTTTCAGCTTTACATGCTAAAAAAATTCATCCAGAACAAGTTTCAAAATATAGAAAATATGAAAATGATTACATTTGGAATGTCAGTGAGAAAAATGAAGAATGTTTAGAAATTACAGATTATTTTCTAGATCGTCATGTTGACAAATTTGAAAAATTAAACAATTTAAGAATAAATATTTACCATCAACCAAATCCAGATTCCAGAAATACTTTTCCATTATACATTTCTGAACAGGTTAATCCTAAAATTATTAGTCTTTTAATAATCAAAGGTAAAAATTTACAACAACAAGATATTTATCATTATGCCTGGATTAAACATTTTCAAAGTTTTTTAAAGTCAATTTTCAAAATCTCACAATAAAGATTTACATGTTTGTGAAAGATGTTTCAAAATTACAACAACACCAAAAAAGAAAAATAAACATGCAAGACTTTGTATTGAAAATAAACCTTCAAAGATTAAGATGCCAAATGTTAAATATAGCAAACTATTCTTTTTTCAATGGTCAAAATTATTAAAACCACTAGCTATAATTTATGGAGATTTTGAATCTATAAATGACCCAATGAATGTGGTTGATCAAATAGAAGAAAAATTAAAACAAGAAAATTATGAAAATTATAATTATGTTTTTAACGAGTTCGAAACTGAAATTGATAGGAAAAAGAATTTCATGATAAATTTTTCACACACAATAAATTTAGCACATCAAATCCCGTCAGCTTATAGATTACATGTAAAAAGTAATTATACTGAAATAATTTAATCTTGAAAATATTCATTTCGGGGAGAGAATGTTTTGATTGATTTTAGAGATACAATTAATAATCTTGAACATGAATTCCATCAAATTTTAAAAAATATCGAGTTTGAACTAGACATGTCAGAAGAACAAGAATTGATATTTCAACCAGCTGACAAATGTTGGTTGTGCAATGAAGAATTTCTAGACGAAAGTGATTCAAATTCTTCAAATAAAGATTTAAATACAAAAATTCGAGATCATGGTCATTTCATCGAATATAATGATTACCGTGGAGCAGCTCATAAATTTTGCATTCCTAATTGTAAAAAAATACCAAAAATTCCAATTGTATTTCATAATCTTAGTGGTTATGACATTCATATGTTTATAAAATTATTAGCAGAAAAATCAAAAAATAAATTTGAAATAATTGGCAAGACAGATGAAAATTATACATGTTTAAATTATGGTTGTTTTAAATTTATAGACTCGTTTAGATTTTTTGGTACAAGTTTATATCAAGTTGGGAAATCTTTATCTAGTGATGCTTTTAAAATAACAAGTAAATTTTTAACAGCTAATAAAATAGATCAAGAATAATATACAACATGTCAACAAAAAGGAATTTATCCATTGATTATATGGATTCATTTGAAAAATACAAATAAACAAAACTTCCCGAAATTGGAAAATTCCATTCAATTTTAAACAATTCAAACATAACAGAACAAGAATATAATCGAGCACAAACAATGTTTGAAATATTGAAATGTAAAAATTTGGGAGATTATACAGATTTATATCTCAAATTAGATGTATACATTTTAGCAGATTGTTTTGAGAAATTTCGAGAAATTTCAACTTTGGAACATTCTAGATTTTTTTCTCTTCCTTCAATGGCTTGGAGTATTTTATAACACCAAACAAAAGAAAAACTAGAATTATTAACAGACATTGACATGTTTCTGTAGATAAAAAAACATTCGAAGCGGTATTTCTTCAAACACGCGATCTAGAAAAATAACAACTAATAATCTTGAATAATTTCTAAATATTCATGATCCAGATCGAAATAAACAATGTATAAAAATAAATCTTGAACAATATAAAGATGTACTTGAAAAAATGAACAATCCAATAAAAGTCAAATATTTTGATGCAATTGCATTATGTTCAGGAAAAATGATTCAATATTTACCATTTAAAAATTTAAAATGGGAAATATCAACACCAAAAGATTCAAAGATTGGATATTTTGTAGAATTACATTTTAAATATCCTCAAGAAATTCATGACAAGACAAAACATTTTCCATTTGCACCACAGAAAAGAATAGTAAAATATGATGAATTATCAGATTGGCAAAAATCAAGAAATCCTGAAAAAGATGATTCAAGTGAAAAATTAATATGTGATCAACATGATAAAAAATATTACATGGTTCATTATAGAATGTTACAATTTTATATTCGACATGGAATGGAGATAAAAAAATTCATAATATTATTTCTTTCAAACAAAAACCTTGATGGAACCATATATTATTGGAAATATTGCAAATAGAAATATTGCAAAAAAGAACAAACAAACTTTTATAAACTTTTAAACAATGCAGTTTTTAGTAAAACAATGGAAAACCTAGACAAGTATAGAAATATAAAATTATTCACAAAACACGATGTTAAATCTTATATGAAAACAGTTTCAAAACCAACATTCAAAGGTGAACGAGTATTTTCAAAAAATCTTACAGCGGTTGAAATTGGAAATTATGAAAAAGTATACAATAAACCAATATATTTGGGATTTAGTAATTTGGAATTATAAAATTACAAATGTATGAAGCTTATTATGATGTATTACAACCATATTTCCGTAAGGAGTTGCCAACCGGAGGTTTTCGAGATAGAATTTCTCTCCATAAAATGGATACAGATTCTTTCTTTTTAAAATTTCAATCTCATGATGTAGACCAAGAAATAAAAAATGATCCTATTTTAAATCAATATTTTAATGATTCTGGAAAATTAATTTCTTACAAAGATGAAAGACCAAATAATGTAATAAATGAGGAAATATTTATTCGAGCAAAACAATATTCTTTGTACACTTAAAAACCATGTGGTGATAATATAAAAAATAAAGGAATTCAAAAGTGCATGACTAAATTAATGACACATGACATGTATAAAGATTGTGTAGAAAAAAACAAGTCAAGATTTGAAATTGTTCATGCTATTAGAAGTATAAAACATGACATTTATTTAGTTGAACAAAATAAAATAATAATTAAAATAAAATATAAAATAAAATAAAATAAAATAATTATAATGACAAAAGATGAATTTACAACACTTCCATATGGAAATCATTTAATAGAAATAATATCTCGAATTGATGAAAAGAGTACAGAATATACAGATTTAGATTTAGAAAATTTAATAATTTAAATTTAGAAAATATAAAAATTCAATTATAGAATTTTTGGGCCCTAACAGAAACGGCCTTGAGAATTGTTTAAATGAATCGGTAATACATACGCGAATACAACATGCAGATTTAAAATCGGACCTATAAAACATCAACTAACCTTGCTAAAATATGAGAAAGAAAACAATTAAATATAAAATTATAAAACACAAAAATAAATTAAAATAATAATTGAAAACAATTCAATTTAAAAGTTAAAAAGAAAATTGTCAAATTAAATTATAAAAATAATAAGATTAAGATTAGAATATACTAGAAAACCACAAGGTCAAATTTTGTTTTACTAAATCAAATTTAACACGCAAGGTTAGGGTCGTACAATAGGTATATATACCGATTCATTTTCACATAATTTTAATCGTTTAAATCAGGTTTAGTCAGTTTAAATCGAATTTTGAATCGAAAGAATCGTTTTAATCAGTTTTAACCAAAGAAGCTCAGTGTTAATATCTTCAATGTGAGTGAAGAAGTGTTTAGAAACCTCTTGCAAGTCGCACCCGGACAACCTCACGAGAGCTCTGCTGGAGGTGTCGGCGTGGGGGAAGGTTCGAATGTTATGCCAATTATATTTTAAAGAGACGTTAAATAAATTTTCACTCACGTCGAAATTTTTCCGGCCCACAGCCGAAACAACACTACAAGCAATTAAAATCTTACATATTATCGAATTGTGTAAGTGCGTGTATAATCGCTAATAATTCGTGCCCGTGAAGGCTCCGGCGTGAGAACGCAGGAGCTGAAACGTCAATATTATTCCGTATAGGAGAAAAGGGTGAAGGAAAAATAGTCTTTTGGCTGTTTCGTCGTCACTCATTTCCAATAAACTCGACCTAAAATATTTTCATACCCGGCTAAAAATTCAAACAACGAGTAGTCCAGTGGGCACTCATTAATTATAATATAAACACAGACACGCCTAAGGTCAATTAAAGGGGATGGTGACGGGAAACTAAAGATACGAAATTATTGCTATGACTTTCTAAAATATCTATAAGCCAAACTCTAATAGTACGTCATAACGAAATCAACCGCAGAATAAATATAAACTATGAAGGACTCTAATATCAAGTCCTAAATGAACCAAATCGAATCAAAAATATAGAAAAGCACGAGCTACAATGAAACCCCGCGTAATAAAGTTATCGCCAGTAATAAATATTAGATAAATAAAATCAAACCAAAACGAGCTACAATGAAATCATAATCAATAATGAATATTGGATAAATAACCACGAATCACAATAACTGAATTTAAAGGAAAAAAATGTGCAACGGAATATAGCGGTAAGGTTTTTAGAGAAAGGGAACGCAATTCCTCAACATAATATTAGGTAATTAGACACAAAAATTAATTCGCAATAGTCACAAATCGGTATTAAATTTGAAAATAAATTGGAACTATAAGTTATGGCCCTTTAAATAAAATAGCAGGACCCATTCGAGGCCTGGTTGCTTAATGAATTCGGCCATCAATGTGATACAAACTTACGATTACCTCTACAGGATTAACATAAATAAAACGTCCTTTAACATGTGTCATCTGATGAATGGAACACCATTTAGAGGTAGATTTATTATAAGATACACAACATTAACGAAGGAAACAAGTTTCGAAGTTATTTATTCACAACCAATTGATAAATTCTCTTCCGCGTATTAAAAGGAAATTAGGAATGTGGTATCAAAAATTTTCATATTAATCAATTCTTCCGTGGTTACTGTCACCTAAATATTGCGAATACGTTAACCAATCCTCGTTCATACATTGCTAGGCATAGTCTCATCCCCTACGGAAAATTGATCATGTCGTCGTCTCCACCTGACTGAAGAGAAACTGATATTCGAATACTAAGTTAAACAAATCACGCAAAATCGTCGGTATAGTTCATCTAGATGCGGAAACTGAACTCACCGAAAGAGAATTTACCATCGACATCGAAATCCCCTAAGGTAAAAAGGAAAATAACCCACAAAATCCATTAATAACTTACCGAAAAATGCAGATAAAAAGTTTCGAAAATATCCGGATAATATTCGAGTCATCCATTAAACTATATCGCCGGTAATCAATTTCCTCACCTGGAATAGAGATGAATAAATTGAGATTGTATCCAGTTTAGACGCCACACTCATGAAGCAATTTTTAGTAAACCAGAGTGCAATGAATTAAGGTTAAAACTAAGACTTACTAAGGAAAACCGTGCTAAGAGACCACTAGAAACTGTATCTACTGTGAACTCCCAAATTATCTCTTAATAAATGAATTTAGACGACTAGAATAGCACAATAATTGTGGGGAAGCAAATTAGAGTGGGCCAAGACATTCCCTATAAATGCCAATCAATAAAAATTTAATATACAGGTATCGCAGACACTTACTGGAAATAGGAACACCAAATGCCTAGAGAAAATGACGAGTAGGTCAAACGAATCGATTTCGGATACACACACCTACTCGCTGTCGAGGAAGTGTGCATGGGTCACAAAATTTCTCTCACCATTGGACACACCTGCTAAGTATAAAAGTTAGATTGCGCAAAAATTATTCATAAAAACTCACTTACTGATATGTCTAAAAAATATGCACAAGGTTCGAGAGAACAGCAAGGATATGAAGGGCCTAACACGACAAGCGCCGGCAAACCATCATGTTTGGGTAATTATAAAAATCTTTCTTCTTCATAATATTAATTCATTACCGAGCCGTAGCACAGACGTGACCCAACCAACGAGTCATCACCAGTGAAGACCCACTAACGAGAATAAGCAAGGAATCATGATAGTCTCTCATTAACAGTATAAATATAATTATTGAGTTGATCGATTCGTGTTATTTAAAAGATCATTGGAGTATCCTACCAGGAATATAATAGTAAAAAAGGGAATGTGAAACAGATTGATTTACCAAGCCAGTGCCGAATGACATACAATAGTTTAAGTAATCCCTGAGAACGTAGAAACCCCGAACTACTATTGCAAGTCGTTGGTGGAGGTCAGGAGTCAATTGAGGTAGACCCACGGTGATATCGAAGACGTTTTTTGGATTGAGATTTACTTTTCGATTCGCAATTGTGCTTGAACTAAACTTATTAAATTGTTATCCTGATTAACTTAAAGATTTATTAGATTATTATTATTATGATTAAATCAGACCTTTGTTAAAGTAATATTAGAACCAAATGAAACTTTTATTAGAATCATTATTTCGATAAAGGTAGATCTTTATTAGAATTATTATTATGATTGAATTAAGCCTTCATTAAATCGCTATCGTGATTAAATTAAATGTTTATTTTAATAGACTTAAATTAGGTATTTATTAAACTACTATTGGAATTAAACCAGACATCTAGTAGATGGGAATGAAGCAGATTATTATCATAAATAAATTAGAGATTTATCGAACTCAGAATGAAAGTGGAGTAAATTACCACCAAAACCAAACTATTATTCAATCAAATTACAGTCTAGCAGCAAGAGCCGTAATAACTGAACTAAACCTTCGTTAAGGATTTCCAATATTACTGGTCAAAGCGATATTTATAAATTACATTATGTCAAATGAATTCCATGCCGGTGAGCGTTTTTCCACACGGCCGATAATTTACGCTAATAGACATAAGAGGGACAGATTGTATTCAAACTAGAAGGAACAAGTGGTAAGATCTTATAACCATAAGCTAATAGTAATTATAAAGGTAAAATTAGTCGATTTAGACCTTTAATGAGAATTAGTATGAAATATTTAAATAATAATTACATAGCACAGATTTTTTGAAGTCGTAGAGAAGAGGCTTTGATTATTAAAACAAAATTATTAAATTAAATGAGTATAATTAGAAATATTTATAAAAATAAAAAATAAAAATTAAACACTATTACTTCGAATGAATTTTGGAAAGCACAATTTACTCAGTTCATTAAACAAAAGGTTGATCAATAATAATTCGTTAACCCAAGATGAAACAAGATCGATAGGAGAGTTAACTCCATGGAATGACACCGTATGCGCACTCCGGGCCACTAACAACGAACTTCAAAAGATTTTGGAAAACCATTACTTGAATAGAACCCATAGGCGAGAGTTTCGATCCATAAAGTAGAAGTACCGCAACCAAACGAGTTACGTCGACCTACCCAGGTTCGAAACTAAACAATCAAAATGAATAAAACGCCAGATATCAATTAGTGACTAGGAGACTCGTGGATTGACGCATCCGAGTAATAGCCCGATTCCCGGCTCACTCGGCTGCCAGATGTAGGCATGCGATGTGGGACGCGGGATTTTCTATCTCTCCGGTGCGTGAAACCCGATCCGGCACGCAAAAAGATTCTGACGAGATAGATCTCCCGTATGTGGCGATCAAGAGAGAGCCAGGACGCAACCCGGCTAGGGAGATAAGAGATCAGGCCGAATACTTACTGGAGCGCCTCGAGACACACCAAGCAGAGACGAACCGACAAATAGAATAAGCCAAGCGGTACCTAAAAAGAGTCAACGCGGACATCGCGGCGGGCAGGATACCCAGCACTGACGGGTTTGCCCCGCGATATAATGTTTCATACGAGCTGGATGATCCCAAGCTCCAGGAACATATGGCGGATATGGACGTAGTAATTCCGCGGCAAATCCTGCCGAGGGAGATGCGAGATGAAAGGCGATCAGCTGAAACGCATCGCGAGCATCCATACGCCAAGAATCGATATGTTGCGAAGAGGAGGTAGAGGCATTATGAGCTGCTATTAAACACTTAAATTAAACAAAGATATATTTTTGTTTGTTTTGAAATAAACCTTAGTATCTCAGTATTTTAGTAGTTCGTTTTTAAATCTCTTGAAACAAGATTTGTGTTTTTCACCTCGCATTACTTTTGTTATTAGACTCACATTAGTTTTGTTATCTAAGTCAGAGGCTAAGTCATAAATACCCGATGACGACCTAGTGATAAACAATAGTTACATTACCAACGTTGTTTAGCAATGGGTAACCATTGGGGGCAAGAAAATATTGTATTTGGGGTCAAGGTTAACGAAACCCCACAGAATATATAAAATTCCAATGTGGAAAATGTCGGGAGTTTTTTTCATTTAGATATTTAAAAAAACATACATCATGAATAAAATAAATTTTAAGAAATTTATTTTTTAATCTTGTTTTATTATTAAAGAATAAGAAACCTGAAAGAATTAAAATAAAATGAAGATCAAGAATATCAAGATTATAAATTATTGAATTACAAATTCCAAAATTATAAATTCTTGATCTTCATTTTATATTCTTGTTTTAATTTTTTAGTCATTTCTTTTTTAATTTCACGTTCAACTTCTTTGGAATATTTTATCTTGTTAATATTTTCATTTATTTCATCAACACCGATTAAACTTATACCAGAAAATATGCTGGTTTAAATTGTCAAGATTCCAGTTATTGAAAGACAAGCAATTTTAATTCATGTATCAGCTTTAGTCCATCGAGATTTTATTTTTTATAATCTATTAATCTTTCATCTAGCTTTTTCTTTTCTAATAGGAATTCATTTATTTTAATAATCGAAGGATTATCTTTATTCATAGAAACTTTTATTTTTTCAATTGGAAGATTTTCTATATAATTAAAAACATTTTGTTCATTCAAAGATTTATAAATGTTTCTTGAAAAGTTGGATAAATTATTTCTTCATTAATCTCGCTTTTTTCCAAATGTAGTCGCTTGCGTTCCATTTTTAATTCTCTATTTTGACGGCTTTTATATTTTTATATATAAAATCTTCTATATGTTTAAATTTCTTACCAGAAATTATTGGATTTGATCCTGTGGTTGAAAATAAATCATCTAATTTTATGTTATTTATACTTGCTAATTTCCTATATATGAATTCTATTTTTTCAAATTCCCTATAACCATGATTTATTAAAAGATATAGAATTATTCCACTCCAACCAATAGTTAATTTGGACTGAAAATGAATTGTTTCTAAGATGTAAAGTTTTTCGTTTGTTTTCCAATTATATCTCTAATAAATGTTCCTTTTAACCCATTATTATAATTTTATTAATTTCAATATTTTGACCATTATAAACAAACATAACAAAGAAATCATCATGGTGGCGGAATAAATTAAAAGTACGATCTTTATCACCAAAAAGTGTAGTTGGATTATTTTTTATTATAAAAGAAATCATGAATGACTGTTCTTCAATAGCATAATAATCAAACGCTTTGTTATTATATTTTATATCCTTGTGGTTTGATGTTTGTACATTTTTAGCAACATCTTTTTTAAATGTTTCGAAATCATTCAAGAGTTGTGAAGATTCAATTTTATAATGACTTAATTCATTCTTGAGAGTATTAAAATCAATTGTATTTGATTTGAAAGTTTTTTTAATCTCAAAGATTTCATTATCCGTTAGGTTTTGCTTGATTTTCATCTTGGATGATTGGTTACTCATTTCACTTAACTTAAAATTTATTCTACTAATATTTGTATTTATTTCATTTATTTGTTTATTATATTCCATCTCTAAAATTGTGATATATCTTTTAATTTCTTCATCTAAACGCTTACCAATTTCATTAATTTGAACAATTTGTTTTGCATTCGATTCTTGATTCAATTCCTTTACAAATATTTTATTAACTGCATCTAAATTATTTTGAGGATATGAATGATTTGAAATTGAATTATTTTTCATGTGTAATTCTCCTTTCATCTTATCACCATTTTCATTTACAAATTTACTTTCAACTTGTTCCAAAATTGCGTTAGTATTTAATGCTAGTGTTCCACCACCAATATTTTCAGGAATTACAATACTCATTTTAAAATTTTATTTTATTATAAAAGATCTAGAATAATTTCTTTGAAAGACAGTCGCTTGCGTTCTAAATTTAATTAAATAAAAATACATAATTGTCCACATATTTTTGTATTCTCATTTTGAACTTGCAAAGTATTATAAATATAACCATCAGTTAGATATAATTTCATTTCTTAGATTGAAATAATTCCTTGAATCAAAATAAATTTTATATTTTTAAGAACAAAGAACCCAATGAGATCCATTTTCTTTTGTTGTTTGAAGATTAATAATAATATTATCAGAATTTAAATAATTTTTAATTTCATCTCTCATAATTATTTTACATTTAAAATTTAGATCTTTTAAAATATCACGTAGATAAAAATTAGTTGCAGTATCTCGACCATATTTATCTAGACATTTATTCAATTCAACACATGTCATTTTTAAAGAATTAAAGATTGCGCTCAAACCTAACGGAGATGTAAACAAAAAGAAATATTTTCATTATTAAAATTTATTAAATTATCATTTTGATCAACAATTTTAAAATTTATACTTGAAATACTTTTTCTAATCAATGGAAAATATCTTGGGGTTGATATTTGTTGTACAATTCTATATCCACAAGGAACAGTTCTATATGGAAAACTATATATACAATTTTTTCTTCTTCCATTGTGATATGTTCCTTCAACCTAATCACATAATAAACTTATAGAGGTTATATTTGAAATGTTTACAATCTTTACGCCTATAAATAATTCATCAGTTGTATTATTTTCATAAATTTGTTTTGTAAATCCTAAAAAATACCAAATTTTTTATCCAGAAATGAAAAACTATATCCTTTTTTAACCAACATTTCTACTCGTGCTCTTGCTATATTTAATGAAAAAGTAACAATATTTTCTTAACCATATTTCTTTTTAATCAAGTTAGCTATCAATTCAAATAAAACATCTAATTCATATGCACCAGGTGGAATTATTATCAATCCATATCCATTAACAACACCCATAGTATTTGGTTTTTTAATGCCAAATACATTATTTTCTTTTGTAATATTAAAAATTGTATTAAATGTTGTAAACAGATAACCAAACTTCATCATTATAATCTTGATTTAATTCTATAGAAATTGGAAAATTAGCAGAAAATTCTTATTCTTTAGAATCAAAACTTAAATCTGTTGAATATTTTGTAGATAAAAGATTAATCATTTTATCTAAGTTTTCTCCATTTTAGAAAAACAAATTAGGTTAAAATTCTTGAATTAATTTGGTGGAACAATTGCAAAACCTGAATCTTCTTTTTCATCAACACTTGGAACGTTAGTGACTGCCTTCGGAGATTTTTGAAAAGCTTTTTTTATATAAATTTATTATTTCTTCATACTCAGGAGTTCCAGGAATCAAAAATATTGTTTTTGGTTTTGATAATTCCAAAATTCTTCAGGAGTATATACTAAATCAGTATCATTTGATATCCTTTTAACATTTTCGTTTGATACAGATTGGTTTTCATCCAGAAATAGCTGAGTAGAGATATCCAAAAATTTAAAATTTGATTTCAATTTACCCATAATTATTTTAAACATGATAATTTATATTATATTTATATTTATATTATATTTATCATCTTTCGACTACCTATTTCAATATTTAATAATTTTTTAACCAAAACACAACAAAAACATTTTCCTTTAAAACCATCATCTTTTTCATTTCTATTGTTACAGTTACTCCATTAATTGCTAGTTTATCATCCTGTCCACTAATATCAACACAAAATATAGAATATAAATTTTTAAAATCTGTAAACTTTAATTGTGGTTCAACTAAAAATTCATGACACATTAAAATATAACTTTTATATAGCATTGATTGATAATTTTTTGCTTTATCAAATGCTATTAGTTTTCCAGGATAAAAACTTGAATTTAATTGAACACTTAAAGATTTTAATTGTTTATCATTACCGCTTGATTGAATAAATTTTGAATTATTAGTTGTATAATAAATTGTTGAATCTTTAACTCCAATCAAAATAAATCTCGGTCGAGTATTTAACATTAGTAGTTTCCATGAAAATGTACTTCCTACTAAAATATTTACACAACCTGGTATTCTTTGAAGAAAATTTACATTGATTAGTTTTGAAATCATGTTTGATCTTTTAAGAATTTGAGTTTCCAAATGTTGGTTACAAGTTATTGATGGAACCATCAACATCATTCTTTCAAATTTTATTTTTGGTTTAAATGATACTTTCCTTCAAATGTTTTGGTTAAATACAAAGTTTTTCTAGTTTTGTATCCTTTATTTTTTTCATCACCATCCCCAGTATCTGGAATCCATTCACTTGTTTGACCATGTTAATTTTTAAAATTATAATCAGTCATAACAAATTGTAATAATGAACTCATTCCACCAATTATCTTATATTTTCAATTTCTGTTGCTCCTAAAGTTATTGATATCTGGTTAAATAAATTTAAAAACCAATTATGTTCAAGAGTTATATCATCAGCTGCATCAACACCAGTAATTTCAAATTTATAATATATGAATGAATTGCAAATATCAACTGGATTTGATGGTTGTTGAATTTGAAACAATAAATTTCCAGGTGAATTTAATGCTTCTACAGATGAAGTTGATGGTAAAACTTCTAAATAATCTTTCTTTTTAATAAATGATTAAATTTACTATTTTTATCCAAATTGAAAATCGACATTCTATTTATTATTCAAAAATTTAAGAATTCAAAAACTTTAAGAATTATGAATTTAGAATTTAGAATTGGAAAATTTAAGATATTATTTTTTATCAATCAATTTCTTTGTTAATTATCTTGAAAAAATTGCATTTATGTGATTTTTACAATTATTATTTCCTGCTTTTCTAGAAGCTAAATATTTTCTTAGTTATTAAAATCATTCACAAGGATTATCGAATAAAAAAATAATATTTGGTGTTATCTCTTTAATTCCCTCTCCTGTTGTTTCTGTTGATTTCCTGAGGTAGTTGTGATTTGATTAGTTTTTCTTTAGTTAATTTTTCATCACCAAATTCTTTAACTTTTTCAACTTTAACTTTTTTAACTTTTTCAACTTGTTCATCATATCCCGGTGGTTTTTGAACAAATGATTTTATTTTTTTATAATAATCATTTTTTGTAATAAAGTTAATATCTTTTGTTAAATTCTCATGTTTCAATATCACTTATTGAAACATTTAATTCTTCTTTAAAATTAAATGCATTTCCTTCAATTGTTTTTTTAATCCATTAGTAAAAATTTTTTTCTCTTTATTATTTAATATATGTATATGTTATTTCTTTCCTTGGTTAATACATATTTTTTACCACCAATAGATAATATGGTTCCATCTTTTTCATGAAGGTATATATCTGTAATAAGAGGTGTAATTGTTTTGTTACCTTTTACGACATCATGATTTACATTCAATTCTAATTTTATTGGATGAATTTGTTTTATGCTTTCTTGATTAATCTGTGTTGATTGATCTTTAGTTTCTATATCCTGGAAAAGTTTTTCACTTCGAAAAAGAATCAACTTGGGATCTTCATCCCATAAAAAATATTTTCGAGGTTCTTTAAAAATGTTTACTTCTCTAGGTTTATTTTGATTTAAAATTATTTCATTTTTTGTTTCTTTAATAGCATCAATTATTGGTTGTATTATTTTTGTAGTCATGAAATTAAAATTTTGATTATAAAGTCTTTAAGATATTAAACTATCATTCCAAATATTTTGTTGAATATTTAATAATTTACAATCTTGAATATATTTATCAAGATTAAAATCATTTATATTTCCAACCATTTTTATTCAAAAAAATTCAGTAATCTTGAGATTCAATAATTCACTAAATAATTATTTTTTCATATACTTGATTTTTTTCTTTATCCAATGCAATATAATTATATTTTATAGATAGATGATTTTCAAAACTATTAAATTCTTCCTGGTCTAAAGTATCACTAAACAAATCATTAAAAATACTATCTTTATTTCTTTTTCCTAATTTAAAGAATATGAAAAAATTAAAATTACCGCGAATACTTCTAGATGGTAAATAATAATAATTTTGAGCTAAATAAATTACATTACAATTATTATGTCTACCTCGAGTAAAATAAGATTCCATAATTTCTTGATTTTTCATGTTGACACAATCATCAAAAATTATTAAATTCTTCTTCGCTCGATTTAAATTTTTCACATGGAATTATATCATGATATTTATTACTCATTGTAACATTTATTTTATTAATAGTTTTTAATTATCCAGTTGATAATTCCCCACATTTTGTTTCTTTAAATAATTCTTCACATAAATCTCTAATGGATTCATCATCAGGAATTTTATCTTGATTTTGAAATAATCCCACAATATCTTGTTTTGTTAAACCAGAATTTAACACCTGAAAAATAATTGGCATTTCAAGTTGATCAATTGTTTTAGAAAAAATTATTAAATTATCATAGTCTATAAAATTAGGAGTTAGAATAATTTTTAACAATAAAACTGTTTTCCCAGAATGAGAACCTCCAATTATCAACATTCTAAAAGAATTTGGTAAAATGGGATTGTGATTGAATTTCATAATATTTTTATTCCAAGTTGGTGTAAACGAAGTTCCACTTGAAGAAGACATTTTGAGTAGCAACATTTTTAATAATGAAAAATTATTTATTTTTTATAAGGAAAAAGAAAAATTCCGTCCCCATCAACCTCTATTTGAATATTTCCTTTATTTAATTTTTTCAAAACTTGTTTGAATTTTTTATTTTTAGAAGGACTCTTTTTATTAATTGATTTTATAAAATCACAAATTCCATGACCTTGATATGGATCTAAATAAATTCCACTTGCTGTTTTTGTATCTGTTGTTGGTTTTGTTATTTCAGATTTAATCTTCTCAATCTCTGCTTCTAATTTCTTTGATTCTTTATAATTTTTAACAGCAAATGTTATTCCTCAAGCTGCTGCTGTTATTCCACTAAAAAGTAAAGGTAATAAAGCTGTCAAAGGTAAAATACCACCTGAATGTTCAACTTGTTTTATTTCTGCTATTTTCTTTTTACCAATGTATGATTTTTTACCATCATATTCAACACTTGGGGATTTGTTTGTTTCTACTATTTTTCTTATTTTCTTTTCTAAATTATCAACAGTCTGTGTATCAATAATTTCATCAACCATTTTTAATAGAAATAATTAAAAAATAGTTTTTTGGAGTTCATTTTGATAGAATTTACCTAGAATTTCTTCACCAGTTAAATTTTTAATTCCACAAGTTGTTGGTTTTGTATTATTAATTTCTGAAATGACAAAAATTTCTTTAGATCATTTATGTGTTGAAATTTTTCAAATTTATTTTTCCATTTAAATATTCTAACTCGATCACCAATATTAAATTTTTGTTTTTCTTGTAAATTACTATTCATATTATTATTTTCATGGGTAATTTCTCTTATTATATTAGGATTCTCGCTTGCTTCTCTTGGTGAAACTCCTATTGTTCTATGAATTTTATTATTATATTTATTAATTAATTCTGGTAATACATTTATCCAAATTATATTTCCTTGTTCTGTAAATTTTTTATACATCCAATTTTTCAATATTCTATTAAATCTTTCAATTATAGGATTATGCGAACCATAATTTGATCTATTATCAGGTGAATTAAAAGTTGAATAAATTTCAATATCATTTTATTGTCTCAAATCTTCAAATCTTTTATTATAAAACTCTTTACCATTATCAACATATAATTTTCTTGGAATTCTATCTGGGGTTTCTTCAAATAAAAACTCGAATTTTCTTTAATTGAATTTACTGTTTTATTTTTTAATGGTAGAACCCAAATATATCGAGTATACAAATCAATAACTGTTAGAATATATCTATAATTTTTATAATTTTTATGATTTACGGTTTCAATTAAATCTGCTGACCCAATATCATCTTTATTGAAAACTTTTATTTTTAATTATTTTTTAGGTTTTCTATATTCTTTGTGTAACTCTGTTGCAAAAGCTTCTCGCTGGTGTAACTCATTCGCTAGAGTAGTATTTTGATTGTCTGAGTTTGTTGGTATTTCTTCACCTAACATTATCTTTGTTTTCATTGCTATTTTTCTTATTGCTCTTGAAAATCTTTCAGAAAATGTTCGATTTTGATATTATTTAAATCTTGAATCAAATCAATATCTGCTTTTTGACGAGAACGAATATTTTCTTGACGATACGCTATGTCATGTTTTAAAGCCACTGTGTCAACTCTATTTATTGGTTCTTCTCCAGGTTTAGAATTATCATTTTCATCAAGTCTTATATCTTGGGATCGGTCATTACTCGAGTTCCTTCATTAAATTTCTCTAATGAAGTGGTAGAAAAAGACTTTAGGAGTTTCCCGCAATTTGAAGGTGTTGCATTTAGTAAATTCATAAAATAATGAGATTTAATTTCTTGTAATAAATATTCTTTTAAAATTATTTTATTTTATTTTGATAAATTCTACTTTGCTTTTAAAGGTCTTAAATTTATCCAATTAAAACATTTTTTATTTGTTCTTCATCTTCAAAATTAAAACTAGAAACTCGTAATGTGTGATCTATATGCCAATAAGAACCTTGATTTCCCAAGTAATTCCATCATAAAATTAAAATTCTATCCATTGATAAAAATCATTTATTGAGCATCCTTAATATTTTAACAATGTTTGACTTTGAGTTCTTTTAAGGCTCTTCTAATACCCACATATAAATGATGAGTTAATTTAAGTTTAGGATTTTCATTATATCGTTTTTTATGCTGTTCATTAATTTTTTCCTTATTATTTTGTGCATATTTTCGTTTACACTGTTTACATTCAGAATTATAAACATAATAATCCCTCTTTAATCTACTCCTAAATTCACTTATAAGTTTTTCAATGTTACACTTTGTACATACTTTTATTGGTAAAGTAGTTTTCAAATTTCTTATTCCTAATAAACATTTCTCTTTATATTTTTGCTCTCTTATCTTATTTTCTATGCATTCGCATTCTTTACACATACCACGAAAATAGGACTTTCATTTTTCTATTAAGAATTTTAAAAGATTCATTTGATTTTTCAATATTACATTTATTACAAATTTTTAAATCCATTTTTAGTTTAATTATTTTATAATGAATTTAGCAAACACTAGCATGTTCTTATTTTAAAAACACACTTGAGCCCCGTCAACCAAAATAATTGTATTTTGGAAGATGATGTTCTCCTGAATATTTTGTCCATGGAAATTCTGGAAGTTTAGAACGTAATTGTTGTAAATCTCCCCCAGAAGTGTGAAGGTGTGAAGCGTGAAGTGTGAGACATTTTTTGGTGTATTTTAGTTTTTTCATGTTTTGCTTTGTGAGCATTTGAAAGATATTTTTTACAAGAATTACAAAAATATTTTTCTCGAATTACCATATTTTTAAAATTAAAAAATTAGAAATTTGTGAATTTTTTAATTTGTGAATAAATATTTTTCAACTGTGAAATCACAAATTTGCGAATGTTTAAAAGTGAAAAATTTAAAAGTGAATATTTCAAAATTTAAATATTGTCAATTAAACAAGTAGTGCAAATATAGGGCAAACGGTTCCATTACCGTTTTTCAGGTTTTTCTCAAGTTGTAAATTTCCAATTTGGGAATTTACAAGTGGAAAAAGAGTCTTGACTTGACTTGACAAAATTTAAATTTTGTCAGTTTACAATTTTGTGACTTAGATTCAGGGTACACTGATTTAGGGTGGTTGGAGCCATTTTAATCTCTTGCTTCTCGTGCTCCTTTTTATAAATCAAATAATCAATACAGAATACGTTATTTGATTTCTTACATAAACTCACAAACTATCACACGATTTGCAGTTTTCTTTAAAAAATTAATTTGTTTAACTTGAAATCAGATACCTCAATGGGTGATCTCCTTGTCTGGATCGTTAAAGTGATTAAAATCTATACTAAAAGTATATTTCTTTTGCTTCACTGACCTCAACTCGCTTTGCTTCAAGTTATTCTTTTTGTGCAATCTTCTTCGACCAACTGCCAATTCCTCTCATCTCCTGTTCTTATTTTATATAATACCCGAAAAAACATTTTAATCGTTGTTAAAGAATTATTCCCGAAATTCGAATCTAATAGTTTTTAAAATACTGGTTGATTTCTTTGTAAACACTTAATTTGTTCGGTTATTTCTCTGAATTAAATTAATTATTTTATTTACTTCCTGGGCTCTCTTGCACTACATTGCTCTCTAAATATCTCGGGTTCTCTTCATTGCTCTGGTTTTCCATTAAGGGATTAATTAATTTCAACTAGCTTAATTTTTGCTTATAACGTTCTATGGGAACCATTCAGTAAATTTAAGTTATTACAGTTGAGTTTGTCTTTAGAATTGTGGTTCAACCATACCCATCTTCCTTGATCAAAATATTAATTTTCAAATTTTATAAATACATTTTATGGTTTTGTTATTTTTCGGTTTTCCGTGGTTTTATTTTATTTTATTCATTTCACATCAACCCAAGCACATTTATAAATAAAGACTTTCCACCTGAAACATTCTCGAATAATCTTTCATTACAATTTCCTCTGCTGCTATCTGAAAATGAAGCGATAATTGGAATAAGACTTGTCTTAGATTTTATTTTCATTTAATGTTATGTAACAGTTTCATCCTTGTTTTATTAAAATGCATTTAGATACAAATTCTACAATAGGCCTACATTACGCAATCAATGAAGACCCCCGCCGTATTTGTAATTCACATTTTTACTATAATTTGTTTACAATAACGAATTGGGGAATCGGAAAATATTATAAAATCAATAAAATTTACAAATAAAAATTTATTTATCATGCAATTTAAACAAATATTTGAATTTATGAATTCAATTATCTTAATATTTTTTTTTCATGGACTGCCGTTTAGAAACACGCAGATAAAATACCTAAAAATTATTTCATAATTTGCCTTAAATTTTATAAATAAATACAAAATTTTCAACAATTTGTAAAATTTTCTCTGTTTTTAAACATTTTAAAATAATTAAATCACATTTTAATTAATTAACAAAAAATAAACATCCGGAACTCTCAGGACGATTAAAAATGAAGTTTTAAGTGATTTTCCTTGCCTGAAAAATTGTCAGCTAAAGTTGAGAATTTTGTCTTAATTTGTAAATGTATCATGTCTAGACAAAGGGAAACAATCGCAATAAAAATTTATGTATTTTTTTTATTAATAAAAATACGTTATGTCTTTATGAATATAAAATATACATTGTCAATGAACTGAAATAAACGTTTAAAAGTTTCTTATAAATTCAGGCAGAGTCGAAACTGGGTTTTCGGCTCTCTTGACATATTTCAGCTAATTTATGACAATAATTACATGATAGTCATACATGAATAACAAAAATCAAAACGACAGAAAAATACTAAATAATCAAAATAAATTGAAAGATTTTGTTGGTGAAATACAGTAATACTTATTGTGTTATAAAAATAGTATCAGTGTCATACTCATACATAAAGACAGTAACATTCTCGTAAAAGTAATTTAAGTACTACTACAGTCCGAACACTCCTAGTCTATATCAAAGGCTCAAAGCTTAACTTTTCTTGCTTTTATTTTTGCAAAATTAGTGATTATTTCATGGAAGTTTATTTGTGTAGTAAATCCATATTCGAAGGAAAGAAAAGCTAGAAACGATGCGAGGTGATGAATTGACATCGATTTCAGGTAATTTTTAATCATTATTAATTTGCTGAAACTTCTTGCGACGATGTGGTTGGCATTGTCAAGACGATTTTCACAACTATTTTGATATTTGGGTTTATTTCTTGTAATTTCCAAGTAGCCAAGAACATTCAACATATCTCCATTTGGTTTTTTGTCTTGTAATAGTTCACTCGTTTGGTGGTTAAAGCACTAAAAAAATTATACATTGTTCTTTATTTATTTCAGGATATTTTACTGATAATAGACCAACTTTAGATTTTAAATTCCCCATTGCAACATATTGAAACGCATTTCCAGTCAGAAAATTAAAATCTTCTGTTATATTTTTGAGGAAAACAAATCTGCCTGTTAACTGTATTTTTATTGAATGATTGATTGCAAAACAATAAAGTTTGACTGTATCCAAGTTATCTTCATCTTCAGAAAGGTTTCCTGGCATTCTTTTTCGTGTCGCTTTCCATTATTGAACTGATTCGACTTTCATTTTAATACACGTTTCATCAAATCCTTTATTAACACCGAAGATGAATCCTTATCTTGTTTTGTAGCAATAAGTTGACTTTGATCATTTGTTCAATATCAAATTTCAAACAGTTATAAAACAAATGAATCTTTAACTTGAAAGTTAATTCTTTGAAGCACGTCGGTATGAAATATATCCCACATTTTAATGAATATCATAGCCTGCACCATGTGACTGTAAACATCCCATCTTATAATTTTGCAAGTAAAACTTCATGTTTTGCGTTATTTTTTAAACAAACAATAATATAAAAGGATCTTTTATTAAAAGATTCTGTGAAACTAAGCTTTTTGATTGTCGGAAAATGACGTGCCTCAAAGAGTTAATGGTACAATGACTTAGTAACAGATAATGCGTCATCAAGTGGTCAATATACATCATTTGCTTTGGTACACCATCTTGTGTCAATATGTTTCTCCCTACTGGTTTCAGTGACTGAGAATAAATGTTCCCATCTACTAGTTCACAAGGAGAAAAAATGTCAAAAAGACAATTCCTTCTTCTATTTTTACTGTTGTTTTTATGAAACCAAAGAACCTCTTCAATTATGTATTTATTATCTTACAAATTCACATACCGAATAATTTCAGTTAATTGGTTTTTTTTGTGATGCATCCGAAATGCTACCAAATATTAAACTTTAATATTTCGATTCTCTTGAAACTTTTTATTTTTCACCGGATACAAATTAATAAATTTATTCTAGATTTTTGTCGAAAAATATGCGATTTAAGGGTATTTTTCAAATCAGCATCAAACTCTAGAATAAACACCAGATTGTTTTCAGCACAAAACATTACATATTTTAATATTATGGTCAATGTTTAGAACAATTTCAAAATTTTCAGGGATTCTTAGATAACTTCGTCCATTGGCCCACCTCTTTCAAATCTCTTTTTATATATGTTCAAATTCGTAAACTTGTTTATGCGATGCAACGAATTCTCTTGATATTGAACTGATGGACTTATACGTTTCCAGTCCATAAATCCAATGGACTGACTAAATAAAACATTATTGGCGTCAGATATAAATAAAAGGCAAGGTAGACAATATACTGCATCGTTATTTTTGCAATAAAATGACCATTTTTTCTTTTCAATACCTTCACTTCTAAATTTCCAGGAATTAAAGCAGCGGCCATTTGTGACTGGATAGATCCTTAACTCTATATGTTCTACACCATGCTGAACTATAAAAGATCTGGTATTTCTATCATTTATTTTCCGTGTAATTGGATCAGTTACATTCACATTTTCATTGTTAGACTTTTTATTTTTGCTCATTTCAACATCACTTTTTTAAAATAGTCTTGTTCTGTGTTCTCAACAAATTCAGATTCTTTTTAATTACTATCTTCAGCTTTTACTTTCTTTATCTTCATTGTCTAGTCTTTCATTTGAGCTTGAAGTACAAACATATAATATATAATGTGTGGAAACGACTGGTTTTATGGAATAGATTAACTTATAATACAAATTGGTGTACAAATGAATAGATGACTCATAATTTGTTAGAAATTTTCTTTCAAATAAAATTTAGAAAATTTGAAGAGTTATTATTTTTAAAAAAAACCTTTTGAAAATGTTAAGAAATTTTAAAATTTATATTTTTGTTTTAAATTATATATTCAATTTAATTTTCTTATACTTTGCAGTAAAGCCTTATTTTATTAAATATTTATTTAAAATTTCATTTGTTCTGCTACCAAGAAACGATATTTTATAATTATAATATTAATAATAATTTTTGACATTTTAACATTATTGAGATCACGAAATTTTTTAAGTCTATAAAATATTTGAGAGGCTCAGGCATAGTTGATATTTTTGACATATTTTTGTGAAGTCTTTTGAAGTTTTCCAGTCTTGTAACAATTATAAACAAAGCCAGAAATAAGCTCAATTCTGAATTCGATTTACGATGTGCTTTGACAAAAAATTCGAAGCATCGAATGAAGCTACCGAGATAAATTCATTAATTATAAATTTTAGTAAAATTATATTATTTTTTTCTTTTTTTTGCTTCATGTAATTTTATTAAGGGCCTAAAAGGAAATATTGTTTAATATCCGAAGTCGCTGACAAAATGTTTGGGAAACTTGTTTTATATCATTATAACAAATTACTCTTTTCGATTTAATTTCACACAGAAAATTACATTAAACTATTTAATTTAGTAAACAATAAATATTTTTTGACAAACAATTAATAAAAAAATAAAATCGTTTCATAAAACAATTGTTTCTTTTGAGAACGGAGAAGTTTTGTTGGATATAATAGTTCTGAGAATAAATGAAACAATAAATTCGTTTCCGTAAATAAGCAAAATCGGGTCAATCAAAACATTGAAGTAAAATAAATAATAAATATGGTACGGCAAATTCGGAATGATTCCTGAATTCGACACGATGATCGGCATGAGATTCACTGTGTAAATCACGGTTATTAACAGAAGATACCGGCCAAACTTCATGAGTTTTGCCTTATTTTTACTTTCATTCTTCTTGATTTGTTCACTTGTCAGTTTTCTAATCTGATAATAAAACAAAACAAACAAACTAAGATAAATAAAAATGTTTACAATCAACAAAATGATACAACATGCTCCGTAAATAAGTAAGTAACTCAGTTGTAAAATGAATTTCGTTCCACAAGCAATATCAATTCGTTCCATGACATTGATCAACAAATCCGTCAGTCCACAAATGATGGCGTACGAAATGGAAATGATAACTATTTTTCTCTTTGTCCATTTCAAAGATAGAGGAAAACGAACTGCAAAAAGCCGATCGACTGCCATCAGAGTCAAAATGATGATTTCATAGCCGATCAGAAGGTTCCGTGAACTATAGAAAATCACCAAATACGGATTTGTACCGTTTGTGAAAAAGTGCAATAATATCAGATTGACCATTAAAACAAATGACATTATTAAATCAGAAGCGTTAAGAAGTCTCATTATCAAATTGAAAGTCATTCGTTTTCCAAGAACTTTCACCTCATAGGTGCTATATAAATAAAGAATGAAACCATTGAGAATCAAAGAAAAACCAGAAATAATTCCGTATAAAATATAAAAACTCGCGTCCTGTTCTTCGCGATCTATTTCGTATGTTTTATTGCAACTTTTCATTATTTATATTTTTAAATGATTCTATTGGACAATTTTCATCTGATATTTATATTCAATTAAAAAATATCTCTACTTATCCAAGAACAAATGACAGGATAATTTATGAAAGTTGAGAATTGTAAACAATTTATCATTTCTCGCGGGTTTGCTGCCGGAGTTTCGTTGGGGAAATTTGCCATCTGTCATTGTCATTTAAATTTCAGCAGCACTTTTCAAAGATTTCCGATTCAAAACTCAAGCAATTGTTGAGGTTATGAAATCAAAAATTATTTCTCTCCTTTGTTAGATAAAACAGAAATTTTTTCCAAATTTTTCCAATTTTTTTCATTATTGTTATTGTTTTTATTATTGTTATTGCTATTGTTTATCTGGTTTGTTTGTGCTATTTCTATTGATGTCAAATTGACATTTTTAATTTGATATTTGTGAAATATTCAAATTTATGGAAATAGGATTTCTGGTAGACCATCTTTTAATATATACAAATTCTAGAGTATTAGTATTTTTTTTGATAATTTTTTCCATTTATTTTAGGATGACAAAAGATAAAAATTTATTTTTCAATCCAACAAAGATTTTCGGATTTGCCTTAACATCTGATAAAGGAAAAGCTGAAAATTTGCGTTGCATAGAACTTAGTTATGATTTTTTGTCACTATAGAAATAAATGAAATATCAAAAGAAGAAAACATATCAAAAGTGACAAAACAATAAAAAGGTTTACTGATATTTTTATTTATTTATTTTGTTGATTATGAAAATGCTTTTAATTTTACGATTGAGTGTTATTATAATTTTCAAAATGATTGTTTTGTGAGATAAAGCTACAAATGAACATATTTATCCATTTAAATTTATGTGCATTTATTTTTTACAATGTAATCATATAACTTAAATGTTTCAATCTCTATTCAGAAAAAATAGAATCCAATTTTACAACTCCTAAATATTTGGACAGCCAAAAAGCAACCAAAAATTTCTTAAGAGTTCGAAGTTTCAGCATCTTTTTCAATCTATCAACACTAAAGAAAAATTATTCTTTGGTAACACTGAAAACTGTATAATACAGTTAATTTGGGTTTTAATAGATAATAATAATAATAATAATAATAATAATAATAATAATAATAATAATAATAATAATAATAATAATAATAATAAAAATAATAATAATAATAATAATAAAAATAATAAAAAAATAATAATAATAATAATTATTATTATTATTATTATAATAATAAAATAATAATAATACGGTGATTTGTTTGTAGCAATATAATAAGATAAGCCATCCTGCAAAAATATATTAAATGATTATTTTAAAATCGAAATTTTTTATCCATTTAAATATATTTTACAATAAGGGCTTATTTTATTATTTATTTGTTTAAAATAATAAAAATAGTAAATTATTATTATTATTATTATTATTATTATTATTATTATTATTATTATTATTATTATTATTATTATTATTATTATTATTATTATTATATAATTTATTGAAAAATAATTAACCTTAATCCATATAAATAACTTCAAACATTTTTTAAAAAATGTTTAGCAAATCTAAATAATTAATTTAAACAAAAAATAAATGGATGTTTATTTTCTAAAACCTAAACATAATTATAAACAGGTTTAATCAGATTGTTTACACTAAGTTGATTCTCAAGTAAATTTGACAAACTAAAGTTTTTCATGCAACCGAGTTCTTCGAAGATGGATAAGATTTATGTTTGTTTATTTTAGAAAAAATTAAAGCAACAATAAATTCATTTCCTGAAATGAAAATAATGGGGTCAACAAAAATATTAAAATAAAATAAATAATAAATATGATATGGAATGTTTCGAATCAAGCCCGAATTGGAAATGATGACGGGAATCAGCCCAATTGTGTAGGCCACCGTAATAACAAACAAATATCTGCCGAATTTGAGGATCTTTGAGATATTTTTCGTTTCTTTCTGGTTTTTCTGTTCTGCCGTAAATTTTCCAATTCGATAATAGAAGAAAATAAACAAACTGAGATACGTGCAAATGTTGACTAACAATAATATCAAACAAGAAGCCCCATAAAGTACGAGATATACAAATGTTAATTTTGCCTTATCTGCGCATGAAATGATGTTGGTGTTTAAAAATATGTTGCAGATTATATCTGCAACTCCTTCGACAAATATTCCAACGAGAATATAGTAAATCTTTCTTCTCGTCCAATTTTTCGACGTTGGGTAACTAATGGCTACGAACCGATCGAAAGCCATTATTGTCAAAACGACCGTTTCAAAGACAATAGCCATGTTTCGAGTGCTGTAGAAAATCGCTAAATATGGATTCGTGCTATCTTGATAATAGTGAATAACAAAAAGATTTGCAATGACAACAAATGACATAAAAAGGTCAGCACCATTGACAAGTTTCATAATAAAGTTAAAGGTGATTCGCTTCCCAAGAACTCGCACCTCGTGCTTTTGGTAGAGATATGCAATAAACGAATTTAGAATTATTGAAAATGATGAAATGAAACCATATAGACAATAAAAACTTACATCAGGTTTGTCCCGGGATATCACTTGAGTCGAATTACAAACTGACATTAAAACTTCATCATAAAATCAAGCTTGAAGTCAAACTTTTTATATTAAACTTTACACATTGTTCTGATTGGTCAATCTGACTTTAATTATGCGACAAATAACCCTTATGAAAATAAATTTATTAGAAATAAAATAATTAAAATCAAAAAATATTTTAAACATTCTTAAAATCAATTTTTACTTAAAGCTTTTTGTTATTTTCCCTCCTTGATATTTTTTGTTTTAATAAAAATATCAAAAATCAATATCTAAAATAATATTATAAATGCATTTTATTTTTTTAAAATTTATATTTTTCTCGAATATTTAATCTAATAATTTTCATATAAAACCAGGTGGAACTAAAAATATTCTAGAAATATAAAAACAACAAAAATTTGGCTAAAATCAAATGATGGATGCGTTAAATTTTAATTTTAAACTAAACTTTTACTAAAATATATTATTTTATTTAATGTAATGATTTTGTTTTTCAGATGACATATCTATTAAAATAGTTTAATGTGATTTTCAATTTGATTTCTAATGTCAGAATAATTTCTAGCTTATTTTGCTCTCATTGGTACCACATAAAAACATGTAAAATATTAAACAGTAACTTTGCGACCAGATTCCAGAACCTGATCACTCTGCTACTAGATTACATTGAATATCACAACTATTGTACCGTTTAAGTAGAATGTATAAAAATATAATTTTGCTGCATATAAAAATTCTACTTTCAATAGTATCTGAAACAAAGTTAAGATCAGATCATAAGTTTTAGTAGTTTAAAAATTATAAAATTGGATTGAATTTGTTTACATTTCGCATAGAATTCTGAATTGTTTTGTGTATAAAATAATTGTTTCGATTAGTAACTGATTTATTTCGGTTCTTCTTTTCATGGTTTGGCTAAGTTTAGTAACTGATACGACTTCGGCTTCAGTGATTGATTTTTGCACTGGAAGTATTCTTATGGACACATTGTAAATTTTCAGTTTTTGAAATTATAAATAATAATTATATTTAAACAAATTTTAATTATATATATTATATATATATATATATATATATATATATATTTTCTACAAAATCTGACTCATAGTCAAATTTTGTAGAAAATATTATGTCAATTATAAAGAAAGCAGAGGTGAAAAACAAAAAAGTCACCTTATATATATATATAAAATAAAATATTGTCAAAATAAATAAAATGTATTTATAAAATTTCATGTGATTATACCAAAATAGAATACAGTAAAAAGCAATGGTTTTGTAGAAGTAGCGTAGCCAGGGTGGTTTAGGGGTTTAAATTCACCCCATTGAATTTTTCATGTAAAAATATTTGCCGACGTCAAGTGCCTAAAAGATTATTCATCTAAATAATATAAAAGTTGATTTGACCAGTTAAACTTTATATTCGATTGTTGGCCAGTTAATCACGAAGCATTTAATATCAAGGTTTTGGGTTTCTTCAAATATCATGTAGTTACAAGAATTGAGTTGAGAAAAGAAAATGTGAGAAATATTTTTAAGAGAAAACAATAATTTGTTATCTGAATTAGTTCCAACAGTTTGAATTTTGAAATGAGGTAGCTTAGTTTCGATTTGACTTGAACATGTGGAAACAAGCATTAACGAAAACAGTAATTTCACCGATAAAGAAATCATTGCCGAATGGTTGAAAATCTTCATAGGTTGTTTATAAAGATTTAAATGAAGAAATGTGGCGATCATTAAAAAGTGACAATATTCAAACAACAAGTAAATTTATGTTATTCTTAATAACGCATTTGTTATTTAATTAAATTAAATGTTGAAGGCACTACAGGTTTCTTGGTTGCAGCACGAATTAAATGTTGATAAAATTTTATAATTAGCTTTATTGAACCCCTCTATATTGACCAAATATGGAAAAGTTATTTGAATTAACAGCCACATTATGAATATAAAATGAGTGGCATGCCACAAGTTAAATACTAGACATGTATTATTAATTACCATGCAAATAGAAGTTCCACATAAAAAAATAAATGATTCTTTATTAAATAAAATAAAGCGGCAATCCAACATATATATTATACTACAATATATTTTGACAGACTCACTTTTAACTTTTTTGAAGGCTATTATTTGTTTGTTTCAGTATTCAACAGAAGGATTTTGAAATTGAGAAAGAGATGTAGAGATTCAATGAAAGAACATCTATCAATGATTGAATTTGCTTTGTTTGATATAAATAGTGAGGTTGTTTTTGTGTTTGTATTTTGCATTATATGATCATCATTGTGTTTATTGGTAGACTTCAAGTATTGCTTAGATAGTATTCAGATCTTGGTTATGAATATTTATGTAATGGGTGTAATGCCACAATACATTGGAATGACAACCCATCATCTCCATTCTCAAGTTCTTGATAACAGTCGACTGAAAGAATCGATTAATATCTGAGATTAAGACAATTAAGACATTTGTGTTGATTAGTGGATTTCAAGTCCTACTTAGATTGTGCTCGGATCATGATAATAAATATATATGTTCTGGGTGCAATGCCACATACATTAGATTGATTGCTACAGGATTAAAATAAATGTAAAAAGTTTTTGTTTAAAATTTTGAAAAATATTTTATTGAAAGTTTATTAAAATTTTTTTTAATTTTGATATTATAAAATTTAATAAAATAAATTTTTAAAATTTTAGATTTATAAAACAGAATTTAAAATTTTTAATATAATATATTTATAAAATGTAAAAGATCAATGAAAATATTTGTTTTAATAAAGCAGTTTAAATTTGTTTCAAGGTAGAATCTACCTGACGATGACAGCAAGTCTGTCGAAATATATTGTAGTATAATATATATGTGTAATTTACGCTTTCATTTATTTTATTCAATACCAATGTTGTGTGATTTGTTTAATTGATTCTTTATTAGTCAACTATTTAATGAGAATAATGAATCGTTTTTAGATTTTTGATCATTGTTTTAAAATTCAGATTCTCATCTTGTAATTGAGATTTTAAAAATGTTTGTAAATATTCACCAGGGATGCTTGATACCAAATAGATTTTATTTATATTCACGATTGAAAATGTTCTTATATCATGTACATTGAATCAAAAAAATAACCAAAGTTTTTCTACTAGAATCTTTAAGTTGTTTTTATTTTTCCGAAAAATGTGCAGATTTGTTCTCGGTAAATCTAAAAATAAGCTCATCTATTCAAAAAGAATGAAGTAAAGTTTTTGGGCCATGTCATTGGTAAAAAAGATTATGAACAGACTTAAAATAAATTGAAACTATTAAAAATTTGGTATCCCTAATTATGTACAGGTTTTGCGACAACTTTTATTCCATTTTATTTTCAGTTAATTTATCATCAATTGCTACAAAGCTCATGAGGATGCAAAAATATCGTAGTTGTGGAAGAACTTCGATTGATAGATTTAACAATTGTAATTTTTTATTCAATTTATTCAGATGAGTTGATGCTATTTGATTGAGAACGTGAATGCTTGCGTCAGATTTTTGATATTGTTGAAATTTTTCATGGAGCAGTTCAAAATATTTCGTCAACTCTACAAATAGCGACTCCATAGCCATATTTGTGTAGTATAGTGAAGTTTCCAACATATCTTCTGTTTGCTCATTTACCAATGGACTTAGTTGAATATCCTTTTCATCTATAACCGGTGATTTATTAACAAAGTTTAATTTGTTAAAGGCTGTTTCAAATTCATCCACGAAATTAATTAATGATTCAGTTAATCCAAGAAGGTCATCTGAAGATTTTTCAACTCGATAATCGGTTTTAAAATCTTTGTTAGCTGTGTTTCTATCGGGAAATGAATTTTCAAACTCAAAAGATTTAAAGCAATTGTCGTTATCAATATCCACTTCATCATACTCCCATGGAATTTCGGAATTAAATGTTAACTCATTTAATTTATCTGCTTCTTACTCTAATTTATCCAATTCATTTGTATACTCTAAATCTCTATAATTGTTTAGTTGTTCAGTCATAAAGATTATAAACAGTATAATGAGCTAAAGGTCATTTATTTCAAATTAAATTACAAATACTTATATTTTCAAAAACTTTAGTTTTCTGAGCTTACTTAAAACAAAAATTTACAATTATCAAAGAGTTTTTTTTTACATATTTCAATTAAAAAAACTCTATCCAAGAGATGTCTGTTTTTTTATTCATTTTTAAAATAAATTTTATTTTTAATTTTCTGGCATTACTTTTAATTATTGTTGTTACTTGGAGAAAAGACTCAAATTTTGAATCCAATCTCCAAGTTACTAAACTTCATGGGGGCTAAGGGAACAAACTAACCAAATTCTCAACACCTAGAAAATTATATTCACAGATTTATATATAATTATACAAAATATTCAAAAATGGTAGAAAACTACTGTGGATATTATGTTTTAATAAAAATGGATATTCGCAATAATAATAATAATAATAATAATAATAATAATAATAATAATAATAATAATAATAATAATAATAATAATAATAATAATAATAATAATAATAGTAATAGGAGAGGTCATTAGAAGCTGAACGAGAGAAGTTATGAAATAAAAATGTAAATTGGAAGACCTTAAAAAGAAACATTGATATGCGTGGTGTTTTAAAATAAAAATGAAATTATTATTGTATGTTGCCTGCATATTGAAATTCTTACTTAATAAGTAAGTTTCTATAAAAGAATTAATGCCTATGTAATACTTATGCATTCATTATTTTTATAGAAACTCCTCAAACAAATTATTATTAATTTGTTTAAATATTATGATCATATAACAAAATAAACGTTGTATTCGAAATCTTGATTTTTAAATGGATTCAATTAATATCCGAGGTTTTGTGGCAAAAATTTACTATCCAACAAGAAAGAAGAGATTTTTCAAAACATTTTAGGTGAATTCTTATAAGATACAAAGTAAATATTTCTAAATTTTATTTTTTCCAAACTTAAAATGTTTAAAATAGAATTGAATAAAAAATTTGAATTTACTAGGTGAAATTATTTTTTTTACTAAAGTTTTCTCTAATTGCAAAATTTTTATAATCAACATTGTTCCAGATATTTAATTTCCAATTAATTTCCTTTGAAAATTAATCCAACCAATGAAAATATTCTAATTTTTATTTAGTAAGTAGTATAAATAATTTGGATTTTAATGAAGAATTCAAAGTTGAAGTTATGGTCGACTGCGCCTACGTAGTAGTAAGTCCACGAGATTATCCGGGTGCCAGTTTATACATTTTTTATGGGATATTGTCTTTGACTTCTTTGGTTGTCAATACTTTCCTTTCTTATATGTACCAAAAACACGAAAGAAAAGTGCTTGGTAAACGAAATACATTCAATCATATCATGAAGTTGCTGTGCATAACGGACTTAATGGTGACTTTTGTTTTAATTGCCAATCTTGTGATTTTGCACTTATTTTATCCATTTAATAGTCCGAGTTCAATTCCATTTTTTAGTGTTCGAAATATTATAATAGGTTTGGAAGTAAATGTTTTGATGTTGTTGGCTCTCGACAGGTTGATAGCATTCAAGCTGCCAGTGACAGCGAAATGGGTTAACAGAAAAGTTAATATTGTTATAATCATTTATTTTGTTTTTATTATATCTTATGATGTCACAGTAAATATTACTGTCATTCTCATGCCTTCATGTAATCTTAAAGCCTTTATACAAATTATTTATGTCATGATTTATGGCAGTGGCTGTTTATTCTTTTTACTCTTAATTATTGTAATTTATTTTGTTTTGTTCATAATGTTCTACATTCAAACAAGAAAAATGAAAAAGGATCAAATAAGTATTATTAAAATGGAAAGCGACGCAAAAATGATTAAATTTGGTCGTCATTTATTTGCAATTACTTTTATTTATACATGCTGTTTCATACCGATCGTTTTGTCGAATTCTAATGCGGTTCCCTATGTTCCATTCTTCGTTTATTACTTCTTTTATTTAAACATTTTATTAATCCTTTTATTTTTATTTTGAGTAACAAATTTATTAAAGATTATTTGTGGAGAATGTTTTCGAGAATTAAAACCGAGCCATTTGCTATGCCGACCACTAATATTTGACATTGAATATTTTGTTTAAATTGATAAAATAATAATAATTTGAATTTTGTGTTTTCTTGACAATAATAGGTGAAATAATTTATTTCCAAATGTTTTCCTCATTTATTTGCACTTTTTTTTAAGCCAAAATTTAAACTATCTAAAATTATAGTTTTAACTTTCTCATGTGACGAAATTATTTTTAGTTATTGATAATAATTATTTCGTTTTGTATTTTATTTGGAGTAAATAATTATTCTTTTATTTAGTGAAATAAATATATTATAAAACCATTTTTTTAGATAACAATGGATCAATATATATTTTAAAAGGTTTAATTTAAAATTTTTTTTCCGATGCTTGTGTACGATGTTCAACGAAATTTATCTCACAATTAAGGTGATATAGAGACCTGAGGTGAGTCAGGTAGATAGACTTTAACTCAGAGATGCGCATGATGGTATCCTTAAAACGTGAGGGTTGAAATCAAAAATTCTTGTATGCGCTGTTTTAAGAAATTTATATTGAAACCCAAAAGATATAGAAAGCCGGTAATAAGACATCTATTTTACTCAATGGGATTCATGAATATGCTTTGGGACTTGAAACCTTTCAACAATATCCGTAAAGGATGCAAATGTTTGAAGTGAAATTAAAAGTAAAGTTCTATATCCCTTGAAAGTTAATAATATAAATGTAGATTAGTGATAGTTTTTAAAATAATTTCCTTATCTCAAGTGTAAAAAATACTTAATCATAAACAAGCTGTTTCTGCAGATGAGAAAACAATTATCAACTACAGATTAAATGGCTTTAAACCGTTGATTTTCAATAAAAATAAATAATTTCCACTCAAAGTTTAAAATTAGAAACCTAATTAGAATCATCACTTCTTATTTCTTTACAAATTGTCTCAAAGATCCTTTTCATAAAAAAACTTACTCTCCTCTAACATTTGTCTTTCGTCAAAACTGAAACAGTTTTTAATTAAATTTAAAAATTTAATTTTAATTTGGACAAAACAATTGTTTTTTGATTCTTCAGAAATTATTATTTGAAACATTTTTATTTTCATTAAGTGACAATTGATTTAAAAGATTTAAAAGTTTTGCATAAAACCTTTAATATTAACCCATGCCGTACCAAGCCGGTCAAATGACCGGCTTGGTATGTGACGTTCTAAAATGGCTTGGTAAATGGCGGATTAAAAGAAAAAGAATATTATCTGAGTCATTAGTGATAAAAATCACAATTCTCTTTAACGAATTTATTGAGATTATTTAACTAACTCATTACATCATTGATACAAACCTCACTATTGTTTTCATGTAAAGCATTTGAGATAGTATGGAAGAAATGTAAATTTTGCAAATTCTATTTTTTCAAAAAGAATACTCCATCTTTATACGGTTATGTATGTGTGATTGTATTTTATTTTATTTTTCTACTTTTCATACTACATGCATCATAATCATGGAGTTATTTAATATAAGTGTTTATTTTATTTCTATAAATTAATACAAGATACCTTACACCAGCTTTCATAAATTATCAAAAAAAATGACAAATATTATAGGCAAATGGTAAGTTAAAGTGATATGTTTTATAAATTTTACATTTTTCTGATTTTCTATAGAAATTCACTTTACTTACTACAGCACTCATGTTTTTGTTATCACTTGAAGTAGGTGTTTACTTTTTCTATTTATAAAATAATGACTACTTATTGCAGACCTTAATTTGTGGTTAAACTGCTGGCGATTTATGAAAACTGGTGTAATATAATGTTTTGTCAATAAAATTTGTCAAAACTTTTGATAATGTTAGCGCGTTCGGCTGAGAGTGGGTGTTATTGTTTATATTTTAGGTAGTTTTATTTAATAATTTTAATTTAATTGTATTTAAAAGTGCCGTTAAAGTAAAATACAAATCACAAAAAATGAATTTAAAATGATTTAAAAATTTTAATTCATTAATACAATAAATCAATGAGCTTTTTTAAATGCAAACGAGACTTTTCCATCTGGAAATAATAGAAGACAAAAACACCCGAAATGTGTTGATTATGTCCAGTTTATTCCGTTGTTTTGGTTTGGTTCCTGTCACTGTAAAAAACCCGGCTTCACACAGTTAGATTTTCGGAAATGACAATAAGAATGTAAGTGATGTGGTGATTTTCCGCCATAACTTTAATCCAGAACACTGGCATAGTTGTTGGCTCTAACGTAGATTTAAAGCCGCTATAATCTCTAATCTCCAGCAACTGATCTTGCTGATCCGCCTGGTTTGTTGAAAAATTAATGGCGGATCCATTCCTTAGCAATTCGAGGGTCTTTGGAAGATCCCAAACTGCTTTAAAAGCAAAAAAATGGTAAGAGTGCACTAACTGGGAGAATGAATGTTTAGGCTCAGTCTTGCTTAAAATCCCCGTTAATATATAAAACATGTCAAACTAACCCTGGTTATGTTTACAGTAATGCTTTTGTATTTTTATGGATGTGTTCAAGTTATTTAAAATTTTTAATATTTGATAATGTTGATGTTGTTAAAATTTTTATGTATAGATGATGTTACGTTTATTTATTGTTCAATATTAAACTAATTTACTCAGGAAAACTCATTTATTTTGAATTTATTTTGTAACTTTAATTCATAATCTTGAAATGTCTGATAAACAAATAAACAAATTTAAAATAGTTACAAGATTTCTACTGTTACACAGGTATACATCAGCACAATCCCGAGAAAAATACACCACTGTAAATAAAATGGAAATAATTTAATGTTCATTTGGCGGTCAGGTACAATTTATTCCCCAGGCCGGTAGCGGCCCACAAGCCAGGGGTTGAGAACCATTTCTCAACCGTATATATAATCAATTTTCAAGATATAAAGTTTAATTTAAAAGTTTGCATATTTATGTTTTATAATTAAAAATATTTTTCTTTAAAATTAAAAATTTTTAAACTTTGAATTTTAGTTTCCTTTAAATGACTTCGAAAAGATTTCATTTATTATTATACATTAATTTTTAACAAATTAAATAAATAGAATTTTGAAAATTTATTGAAGGCAACATTTATTATAACAAAAATAACATATTAAGACTTCGAAAAAAACTATTTAATAAAAATTTAACTTATTTCTTTAAGTTAATTTAAACAGTTAAAAATTTAATTTCAATTTAATCAAATCAATTTAATTTATCAAATAACTTTAATTATTAGCATTAAAAATGACAGTAATTTGACAAATTTTGAAAAATGCTTTTAAACAAAAGGATTAGTTAAAAGAAATTTTAATCATTTAAATAAATAATTTATCAATCTTTAAGATTTAAACAAATAAATTATCAATTAATAACATCACTCACATGATTTCGACATAGAACAGTTATATGTATAATTTTGTTTGTCGGTGAATAGCATTCGTCATAAATTCTCAAACATAAACCATTTATTTTTGTTGAGGATATACCTAAATACGAAAAATAATTGAGGAAATAATGATAAATGAATGGAGTGTTGTTCTTGAATTCAATGAAATAGGATTGAAAAAAAAGTATTGAAATGGCAAAGAGAAGGGAAAAGAAATTGTAGTTAAACAAGGGAGAAATCTGATTTCTGAAATTATAAATTGGTAGAAATTTATATAAAAATCAGAAGTAGTTAAAGAACCCAAAATCAATTATAGCAGATTACCCTGTACATCAGTAGTCAAGTGGTCGTGTCATTAGAGTATTATTGTTGTGCTATTCCTCCCGAAGGGTTATCATAACCACCAAAGACATTTTAAATTTGTTGGAATCTATATCATCGCTGTGATCAATTGTAATGATCAATAAAGTTTTACGTCTTTAGAGTTCGTCAATATCTTTATTAATAAGACACACTAGGAATTAGATCTAATTGGCAATTTAATAATCATCGACAAATAAGAATAATAACCCAACATTTTATAAAAATAAATTCTTATATATTTAATCAATCATATTCATTTATACTTTTCTGATAATTTCCAAGTTTTGAATAATATTTTTAAAAAATATAATAATTTAAAATAATCATTTAAGTCAAATAGAATTTTGGACATATTATACCTCTATAATACTATATGAGGACCAGGGACGTAGCTAAGGGGTGACATAAGGGCATGTATTTTATTTATGTAAAATATTTTTTTCTATTTTTCAGTGTGAACTTTTAACATTACTCGATAAATTGCAATAATTAATAATTATGTCTAAAATCCTGGATACTTAACTGTTGAGGACCTATATCCATAATATGAATATTTATTAAAATTATTATTGTCAATTTAATTTAATTGAAAACTTTATTAGTTTATTTAAATCTTTTAAAATAAGATGAAAACACTTACTTTATCCGTTTTTGCTGAAATTATTTTTTATAATATTTTTCCCGGAGTACTCTTTGGAACACCAGTCGTACCTCTAAAGGTAAACGTATCACTGGAAGAAAATTGGTGCTCAAGATAATACATCTTCAGTTAAATAATATTTTTATCAAACTTATTTTATCTCAAATTTTTGATAAATTTCTCTTTATCAACAAAAAGCAAAATAGAAAACAAACATTAAAACAAAAAATCTTTTAAATTTTATAACAATTGTTGGGCCAGAACACAAACGGCCTTGAAAATTGTTTAAATGCATCAGTAATATAGCACGAAAACCCAGCACCAAGATAACTTAAAATACAATATAGATCAGCTAAACACCCTAAAACTTGAGAGAACATAAATAAAATAAATACAAAATGCATCAAGAACCGCACGAAATTTACATAAAAATAACATAATAACAAGAAAATTTGACCGAAAAGCGACAATTTATATAAAAGTAGAAAATTAATGAATTAAATGAGTAAAAATAAAATATTTTTGGTTGAATAAATTCAATTAAAAAATTTAAGAAATAAATTGTCAATTTAAGTTAGGAAAATAATAAAAATTAGATTTAGATAGCACAAATAATTTCAAGGTCAAATTGTTTTATCGCAAAAAACTAACACGCAAGGTTAGGGTCAAATTGCAGTTATGTATACTGATGTGTTTTGACAAATTTTCAGTCTTATTTTTCAGAAACATTTTCTGTCTGATTTTTAGTGGGTGTGTGTAACAAGCTGAGAGACGTACATTCAGGCAATTAACACTGGTAAGTGTTTTGTCTGGACACGACAACTCTCAGTTAGTGTGCAAGCATTGACTTATGGTTTAAATTGAATGTGTCCTGCTATATGAATGACTTCACTATGAATTTATTGATCAATAATGATTAAATGATTTGTGATGATGCGAATTGACAATGTTTATGTGAGTTTATGAACTTCCGACAGTTATGTGAGATGTGACATGCAGAATAAATGTTTACGGATGAGATTTTACATCGAAGCTTTTACCTGAATGAAACTTGGATTCGCTTAAAATGGTATAATTTATTTATTTGTTTTCTTTTTTGGCCTACAGTCAATATATCTTATAAGAGAGTAAATATACACAATTAACGGATCCGTGTAAGCGTAGTTCATCTGCAACGGAGCAGTGACCGTGAGAGTTTGCCCGTGTTAAACGGCGAATCGGAACGTAAAATGAATAGTTCATAGTGGTGGAGGGAGATTGAGGAACGGGTCTTTTGGCTCGTTTTTCTTTCACCCAACGCCAGAAAATTCGACCTAAATTGAATTACATATACGGCTAAAATACTAAACATCGAGTAGTCCAGTGGGCACTTATTAAATACACTGTGAACACAAATAGATTTTAAGGTCAAGGAAAAGAGAAGGGTAGCGGGGAGATCTTGAAATCGTTGCAATAGTTAAATTAGAGACCTATAGGAAAAAGATTAATCCAAATGACCAAAATCATGAAAAAGGAATAATTTAAATGAGATTTAAGAACTAAATAAATTCTATTGAGTTAAGACTAGAAAGTATGGGCGGAAAGCAGCATAAATTTTCACAAATAATTAAAATACTTTATCAAAAAACTGTAAACTAAAAGTGGAATGCGGCTCCATTGTTTATATAATTAAAATATTCTAATAAAACTGAGAAATAAGGGCGGATCCCTACTAAATATTTAATAAAAATAATAATGGTAATAGTAATGATAATGGTAATAATAATAATAATACAAATACAAATAATAATAATAATAATAAAAATTATAATAATAGTAATAGCAGTAATAATTTATAAAATCAATACATATGATAGTAACGATGATAATACTAGTAACAATAATAGGGAACATAGTAGTTATAATTGGGATAAGGTTAAGAGAGATACTGTGAAGATATTTTACATAATGAAGGGTGTACAGGTCATAGTAAAATCAAAAATCCGAACAGCGACAAGGAGGACTATGGGAATGGACATAATGATATAACAGTGTTGGGCAAAAACTGATAAAACCCATTTTTTGTTTAACCAGCACGATAACGCCTGTGTGGTTTTGAGCAGAAAATTTAAAATTAGATAAAAATGGAAATTCAAAGAAAAATAAAATAAATAAAAATTTTGGGATATAAAAATGTAAAAATTTAAATTTAAATCGAAAAGAATAAATTATTTTATAATTTTGGAATATTCTAGAAATTCCTTGTTTTACTGAATCAAAACACACACACGAACAATCGTGATATATAAGGCGATGCTGGTTGAGCAAAAATTAATGCATTTTTATTATTATCAACAATTATTATCTCTTTGTACTCTAAAGTGAGCCCTTATTTATTTTGCTTTAATTTTTATTGACAATTCATTTGTTTATGAAATTTTAGTACGAATTATGTTTTTTTTATTGTTATGATTGGGAATAAAACTTATTTGAAAATAATTTTTTCTGTATTTTTACCCATCATAATCAATTTATCTATTTTTTCACCTAACCTCCATCATAAGGTCTTAAATTTAAAATAACTATTTGCGTAGCTGTATGATTACATATCATAGATTCACACCCATGCAAGAAAGTAAAATAAAATATTGTTTTTTCGATACCCCGGATCGAACCGGTTGTTAGTGGGGGAAGCCGCGGCGAAGGCAGTAGCCAGGTCCGTCCAATATTCTCCTCTTCCTAAATCCTATCGCCCAACCCCCGAAAGAGCAGTGTTGAGGTCCTGGGAAAGGTAAATATAAAGTTCAAAAGTTATCAACAAAAGAAAAATATATAGACTAGTAGTTAGTAGAATTGGAATTTTATTTTATTCAACAACACTATTGTCATACAAAAATTATTAACTAACCTATATACACTATACTTCGAGACTAATCACAATAGAAAGTTTAATCGGCTGTATATCAGATTTTCGTAATACCAGTATTAGTAAATGATCCACGTTTTAAACCTAAAAATCCAAAAGCACTTCGACCATAAATCCAAAATTTTACGTTATCTCATTGATTAGATCTTACTAGTTCGTTAAGGAAGAATTCCAGTCAATTTATAAAACAAAATCCACGACCCTATAACACACAGAAGAACTGTCATCCTTACTATTGGCGTGAATATTATGCATTTAAAATTTTTATTATTGCTAAAAATTTCATTATTATTTTTGTTAATATTATTATTATTATTATTATTATTATTATTATTATTATTATTATTATTATTATTATTATTATTGTTATCAATATTATTATTTTCATATTAGTATTATTCTAATTATTAATATTTTCATATTGATAATATTATTATTATTTATTATTATTATTATTATTATTATTATTATTATTATTAATTTATATTATTAATTATATTATTATTATTATTAACATTCGTAATATTATTAATTTCATTATTATTAATTATTATTATTATTATTATTATTATAAATATTATTATTATTATTATTATTATTACTATTAATATCTCGGATCTTTAGTACATCATTGTACTATTGTTACGAGCGATATAGTATCGTTAATATTAATGACCTATGGTGATCTTAGTACGCTTCGGAAATCATAATTAGTATTATTATTATTGTTACTATTATTATTAGTGTTGCCAACACCCGTGGCTGGATTAATACGATTATAGTTAATAGTATATTATTATTGGTATATGATTATTAATTCCATGATTTTTACTGTTATTGTTGTTATTATTATTATTATTATCCTTTATATATTGACATTGCTATTACCATCGTTAATTATATTATCATGATTATTACTAATTTACTATCATTACTATTATCATAACTATTTCGGACACTAGGATAATGTTGATATTATTGCTAAGTTATTAAGATTATTATTATTATTAATATTATTATCATTGTGGTGGGTTTCTGGGTGCTGATATTTTGAAACTATATGGTTGTTACCCAGGTACCCCATACAAATATTCTTTCGTTTACCACTCGGCACCCGTTGCTGAGCAACGATGGAACTGTGTTTGAGTGGGTAGATCGTCTGCAAAAAGTGAGAGCTATTGCTAATGCTATAATTGACCGAACGATCCTTGGGTCCAACGAGCTACCGATAGAAGGTCTGTGCTCGATTTCAATTCTTAGGTCCCATTATTCTTCTATCTCTTTCAAATGTTAACCTATACTCTCCTATCATCTATCTTTATGTCCATTCGCTTGGTCCTTCTTATTATTGTCCATGTTGATGATTATTCTTTGGCCTGTACACCCTTTGTTATGTTAAATATTCACACACTAGCTCTCTTACTCTTATCCCTATTATAACTACAATGTTCCCTATTATTATTACTAGCATTATCATTGTTGCTATTAAATGTATTACCTTTATTAATTGTTACTACTATTACCTTTATTATTATTTTTATACTATATAATTACCATTACATTTATTATATTACTACTATTAACATCATAATTTTTATCATTACTATTATAGGTACCATGATCATTATTATTATTATTATTATTATTATTATTATTATTATTATTATTATTATTATTATTATTATTATTATTATTATTATTATTATTATTATTATTATTATTATTATTATTGTTATTATTATAATAATTATTATTATTATTATAATCACCATTTCCCTTATCATTATCGTTATTATTATTAAGATTTTGTAAGGATCCGTCCTTATTCCTCAGCGTTAAAAAGTTTTTATTGATATATAACATTAGTCGTAATCCATCTGTATTTTTCGGTTTTCGATAAAGTATTTTTGTAAATTCGAAAATTTTAGCAGCGTTCCGCCCTTATTTTACGGTTCATCCCTATTCTACAGTTTGCGACAAAGTATTTTCATTGACTCGGAAAATTTGAGCAGCGTTCCACCCTTATTTTACTCGTTCCCTTTTTACGTTACTATTTTTGTTAAGTATTTGAATTAGTTTGGAAAATTTGAGCAGCGTCCCGCCCATATTTTCCGCCTCAACTCAAATTAATTTATTTAATTCTTATTTAAAAACATTATTTTTCATGATTTTGGTCGTTCGGATTAATCTTTTTCCGATGGCTATTCATCTTAACTGGTGCAACGATTTCGCAATTTTTCCCGCTACCCATTCCCTCTTTTTGTCCTTAAGATCTATGTATGTTCATTTCACAGTTAATGAGTGCCACTGGACTACTCGGTGTTAGAGATTTTGAGCCTATTGTTGTTAAAAATTTATGTCAATTTTACAGGAAACGGATGATGAAGGAGCAGCCAAAGGGCTACTCATTTACCCTCCAATTTCCTCTATGTACGGATAATATTGACGTTCCGATCCCTGCGTTCCGCACGCCGGGTCTTCACGGGCACAGATCATCGGCGGTATTCCACGCACTTACACTGTATATGATTTTATTAACTTGTGATGTGTCTTTGGCTGTGGGCCACCAAAAATAAAATAATAGAAAAAATAAATTACCACATGAATTAGGCAAAAGTCTCGACGCAAACTGTATATTTGGCATTCATATTAACAAATTTTAAATCGAGCATCGATGTACATAAACCAAAATAACATAATTGTAGATTAACAATCTGAAAATATTGCTCCAAAACATAACTGTAGATTAATAACCTGAAAATATTGCTACAAAACATAACTGTAGATTAATAACCTGAAAATATTGCTACAAAACATAACTGTAGATTAATAACCTGAAATGATTGATAACTGTAGATTAATGATCTGAAAATATCTGAAAAAAAATCACACAACAAAGTAAGATTTATAAAAAATGTGCATCTTAAATTTGGTTGAAATTAATACTATAAAGTAGTAGTTGAAAATTTGGGAAAACACATCAGTATTTATACCTATAATTTGGCCTTAACCTTGCGTGTTAGTTTTATTGCGATTAAACAAAATTCGATTTTGAAATTATTTGTGTTATCTAAATTAAATTTTTATTTATTTCTTAATTTAAATTAGTAATTTATTTTTAACATTTTTTAAATAAATTTATTCAACCAAAAAATATTTTATTTTTATTCATTTAATTCATTAATTTTTACTTTTATATAAATGGTCATTTTACGGTCGAATTTTCTTGTTATTATGTTATTTTTTATGTAAATTTCGTGCGGTTCTTGATGCATTTTGTATTTATTTTATTTTACTTTTATGTTTTTGATTTTATATTTATTTATATTCTCTCAGATTTTAAAGTGTTTAGTTGGTGTTGTATATTGTATTTTAAGTTATCTTGGTGCTGGGTTTTCGTGCTGTATTACTGATGCATTTAAACATTTCTCAAGGCTATTTGTGTGCTGGCCCAACAATTGTTTCTATTATTATTATAATTACTCAGAAATGATTATTATTATTACAAAATTTATTATTATTATTCGATAATTATTATTGATATTAATATTATTGCAATTGTCCTTGTTAATAATTGTCGTAATTGCAGAAATAAAAAGTAAACGCATTAAACTTTATTAAAATAAAAAGACATAAAAAAATTTGTCACCTGCATAAAAAAAAATATAATTGCCATTAAATAATTTCCAAATTTCGGGATTTTCTTTGCAGGTTGTTTCTGAGTATCCTGTAATTTAATGATGAATGAAATAATTAATAAATGGAAGATCATACTTGGTAGCAGACGTTGAACCTAGCAATTGCCACTTGAGAGGATCTGGCTGATCTGGGGAACCTGAAATACCTAAAAATATCAGTTAAAATAAGCAAAAAATTATAATATAGAAAATTAACAATTGTTTAACCCGTTGCTTTAGTAATAAGCGGCAAGCAGGTTAAAACACATTTAGAAAAAGAACTATATAATCGGATTTCTCCTAAACCTTTGAGTTTTTAGGGTCAAAACTGTGACCAGTAATACTAAATAAAATATTTTATGTTATAGTAAAGTAAATTTTGATTTTTACAAATAAAATTTTATAAATCATATTATAATATTTATAAATTATATATTGGTAATTTAAAGTAAAATTTATTATTTATTTTTTAAATTTAGTAAATTAGGATTCCCTTTTGGTAAATTCGAATTAGTTTTCATAATTAGAAATTTAAAAATTCTTAACCTAAAAAATAAAAATTTTAATATTATTATATTATAAGACCCAGATTTTCCCCAGCCGTGGGCATGGCGCGTTGACCAGTGTCATGACCATGAGCATGGTTGTAGATGCTTTCGGGACGTAACAAGTGCATACCTATCCCTTCCCCCGTCTAGATAGCATGATACGTCTCCGAGAGATATTGTTTAAAATATAACACTATATTAACATTCATTATGTACAAATTAGAATTGGTAAAGATAAAAATATATAAAGAATTTTTGTTCAGTGGACTCACACAGAAAGATGTTAGAAAAGTTTCGCAAGGACATATCCGAATACCACTAAACGGCAATAACTCAAACCCAGATGGCGGAGGCCATGGTGCGGAAGTGCCGCTACATGGAGCAAACGTGGCTTCGCCCCGAGACAGCAAACAAGTTAAGGACAGAAATAGATGCATTGAAGACCCAGTTAAGTCAGAAAGATGAAGCCCTGCGGCTGGCCGAGCAGAAGGCCCAGAGACTTGAAAAACAAGTGGCCGAGTTGAAATTTAAAGATGACATCCGTACAGGCCTCCTGCAGAGCGATGCCATTCTATCGGCAGAATAACAAGCCATAGTACTGCGAAATGTTACTGGAAAAGATGATGGTGTAAGAACTATGACACCAGGTCCCTCCCGCCCACCAGGGGATTTACCTAAAAGGAACCGAAGAAAAAACCGACCAAGTAAAAATGAAAGGGAGCGGCAGTTTAAGTTGAAACGAGCTCGCCTATTGGGTCACATCTTAGACGCAAATGGATTTTAGCTTTGTGCATTCAATAACTTGAGCAGTGATGAACTAACTAGCACTTTGATTATTTGTAAAATTTGAAAATATCTTGTTAATACTGATTGTTCGTTAAATTTGAATATAATCTATTAAAGTTATTTTTAGTGTTAAGGTTGATAATGATGTTTGAATGTGAGTTGAAGTTGTTGGATATGGGGTACGGAATGATCAAATGATTGGGTAATTATTAATTAAGTAGATAGATAGATAAAAGGGGAATCGATCAACTTTAGCATGAAGTCTTCTATTTCAGCTCATGAACCCGAGGGGGGTTAGGGCATTAGTAGTTTTTGAGAAGGAGCTCACCTTTTGCTAACCTTCCACCCACTAGTTCACAGTACCAACGTCAACCTTTGACGGGTGACTAGCGGTTCAATTCTTATGTAGGCGCTAAGTGGGGAATAGTAACCCTTAGGCAGTTCAAACTATTTTAAGGACCCATCAGTGCCCAGCAATAGTATAGATTAACATTTGAAGGAGATAGGAGAATAATGGAACCTTAACATGAAATTCGAGCACAGGCCTTCTATCAGCAGTTCGTTGGACCCATGGATTGTTCGGTCAATTAAAACATTAACAATAGCGCTCACTTTTTGCGGACGATCCACACACTCGAACACAGTTACAACGTTGCTTAGCAACGGGTACCGAGTGGTAAACGAAAAATATTTGTATGGGGTTGCCTGGATAACTACCATATAGTCGCAAAAATTTCAACACCCAGAATCCCACCACAATCATCATCAAACTTTTCTACTTCTTTGATAATCTATCAAATATTTTTTATTGGTTTCTGCTTACAACAGGTTCCTGAATGAGTACTGTAATCATACATGTTTTCTTCACCATGAATAACTTTCAAATCAGATTTTATTAATATTTCATCTTCATTAAATTCGATATCTTCATGCAATCCAAAGAAAAATTAGCCCAATATTATCTTGTTACCAAATTTAAAATTTATAAATCTAAAATTTTAAAAACTTGCTACAGCTCCTTGGTCCTACCAACAAAATAATTAAATTTAATTAAACTTAACTTAAACAAAAAAATAATCGGCCAACACAAATAATTTAATTTGAAATGTTAAAATTTTAAAAATAAATTATCCAAACACAATTTTTAATCTTCAAATTTTCATTTTCCATTTTCTTGCATATTATCAATGTTCTTTATTTGCAATACACTTAAATTAAATATTATAAAATGAAATATTTAAATAAAACCATCTTTATTTTGGTATTTTTTTTCAGTAATGTTTTGAATCAGGTATTTATACTATTTCGATTATAAACACAGTTTCAAGTAACCAAACGTGATCACACATCAAATATTCCATTTCTCAGGCTAATTATCTAAATTCAACATGATTTATTGTAAACAAAGACATATTTACTATAAAGGTCATATGTTAATTAAGGTAATATTATCATAAAACAAATATTGTTTTAAGTCAATATACTTACATTTTGTTCAATATATTAGAATAATACATTTTTTGCAAGTCAACAAATAATAAATAAATTCTCCCATATTTAACATAATTTAGAATAATCAATATTCTGAATCAAAATCAATAAACAACCAAAAGTGGACAATTAACTGGTCAACTAATTACTTGAATTCATTTTCTTGTGGTTATAATTCTATTATAGAATCCACCATCGAATCTCTTGATGTTAACACTTAGAAAACGAAGATATATTCGAAATTCTCTGTGATGAATCAAGTCAAGTGGAGACCCTAAGTGGTAAAAATAAATGGACCCTGAAAATCAATTAGATAAAAATTAAAAAGGTCTTCTAAATACATTTCCTGATTTATTATCATATAGCTAGAGTCAGAATATCATGAGTTCTTATTTAGAAAATCCAAGATAATAAAATAGGTGATATGTTATTTCGCGATTTTAGTTTATAGGTAGAATTTTCCAATCAGGAAAGTATATAAGGATGAGTGTTTTAAATAAGAAAACATTTGCCATAAATGCCAGATTATTCGAAAGAAAGCAAGTCTAGACCTAGGTGAGACCTGAAATATCCAACCCATGCATTTAAAATTGCAAAAATACTATAAAACAAATTTCTTCATGTTTCCACTACAAGTTAAACGAGTTTATTTAATTTTTGGTGACTTCACTTTTAATACAGTGACATTATTTTTGAATTGCAAATTTCATTCAACGCTTTTTTTGTTGTTGTAACAACGTTTCACAACCAATACAACACCTGCCTTCGTTGCCCATCTTGTATCTGAAAATCTTTTAACTGAGACGTTGTGTTCTCTTTTTTCCATCTACTGGTAGATAACAAAAAGAACGTAAATAAGTTTTGTACAAACATGAAACAGTGAATTGCAGAACCCTATTCTTCTGAAGCAGTATTTTCTGCTACATTTAGAAAATGATCGGTAAATAGTACGAAAACTGCATTCGGGTTATGTTCTTTTATAACTTAATTATTTGCGTTCAGCAAAATGAAATAATCAAACTAAATAATAAATTGGAAAAAATTTTAAAAAGAAATATTCAAATAATTAATTTAAATGAATATTTTAAAGGAAAAAGTTAAATTAGTTAAAATTAAACTTGTTAAACAAGTTAAACTAAAAAAGATATAATCTCAAAAAATTTAATACTCTGACACTTTCACTATTTAGTTTCGTTTTTATGTTATTTTTATTTAATTTTTATTTTGAAGGATTATATATGAAATAAATATCTAATTAATATGTGTAACATTTTTTTGTTAAATAAAAAAAATTTTGCTGGTGACCCAAATTTTGAAGTTCCGACACTGACATGATTATAGTTCAAATTCCAAGAAAGAATCCCATACATGTTATAGGTTTCTTTATCAATCGTCTGATTTTTAATTTTTTTATTTGGGTATCTTTCATTTTTGCCAGTTCATTTTTGTCAAAGCTATTTTGTGTTGGGCCAGAACACAAACGGCCTTGTAAATGTTTAAATGAATCGGTAACACACATGCAAATATAACATGCAGATTTAAATTCAAACCTATTAAAACATCAATTAACCCTATCAAAATATGAGAGAAAACAATAAAATATAAAGTCATAAACACAAAAATAAATTAAAATAATAACAAAATGCAACAAGATCTGCACGAAATAAATATAGACATAACAAGAAAACCCAATGATTTTGACCAAATTTGACAATTTAATAAAAATGAGAAATTTCATGAGAATGAAATAAAAATCAAATAATTTGAATTCGAAATAATTCAATTAAAAATCTAAAGAAAAAATTGTCAAATAAAATCTCAAAATAATAAAATTAAAGATTAGAATATACCAGAAAATTCCAAGGTCAAAATTTGTTTTACTAAATCAAAAAGAACACACAAGGTTAGGGTCGTACAATAGGTATACATACCGATTCATTTTTACACAATTTTAATCGTTAAATCAGTTTTTTGAAACTCAAAAATCGTTTTACTCTTTAAAAATCTATGTAAGTGAGAGTTTTATTTGAAGGCTCTCTCCACGTCGCATCCTCGCAACCTCGATAGAGCTCTGCTTGGGTTTCGGCGTGGGGAGAGTGATGTTTTTATGATATTTTGTATATGTTTGGATCGGTAATTTTTATATAATTTAAAAAACTATTCATAACCCATAAATTGTTTTCTTATTGTCGAAATTTTTCTGGCCCACAGCCAAAGACACATTACAAGTCATTAAAATCAAACATATTATTCGAATTCGTGTAAGTGCGTCGAATATCGCCAATGATTCGTGCTCGTGAAGACCCGGCGTGCGGAACGCAGGGGTTGGAACGTCAATATTAACCTGTATAGTGGAAGTGGGGAATAGGGAAATAGCCTTTTGACTGTTTCCCTGTTCCCCAGTTTCCATAAATTCGACCTAAACTATCTTACATACAGCTCAAAATCATCACACGAGTAGTCCAGTGGGCACTTATTAACTATAATATAAACACAATGCGCCTAAGGTCAACCAAGGGAAAGGTACCGGGGAAATAAAGAGTCGAAATCGTTGTTATGGACTTAATATACATTGTTGATTAAAAAGGGAAATTTAAATGACGGATAGCGATAAATTTGGAAATAATATACGAAATCCCCTTATTATAAGCCAATAACATCGAAATGAGAGTCGATAAAATTACTTAAGTAGACGTAACTCTATTGCAATTGTTGTAAGGCCCTAACATTATATCGAGAGTCAATAAAAGTTTCTTGGGTAAAACGTAGGCTTAATGCGGTTGTTGTAATCACTCATTGGTGTAAGGAAACAATAGTATAATGGTTGTAAGTTTAAATTTTGTTTTGGAAAATAAAGGTCGCGTGAGTATAGAAGTCATCACAACTTCCGGATAATGACCAAAATCGATCCAAAAGAGATTAAATGCAATAAAATTTAGCAACTGAAAACTCTCGATGTAATGTTAGAACCAATACAGGATAAGAATTTAAAATCTATAAAATCCATAAATCGGTCGATTTAGCTATAATAAACATTTAAATGCCGAAGAAACCCCACAAGATTTCGTAATAGCAACGAATAAGTACCGATAATCAATTGCAAATAAAAGACGAATAACATTAGACCTTCCACTAAATTTCTTCGAGATAGATTTTAATCCCTTAAAATAAGAATAGGGAAGTCATCGAGGAGCGGAGAATTCACCACATTTTTGTTAATAAATTAAAATCCCGGATAAATATTCCAATTACAAAGATAGATAAAGAAACCCGAATTCGTACACGTGTCGGCCATTCCTTAGAATCTAAATCCAATAACAAACAACACTCCAACAGATTTATTAAATAAATGAAATAAATTTGAATCCCCAAAGTGAAACCTCCATAGTAAATAATCCGTATTTTTCATGATAAATCGGGAGTTGATGTGAGGAAAAGGGGAAAACTAAATCCAGCTACAATCCCAATGAGAGAAATTCCCACGTCTTCGTATATAGCCGAAAATGATGCCTAAAAATTAAGTCTAAATCAATAATTTAATATAGAACCATCATATCAATACTTGTGACGAAACTGCTTAACTATCCACGGGTAACATTCGACCAAATATAGGTAGACAAATCGGAAGGATAACTGGCATAAATTAAATGAAATCTCCTACTTGTATGGTAAATTTAACATTTAGGATCAGGTAAATCGACACTGATGTTGTCACACAATCCACGAATGAATACGCCACGAACCGCTAATCTAACAAATCAATAAAGTAAACATCACATAGATAAAAATACCTACCGGATGCCACGTAAATCAATATAACTACCCGTTACTGTTGACGTAATATCAAGGGATAGAACTCGGAATGAATTTGATAGAATGTAAAATTCAATCCATACTTGTAATTGGTATAATCTAACTGGGAAGAATTAGCACCAAACTGCGAGCGAACCCGAATCTACAAGGAAAGGTAAATCAGATAAAATCAGTACAGAAGGGAAAACTTACTACAGATGAATCAGTGGGCACCATCACTTACACCCGATAACCCGCCTCAACGTATAAAGCATGCGCACATTGAATGTCACGCACATAGAATCCCTCATACGCGGTGATTCCAACGGCAGTAAAAATAACCGATACGGCACATATATGTAACGAGTGCATACCTGCAACACATGTCTACTGTATCAGTAGAGCCTCTCTGGTAAGAGAGCTACACACACACGCGTTTTTCTCGATTGACACCCAGGTTACTTAAGGACGTTATCAGGGCGAGAATAATAGAAATTTTTCAAAAAATTTATACTAAAATGCATCACCATTTAAATCATATTAACAGAACCCCGACGACTAAGATACCCGATGACGACATGGACCTGAATCCGGAAACTCATAATCCAGGTAAATTTCGTTTCCTACAAATTTAATTGAATTCAACCCTTTCCCTACTTCGATAACTGAACTCCCACCCGTAAATTCATTCATTAAGTAATTTTATTAGCGATGACTTTATTAAATAATTTTATTAACTATCACGCACTAGCTAAATTTAAATTTTCTTTTCATAGTTTTATTTATTATTTGGAGTAATCAAAATTTAATTCATGTTCTATTTTGTAGATAATTTTACCTATTATCGCTCGACCAATAAGCTCCCAGTTAAATGATTTTACGATTAGCAGTTTCCAGACGATAAAAGAACTTCGGGTTTTAACTCCGCTCGTCAGATATGATCGGGACCTCTCCTTACGCTACAACGAGCAGTGTTTCTAAATAATGCGGGGTCGTGAACTATTTAGGGACCATACGATGAAGAGCTTAAATTCTCCCCCAAGATTTTTTATAATAACCACCGAATTAGACTGAAGTTAGGTACCGTATTCAAACGTTAAGGATCATTAAAAATTATGAAATCATTATTATACCTGGTATAGGAAGAGAATTTAATTCCCGATAATAATACCCACATATTGATGTTTCGACGACGGTTGATATTTTGAAATCCCTCGTTTCAATCGAAAACATAATTATTCAGTCTGCCGGCGTAAGCAAAGATTCATTTTTTTTTTACCGGAAAAATACAAAGGGAAACTATTTGTTGGCATTAGGGAGGACGATCACTACAGCATCGAATCAATACCGTTAGCATTCATTACCAAAGTAACCCAAACAATAGGAATTAAATTTTTTCTTTCAAATAAGTTTTAAAAATGAGTGCACCGAAAAGCTCGAAAACGTCAGTATTTGGAAGTTTCTGTAGGGTAAATTAGGATGGTAGAACTTTCCAATGGTCGACCAGTGTGGATAAACTGTTGTAGGGAGCCTTTGTACTTCGTGAAATAAAAATCTATTAACTAAAATAATGAGAGAATTAGAAAATTAAAGTAGTTATAATGTAAAAAAACAACTTTTAAATAGTTCTCGTTCAGATTTATCCAGAGCCCTCGTTCGTGTACCTACCCAAGTCGCCGATCAGTGGCGACAGGACTGGCAACGAGTATGGCGGAGCAAGTACCCCGAGATGCCACCACCAAGCGAGTCCCACTGGACCGTCTCACAATCAGTGGAGAATGATGCCCCCTCGTTCCCCATGGACGGACGAGCCTATGGCCGGAGCCCGGCCCAAGAAATCCGGGATTATGCCCGATATCTCCTCACACGCCTCGAGGACCACCAGAGGCAGGTGAACCTTCACGTGGTCAGAGCCAGACAGTACCTGGCGAACGTAGATAACGACATTGCGGCCGGTAGGATTGCAGACTTCTACGATTGTATGCCGCCAACCCGCTCCAAACCGACCAGGAACACAAAACGGCCGGTATGGATCTCAGGAGGATCCCAATAGACTAATTTTGATAATTGCACTATAAACGCATGTTAAATAAATGATTTACTGTTACCCAAGATCGTTTTTCTTTTGTGTTTTATTATTTTATAACGTTATTGTTTGTTTAATGAAACCTAATGATTCAAAACTGTTAGTCAAGAAATTAATTTTCCGATATTACAGAGATGGAACCCCTGCAAATATTACAGACGGAACTAGCACACGCACGGAAAATTAACAAAAATCTTCACGATCAGATTATTCAGCTGACCACGGAAATGCAACAGACGAAGGCCGTCTGGATGGAGCCCAGAAAAGTAAAATTACTTTACCAGAGGCTCACCGCTGCCCAAAAGGGATGGGCGGATGAAAAGCAACTTAACCAAAGCCTGAGGACTCAAGTGAAGGGGTTAGAAGTGGCACTATCAGCCTGCCAGGAGGGAGCTGCAGTAACTTACCCCCTCGTCTTTGCTCCTTCCCAATTAGCCTACCAAAAGACGGCGGCCACGGATCCAAAGGTTACTTCAAAGGCAAACAGTTACCGTTCTGGACGAAAAGAGCGGGCTAAACGTCGAGCCGCTCGATTATTAAATAATTAACTTATAAAATGTGTTTACTTTATAAAATATATATCTCTTGTTATTTAAACGATATTGTTTCAAGGATTTGATAAGTGTCAACCCACAGAGGTAGTAAGAGGACATTATACCGCCTGAAGGAGAAGCTTACGCGAGAATCATGAGTATAAACGATGGCATTTACAATATAAAGGGACCAAAAATCAAAATCGAGCACAAGTCTTCTATCGACAGCTGGTTGAACCCAGAGATCGTCCGGGCAATTACAGCCTTAGCAATAGCGCTCACTTTTTGCGGACGGTCTACCCACTCGAACACAGTTCCAACGTTGCATAGCAACGGGTGTCGAGTGGCAGCAAAGAAAAATAATTATATGGCGTTACCAGGGTAACCACAGTAAGATTAAAACAAACAATAGCACCCAGTAACCCACCATATGGATGGTTTGGGCAGATTTTCAGTCATTGCTCTGGATTAGTTTTATTTAATTGTCAGGTCACAATTGACGAATTACTTCACGCTCCTAATGTGGTGCCCATTGGATTAAGCCAGAGTGGATAACGTTTCTGCTTTTAATTAGTCAATTTTTTGTTCTAGATTCTGCACCATTATTCTTAAGATATTTGATGTATTTTTTTTCTCTCAATTTTTGAACAAGTTCTCTTATTCCTGGCTGAAACCTTTCAGTCGCATTGGGGAGAGTTAACGTTTGTTTTATGTGCTGATATTGACACATAATAGAAAAATCTTTGGAACTACTTGAGTGTCTCATCATGATAAAGATCGAAATCTTTCCTATATTTTACAAACTTTCGATTCACTGAATGACGCTGAATGTTTCTTTAAAAAATTACATTTTTTAAAATTACCGGTTTATTATGATCTAAACATAAATGAAACATGAAAAATAATAGTTCCTTAATAGGTCAAAAACAATTATGTAACGATAAGAATGACGTTTAATAATAATCAAGGAACTATGCCAAAGATATTTTCTGTAAATTTTAATGGCAACGAATTATTCTATCAGTAACTAGTTTGATTATATGGTCATTAACTATTTAATAAATTATCAGAAACAAATATATAAAAGGTTCAGTAAAGAAAATTAATTGTCAGTAACTTTTTGATAAATCGTCAGTAGATATCCATAAACGGTCACTGATTAGAAGTGGTAGTTGTAGTTTACATACATATGTAATAAACTCTAGCTCATCTTCGAAAATAACAGCAAAAGGTATATATGTAATTGTGTTTTGACCATATTATAGTGCTCTTTCATACTTGTCAACTAGCGTAATAAATGTGAAATTTTTAACTAATAATATTATAAAAGTACATAACTTTACATTTTTTTATTGAAAAACAAAAACAGTTAAATAAAAATGTTGATATTAATCTACTAGTAGTATTTAAGTTTAAAGCTTTGGTCTACCCCTTAGTCTTTTTCCCCAAGAGGTATCGTCTTTGCTGCAGGTGGCGGGTTTAGATATTTCAACCGAATGGCTAATCCAATTATATGTTTACACACATATCTTTAAAAATATCCTAAACACGTGCATGTACCTTTTATCCATTCTTCTTTATCATTGGATGAAGTAGTGATGTATAGTTCAAAGACCCTGAGTTTGAATTGATTAACATCGTCCATTTTCTCTGTTTAAAGCAACTATTCTCTCCATGGTTACCATCTGTTCCTGACTGGACGAGCAGAAATACTTCTTGTAACGTATGTGGATTCCTATTTTTATGTCTACAGTATACTTGGCCCACAAATAACCTGCTGTCCCTGATTTAATTTTATCATTGGTTCTTTTTGGAGTGATTTTATTTTATTTTGATATTCCATGGACTATCTTTGGATAGATTGTTTGGCGCACTCCAGGAATCGAGAAAGTAGCATTCTCTCTCTGTGAGTTTGCTCCTTTTTGTACCATAAAATTAATGATTCCAAAGCATTGTTTGTAGAAGGGATACGTTCAATCACACCTTCAAAACAGTTTTTATGGGTAGTGAACCATTGCAGTGTCATGTAATTCAAAAACTTATTTTGTCGTTTAAGAGAGACTAAATTTTGAAATTATTCTAAATTGTTTAAATTAGAAACATTTGTCAATTTTGAAGTTTTTGAATAAATAAATATTTGATGTCAATTAATCCTATTTAACTGGCGACAACGCCGAATCATTCAACATAGTAACAAAAAGCCAAACTCGAAAAGCATTATTAGAGTCACTTCCAAAAAGACAATATTTGAATAATAGTAATAAATTATATTAACGAAAAAATTCTAAATTTAAAGATATTTGGAAATATTTTCATGGACTCCAAATTTGACCTAAACGTAACTAGTAAAACATGAAATAAAGACTATAGAAAATCCATTAACGCAACACTCAAGCAAGGAACCAATACAATTAGAGCAGAAAGGAGAGGTAAAAAGTTAACGTATCAAGAAAATGCAACATCGCAAGGAATGCCCTGGATAGTAATAGTAAAGAACGAATATGGATCGATAAGAATTTATATGGACTACAGAGATTTGAATTCTATTATGAAAAGAACCATTCCCGATGCCAGATACGCGAACAATATTAGACTTTCTTGCTAATTCAATATATTTTTGTCCATAGACTTAAAACAAGCATATTATCAAGTAGATGTAGCTTCGAAAGTGCAAGATCGAACAGTCTTTTTCAGTAAAGAGGACTATTTTGGTTTTAATACACTTCCGTTCGGAATGGCTACAGCATCGGCTTCTTTTAAAAAGTTGATGCATACCATGCCAGAAGGTTTAATATTTAAGAAGTGGTTGTCTACTTCGACTATATTTTTATTTGTGGAAAAATCAAATAAGAGCATAACAACATCTTAGAAGAAGCTTTAACTGAATTCAGGAAAAATCTCATATCGATAAAACCGAATTAATATTTTTAGGACATACAATTAACGAAAATTGTTTTAGAACGAATTCAAAATAGATAAAGAAAATCAAGTTCGCAGCAGTACCTAAATGTGTGAAGCAAGTAAGGTAATTTTTAGGATTACCGAATTACAATAAAAGATTTATCAAAGATTATGCAAAAATTGCGGCGCCGTTACATGCAACAACAGGTTGAGAGAAAAAGATCATATGGACAAAAAAAATGCAAGGAAAGTTTGCAAAGGAAAGCTTGTTAACATTTGGTAAAATTTTCCAATAATTTTCTTTTGAAAATGAATTTAACCAATTTTCAAAAATCTAGCTTATCACATTTTTATAAGATTTAAACAACATAACTTATTTACTATTATTCTTACTACCAGATTCATCGGAATCTTCAACTACTCATTTTTTATATCATACGCGTGCCGAAGCATATCATATCCGTTACACCTGACTAAAAAGTTAGTAATATTACATTCTTCTTACATAATTTTTTTAAATTCACTGACTGCTCAACAACTGTAAGTCCAGCTTTTGTTAACTATGCAGATTTTGAATCAATTTTGTCTAAGGATTCTGTGCACCACCAAATACATTTACCAATTTCGGCTGGACTTTTATTTATAAAACATTATGATGGAACAAAGCAATATGAGTAATTTATAGGACTTGACTATGTTGAAAAGTTCCTGAAAGCAGCGGAGGACATTGCATTATTTAAGTTTCTTCTATATTATTACAAAATGGGAAGAGTTATAATGTAAACTTTGGGTCCTTTCAAACAATAATGGTTTAATAATTGTACAAACTGTTACATTTGTCTGACAAATATTGTTGACCCTTTAAAAGATCATGAGCACTTTACAGGGAAATACTTTGGTGCAGAATGTAGCGATTGCAATGTAAATAGAAAAATTAATAAAATTTTGCCTATCGTATTCCACAACTTGAAATTATAAGAAATTCATCCTATTCTTAAATATGGGTTAAATAAATTTAAAAACTGGGCTTTAGGTTGTATTCCAATAACAACTGGAAGTTTTATTTCTTTGATAGCTGATTTAGAAAACATTATTTTAAAATCTACTGACTCTTACCAATTCGTTAATGGTTCTTTAGTAAAAGCTGTAAAAACTTTGACTACTTTACCTCTGACCAACTCTGTTTTACCAGTACCATTTTTTATGCAAAAGGATATGTTCCCGTACAACTTTGCCACTAGTTTAGAGGACCTTGAAAACATTTAAGGATTCTCTCCAATTTCGAAGGGTGTCACTGAAAATGAATATAAGAAAACTCATGACATATGGATATAATATGGTTGTTATTAACTTGTCTGATTATATGATTGCGTATTTGAAACTTGATTGCTTTCTTTTGGCTGGCTTTTTTTTAAAAAAGCTTAATCTTAACACATTGTTTTGTAATAATAATAATTTGAATTTTCAAACTACCACACTGGCCCCTGCTGGGACTGACGGCGGGCAAAGAAAGATGTTCTAGAGAACGCTATTCACTAACAAACTAAATTATACATATAACTGCTCTGTGTTGAAACTATATGAGTGATCTTAATGATTGGCAATGTGTGTCTGCGTCTCTGATTTGCTTTATATATATATATATATATATATATATGTGTGTGTTGAGGATACCTAAATAATAGAGTAAAATAATTAATAATCATATAAAATGATTGTGGGAAACAAGGATAAGTGATTAAGATGTGGTTCTGGAGCTTAATAAAAAGGGAATGAAAAAGAAATGTCGAATAACGAGAAGAAAATAAGAGAAAATCAATAAAAACAGACAATTAAATAAAAGGAGGTCATTTATAATTAACAAGTGTAAATTTAGGAAAACAAAGACAAATGGAAAATTTTCACGTTATTTCGAAAGCTCTTTCAAGATAAGGGAAGGAATGTTTTTTGAGAATCCCGGAAAGGGCATCTCTAAAAAATTATTTATCTGGACAGCTGTCAGTGATTATAGAGGTCTAAATGGAATTAGCGGTAAAAGATATTGGAAATTCTATTTAACATCAATAAGTATTATTATGTGACGGAGTATAAAAAGGAATCGCAACTGGAATCAGAGAGAGAAATTGGACTAAGGAGACAAAAAGAGATTAGAGAAAAATTGGACTAAAGAGACAAAAAGAGATAAGAGAAAAATTGGACTAAGGAGACAAAAAAGAAATTTGAAACAGAAATTAAGCAAGGTCAAAGCAAAGCAACTAAATCAGAGTTACCGATCTCAGAAGCCCGTCACAGTAGTCAAGTGATTATGAAATCTAATTAATTCGAAAAGTGCTATTCTTACCGAAGGGTCGTAATAAGCACCAAATTGTGATTGATAGATAATTCGTTGTGTCATTTTAAAGTGGAGATAAAGTGTATCAATAAAGTTTATATCGTCTGGAGTTCATTACTATTGTTTAAAAGCACGCTTGGAGTCAGATTGACAATAATTTCTATTCGAATTCACCGACAACCCCAACAGATATATATATATATATATATATACATTCTACTAGCAGTGACTATAGTTTTAAGTAGACTTAACATACTTAAAAGTTGCTTGGGTAACCATAAGGTTACCAAAGTAATATGGTTTGATTTTCGGTGACCTAAATAAAATTTTGACTTGACATATTTTTTATATGGGGTGTTTCAGCAGTGACCTATTCTATCGGTGGCCACGCCATACACTATTTCAAATAATTTATTTTAAATAAAATTTATTTTCAAATTCTATAAGTAAACACTTTTAAGTGGAATTTTAAAAAATAATTTTAATTTAATTAAATATTTAATTAGTAGTGGGATGTGTCATATCCAGCACATGTCATATCCAGCACACTACCCCCCCCCCGCCGAGAGAAAATTTTTCTAAGTCCAAAAGTACAAAATTTTTTTTAGACAAAGACAATGACTCATTCAAGATCATTGAAACAAAGACCATGACTCATTCAAGGTCATTAGATGGCTCATCATATTTTTTCAAGGTCATTGAAACAAAGACCATGACTCATTCAAGGTCATTGGATGACTCATCATATTTTTCAAGGTCATTTAAACAAAGATCATGACTCATTCAAGGTCATTGGATGACTCATCATATTTTTTCAAGGTCATTTAAACAAATACCATGACTCATTCAAGGTCATTGGATGACTCATCAAATTTTATAATATATTTTTTTAATTTTATTTATTTTTATTTAATATACTTTAATTGTTTGTTTTAATCAAGTCAATTATTTTATTATTTTATTTTTAAATTATATTATTATTATATTTAAATTGTTTGTTTTAATCAAGTCAATTATTTTACTATTAAATAATATTATTATTATATTTTTTGTTTTAATGAAGTGAATATTGTTTTAATCAAGTCAATAATATTATTTATTTGTTTTTATTTTATTTTATTTATTTTATATACTATAATTTTTTGTTTTAATCAAGTCAATAATATTATTTATTTATTTTTATTTTATTTTATTTATTTTAAATCCTATAATTTTTTTTTAATTTTATTTAAGTCAATATTTTATTTTTTATTTACTATTTTTAAATTATATTATTATTATAATTGTTATTTTTATTGTTATTGTTATTATTATTATTATTATTATTATTATGGATTTTATTTATTATTATTATTATTATTATTTTTATTTATTATTATTATTATTATTATTATTATTATTACTGTTGTTATTATAATTATTATGATTATTATTATTATTATGATTAATACTATTATTTTTATTATTATTATGATTTTTATTATTATTAATATTATTAATATTATTATGATTATTACTATTTTTATTATTAATATTTTTTATAATTATTTTATTATTATTATTATTTTTATTATTAATATTTTTTATAATTATTTTAATATTTTTATTATTTTAATATTAATTTTAATTTTATAATTTTCAAGGTCATTGGATGACTCATAATATTATTTCAAGGTCATTTAAAAGTAGGTCGAGGTCACGGAATTTTTAAACATTTTAAAATTTTAATTTACTAATTATAAAAAATAAGTAGTATATATTTGTAAATTATTTTATTATTATTATTATTAATATTATTAATATTATTATTATTATTATTACTTTTTATTATTCTATTAATACTTATAAAAACTTTAATTATTATTATTATTATTAATAATAATTTTATTATAATTTTTATTATAATTATTATTAATATTATTATTAATATTATTATTACTTTTTATTATTCTATTATTACTTATAAAAATTTTATTAATACTTATAAAAACTTTAATTATTATTATTATTATTTTTACTTTTAAAAACATTTATTAATATTAATACTTATAAATACTTATAAAAATTTTATTATTAAGAATATTATTATTACTTTTTATTATTATATTATTACTTATAAAAATTTATTAATACTTATAAAAACTTTAATTATTATTATTAATATTAATATTATTATTACTTTTATTATTATTATTACTTATAAATTTGTAAATTTTATTCTATTTTATTATTAATTTTTATAAATATTATTATTATTATTATTATTATTATTATTATTATAATTAATATTTTTATTATTATTATAAATATTATTATTAATATTATTATTATTATTATTATTATTATTATTATTATTTTTATTATTGTCAAGGTTATTGGATGAATCATCATAATTTTTCAAGGTCATTGAAAAGTAGGTCAAAGTCATTCAAAAGTAGGTCAAGGTCATTCAAAATTTCTCAAGGTCATATTATTTTTAAACATTTTTAAATTTTAATTTACTACTTATTTTTATAAGTAGTATATATTTTGTAAATTTATTTTATTATAATTAATATTTTCATTATTATTATTAATATTATTATTAATATTATTATTACTTTTTATTATTCTATTATTACTTATAAAAAATTTTATTAATACTTATAAAAACTTTAATTATTATTAATATTAATATTTTAATAATTTTATTATTATTATTATTTTTATATTTATTATTATTATTTTTATTATTATTATTATTATTATTTTTAATAATATTATTATTATTATTAATGTATAAAACTTCTATTATAAGGAAATAATTTTATTATTATTAATATTATTATTAATATGATTATTAATATTATTAATTAATATGATTACTTATTAATATTGTTTAATTATATTTATTTTTATTATTATTATAATTATTATTATTGTTTTTATTATTATTATTGTCAAGGTCATTGGATGAGTCTTAATTTTTTTTTTCAAGGTCATTTTAAAGTATGTCAAGGTCATTTAAAATTTCACAAGGTCTTAGTATTTTTAAACATTTTTATATAAATTTACTACTTATTTTTATAAGTAATGTTTTAATGTTTTTTAATTTTAATTTTATTATTATTATAATTTTCTCAAAGTCATAATATTTTTAGTCATTTTAAATATAAATTTACTACTTATTTTTATAAGTAATGTTTTAATATTTATTATTATTATTATTTTCAATCTTATTGGATGAGTCATAATATTATTTCAAGGTCATTTTAAAGTATGTCAAGGTCATTTAAAATTTCACAAGGTCTTAGTATTTTTAAACATTTTATATAAATTTACTACTTATTTTTATAAGTAATGTTTTAATGTTTTTTGATTTTAATTTTATTATTATTATAATTTTCTCAAAGTCATAATATTTTTAGTCATTTTTAATATAAATTTACTACTTATTTTTATAAGTAATGTTTTAATATTTATTATTATTATTATTTTTAAGGTTATTGGATGAGTCATAATATTATTTCAAGGTCATTTAAAAGTAGGTCAATGTCATAGTATTTTTAAACATTTTTAATTTTAATATACTACTTATTTTTTATAAGTAGTGTTTTAATGTTCTTTAATTTTTATTCTATTAGTATTATTATTAGTATTATTATTATTATTATTATTATTATTATTATTATTGTCGAATACAAATTTTCAGTGAAGAAGTAATATTGGTGAGAGAGTACATTAAGTAACTAAAATCGGTGAAATTACTGAAAAAAGTGGGATAGTTAAAGATATCTACTAAATAGATGAAATATCAATTGCTATATTAAACACTTACAAAGGTAATATACTTTGAATGGAGAAAATATACATCGAAGGGGAAAATATTCATTGAAGAGAAAAATATTCGTTGAAGAGGAAAAAACATTCATTGAATAAAGAAAACATTAATTGAAGAGAGAAAATATTCATTAAAGAGGAAAGCAATCATTAAAGTGAGAAAATATGAATTGAAGCTAACAAATATTCAGTGAATCGAGAATTGCTTATAATAAATTAGACGGTAAATTTCTCAATAATGAGATGAAATATCAATTAAATATTGGGAAATACTTTAAACGGAGTCTGAATTATTCACTGATCAACAAATATACATAAAAGATGAAAATATTCACTGAAAATGAATTTTACTTTAAGAGTGGATGAATTACTATTATATTCAATTAAAACTTTTTAAAAAATTGAGTAGATTTCATCGGTTAATTATATTTAAATAGGGATATATATATTTTGATGGACACTTATGGACGGAGAAATAGTTATTAAAAACAATAAATTTGATTTCTAATATCTCAGTGTTTGATGTATATTCGCCGGATTAGTATACGCGCGCGCGGTTATTGTTTTTAATAACTATTTCTCCGTCCATAAGTGTCCATCAAAATATATATATCCCTATTTAAATATAATTAACCGATGAAATCTACTCAATTGTTAAAAAGTTTTAATTGAATATAATAGTAATTCATCCACTCTTAAAGTAAAATTCATTTTCAGTGAATATTTTCATCTTTTATGTATATTTGTTGATCAGTGAATAATTCAGACTCCGTTTAAAGTATTTCCCCAATATTTAATTGATATTTCATCTCATTATTGAGAAATTTACCGTCTAATTTATTATAAGCAATTCTCGATTCACTGAATATTTGTTAGCTTCAATTCATATTTTCTCACTTTAATGATTGCTTTCCTCTTTAATGAATATTTTCTCTCTTCAATTAATGTTTTCTTTATTCAATGAATGTTTTTTCCTCTTCAACGAATATTTTTCTCTTCAATGAATATTTTCCCCTTCGATGTATATTTTCTCCATTCAAAGTATATTACCTTTGTAAGTGTTTAATATAGCAATTGATATTTCATCTATTTAGTAGATATCTTTAACTATCCCACTTTTTTCAGTAATTTCACCGATTTTAGTTACTTAATGTACTCTCTCACCAATATTACTTCTTCACTGAAAATTTGTATTCGACAAAAATAAAATAATTTTAGGCTATGTAAATCAATTAGAGCTTTTAGGGAAATTTTATGATAATTTAAGTGATATCTAGTTTTACGATGTATTTATTTTAGTAAATTTTAATCATCTTTGTGAATTTATGGTTTTCTTTTGAATTTTAATGGATTTAGGGTTTGATTATGTTTTAAATGAAATTATTGAAGAAATTAGGGTAAATCTATAATTTTAGACACTTAATTTCTTGAAAATTTATTAGATTTGACTTGATTTTAGGATTATTTTAAATAAAAGTTAAATTTAGGATCAAAATGTTTATGAAACATCTATTTAAGATAATTATTTAAGAATTAGAATCAAATTTGACTGATAGATTTAATGATATTTTAATTATAATTTTATGTTCTATTTAAATAGTTGATTAAATCAGTTAATTTTTAAAAATATTTTAGTGAAACCTAAGATTTTTATTGATTTTACAGTGTAAAAAAGAGATCGATAATTACTTTCATTTTCAATTTTATTGATTTCATGGATATCAATCACAAAAGTAGTATAATTTAGAGATTTTTAAGACAATGCTCAGTGTGGTTATCAGTATACCTATGAAAATCATTGATATATCTCTATGGGTTGACTGGTAATTTTTATTGAATTTATACTTGATTTACTGATTAATTTTAATTATTTGAGCAACATGATATATATTTTACAATAATTTAATTTATGTGGAAAACATAGATTTTATTCGATTTAAGTCATTTTTGATGAATTTTTTAATTGCTTGAAATTGTTGCCAGAACAAAATTGTGGTGATTTTCAACGGAAAATGATGATAACAATTTTGTAATACTTTAAAGAAAATTTATTTTTATTGGTAAAATTCAAATTTTTATGATAATTTTAAGGGAATTTGATTGGTTGAATACATATAGTAAATATGATTCGAATGATGAATTTTTAAGTAGAGTCGGTTAAACATAGATTTCTAAAGAAATTTTACCTTGTAGGTTTTTTAAAAATATGTATATTGTTGGTGCAGTGAGGAAAATTGTCATTTCAATGGAAATGATTGGTTAAAAGTAAATTTTATGATATTTTAAGGAAATAATCGATTAAGAACAAGTTTGTTGTCATTTTTAAGGGGGTTGAGTTGGTTGAATATCTGTGTTCAAAGGGTAAATATTTTCTAAATGGAAAATATAGATGAGGAATTTATAATATATTTAGGGGATTTGTTCAGATAGATATCAATATGTGTGTAAATCTTTTGAGAGAGTGGAAATATTGTCAATTAAAGAGAAATGATTTGTTAAGAAGAGAATTTATGATCTTTTAAGGATAAATGATTGGTCATGAGATGAATTCTATTGTAAAGCGATTTCAAGAAATTTATTCGGTTGAATATCGATATAAGTCGGTGATTTTTATGAAAATAATGAATATAGGCGGGGTTATTGTCATTTAAAGAGAAATGATTGGTTAAGAGGAGAATTTATGATAATCTTAAGGTAATTTGATTGGTCAAGAGAGGAATTTTATTTTAAGGGGATTTCAAGAAATTTATTCAGTTGGATATCGATATGTCGGTGATTTTTATGAAAAATATTGAATATAGTTTGGAATATTGTCGTGTAAAGAGAAATGATTGGTTGAGAGTAAATTTTATTTTAGGGGAAACAATTGGCTAAGAAGAGAATTTATGATCTTTTAAGGGGAAATAATCAATTAAGAACAGATTTGTTGATATTTTTAAGGGGTTAAGTTGGTTAAGTATCGTTATTTAATAGGTGATTTTTATAAAAAAAAATGAATATGGTAAAGTAGGAGAAAGTGTTATTTGATGGTAAAAGATTGGTCAAGAGATGAATTTATTTTAAGAGGATTTCAAGAAATTTATTCGGTTGAATATCGATATAAGTCGTTGATTTTTATGAAAATAATGAATATAGCTGGGATTATTGTCATTTAAAGAGAAATGATTGGTTGAGAGTAAATTTTATATTATTTTAAGGGAAAACGATAGGTCAAGAGGGGGAATCTTACTTTTAGGGTGATTTATTCGGTTGGATATCAAAGTCAAAAGATGGATACTTAGTGAAATCGATACATTTTCATTGACTTAAGGGTTATCAAAATATAACAATAAGATTTTGGTTAATTTTAATGATATTATTGTAATCTGAATAAAATATACGATACGTGTTCAGTTCTAAGAAATTTTTCGATTCATGCATTCAAGTATTTATTTGATTTTATTATTATATTTGTAATTTATTTAAAAACTAAAATTGATTAGTATTTAAAAAATTTATGTTACCCATCACTTATGTTGTTATTGACAATTTTCTGAATAATTTAAATATTTACGATTATTTCCAGGAATGAAGAGAAATTGTACGATTAAAAACTATGAGCTGTTGATAAAATACATTAATTTTTATTCAACAAGTACCTAGAACAATTACCTAACAATCTTAAAATTTTTGAAAATCTAACAAATTTTTTCAATTATTTTACAACTTAGTTAATTTAATTAACTGATAAGTACTAGTTTCTTTACGATTTGCTACTGTGTTGAAACTTTTTTTTTTTAAAAATTCTTATTCAAAGTACTAACAAATTTTATTAAAGATCTATCAAGACTTGTCAAAAATTATAAAACTTTGGTAATTTTAATAAGTATTACTCAATAACTACTATTTTCTTACCAATTTGCTGAAGGTCTTATTTTAAGGTCTCAAATTTAACAACTTTCTCACAACTTTAATCAAATTCTAATCCCATGATAATCATAAATTACGTGTATTTTCTTAAAAATTGTCCATAGTTTTTCTTATATCGGTAAAAGAAACACCTATATTTCAATCAAAAACACGTGTGTATCATAAATTATTTACATTTTTCTTAACAATCTCAAACTTTACATAAATATTGAACTATTTTTATCATTTAACATATACACATTATTAGCCATAAAATAAATATTTCATAAATTGTTGAAAAATCACACATATTTTCATTAAAGTTTTTCCATAAACACTGTAACATATCGATGGTTTAACACACACATTTGAGCCATAATTAGTTTTGATATTTATTTGCACATATTTTCTTAAAAATATAGAATTTTTCTTTAACTTTTTACAAACATTTACAATTGTTCTATCCCTCTATACTATGAACCACAATTGAACAAACTTTTTCTATTCAATATTAATTTTATATACTTTGTTGAAAATTTATATAAAATAATAATGAAATAATAATAATAAAAACTTGTAATATTATTAATAATAATAAAAATAACAATAATAATAATAAAAATAATAATAATAATAATAAAATAATAATAAAATAATAAAAAATTATAATAATAATAATAAATAATAATAATAATATAATAATTAATAATAAATAAAATTAAAAATACTAATTATAAGATAATAATAATAATAATAATAATATAAATAATAATAATAATAATAAATATAATAATAATAATAATAATAATATAATAATAATAATAATAATAAATAATACTAATAATAATACTAATAGAATAAAAATTTAAAGAACATTAAAACATACTTATAAAAAATAAGTAGTATATTAATATTAAAAATGTTTAAAAATACTATGACATTGACCTACTTTTAAATGACCTTGAAATAATATTATGACTCATCCAATAACCTTAAAAATAATAATAATAATAAATATTAAAACATTACTTATAAAATAAGTAGTAAATTTATATTTAAAAATGACTAAAAATATTATGACTTTGAGAAAATTATAATAATAATAAAATTAAAATCAAAAAACATTAAAACATTACTTATAAAAATAAGTAGTAAATTTATATTTAAAATGACTAAAAATATTATGACTTTGAGAAAATTATAATAATAATAAAATTAAAATTAAAAAACATTAAAACATTACTTATAAAAATAAGTAGTAAATTTATATAAAAATGTTTAAAAATACTAAGACCTTGTGAAATTTTAAATGACCTTGACATACTTTAAAATGACCTTGAAAAAAAAATTAAGACTCATCCAATGACCTTGACAATAATAATAATAAAAACAATAATAATAATTATAATAATAATAAAAATAAATATAATTAAACAATATTAATAAGTAATCATATTAATTAATAATATTAATAATCATATTAATAATAATATTAATAATAATAAAATTATTTCCTTATAATAGAAGTTTTATACATTAATAATAATAATAATATTATTAAAAATAATAATAATAATAATAATAAAAATAATAATAATAAATATAAAAATAATAATAATAATAAAATTATTAAAAATATTAATATTAATAATAATTAAAGTTTTTATAAGTATTAATAAAATTTTTTATAAGTAATAATAGAATAATAAAAAGTAATAATAATATTAATAATAATATTAATAATAATAATAAAAATATTAATTATAATAAAATAAATTTACAAAATATATACTACTTATAAAAATAAGTAGTAAATTAAAATTTAAAAATGTTTTAAAATAATATGACCTTGAGAAATTTTGAATGACCTTGACCTACTTTTGAATGACTTTGACCTACTTTTCAATGACCTTGAAAAATTATGATGATTCATCCAATAACCTTGACAATAATAATAAATAATAATAATAATAATAATAATAATAATAATATTAATAATAATATTTATAATAATAATAAAAATATTAATTATAATAATAATAATAATAATAATAATAATAATAATAATAATATATAATAATAATATTTATAATAATAATAAAAATATTAATTATAATAATAATAATAATAATAATAATAATAATAATAATAATAATAATAATATTATAAAAATTAATAATAAAATAGAATAAAATTTACAAATTTATAAGTAATAATAATAATAAAAGTAATAATAATATTAATATTAATAATAATAATTAAAGTTTTTATAAGTATTAATAAATTTTTATAAGTAATAATATAATAATAAAAAGTAATAATAATATTCTTAATAATAAAATTTTTATAAGTATTTATAAGTATTAATATTAATAAATGTTTTTAAAAGTAATAATAATAATAATAATTAAAGTTTTTATAAGTATTAATAAAATTTTTATAAGTAATAATAGAATAATAAAAAGTAATAATAATATTAATAATAATATTAATAATAATAATAATAATAAAAATTATAATAAAATTATTATTAATAATAATAATAATAATTAAAGTTTTTATAAGTATTAATAGAATAATAAAAAGTAATAATAATAATAATAATATTAATAATATTAATAATAATAATAATAAAATAATTTACAAATATATACTACTTATTTTTTATAATTAGTAAATTAAAATTTTAAAATGTTTAAAAATTCCGTGACCTCGACCTACTTTTAAATGACCTCGAAATAATATTATGAGTCATCCAATGACCTTGAAAATTATAAAATTAAAATTAATATTAAAATAATAAAAATAATAAAATAATTATAAAAAATATTAATAATAAAAATAGTAATAATCATAATAATACTAATAATATTAATAATAATAAAAATCATAATAATAATAAAAATAATAATATTAATCATAATAATAATAATCATAATAATTATAATAACAACAGTAATAATAATAATAATAATAATAATAATAATAATAATAATAAATAAAAATAATAATAATAATAATAATAATAATAATAATAAATAAAAATAATAATAAAATAATAATAATAATAATAATAATAATAATAATTTTTTGTACTTTTGGACTTAGAAAAATTTTCTCTCGGCGGGGGGGAGGGGGTAGTGTGCTGGATATGATATGTGCTGGATATGACACATCCCACTACTTTAATTGATTTTAAATAATTTGTTTAATCCTAATTATCGTATAAAGAAAACTTTAGTTGGAACATATTTAACAACAACTATTGTATTTAATTATTGAAAAATCATTTATTTAAAGATTTTTTCTAATTAATCCTTTTGATTAAAAGTATTTCTCAAAATTTGTCAAATTACTGTCATTTTTATTGCTAATAATTAAAGTTATTTGATAAATTAAATTGATTTGCAAGGACTTTTTGTGTTTCACCTCTGATTTCTTTATAAACGACATAATATTTTCTACAAAATTTGACTATGAATCAGATTTATGTAAGGTATTCATGAATTTTCGGCACAGCCTTTTTCAAGTGATTAGGATTTAGATTGCAATCAAATTTTTAGCTGCTTAAACTTATAATTGTTATTTTAACGTCAAAAAATAAATTAATTTTTAATTAAATAGTATTTTTCTATATTTTGTTGGACATCGTAATTAAAATTTTAAATTAAAGATTTTATATATTGATCCATTGTTATCTAACAAAACTGGTTTTATAACTTATTTTGTAAGAATAGTGTTAAACAATTTATGTTGTTGAAATATTATAAAAATGTTATAATATAGATTTATGTAAATGTCCTTTTACTATAGTAATTGTACTACTCGAATCAACTAAACGTTCTTTAAAATCACAATTCACTTATAGTAGTCTCACATATTCACTATTCTTGGTGCCACACCCGACTCCAGATTGTTTGTAGCCCCTTGATCTTTTTCCGACTTGGAAAATCTTAAAATATGTCCCTTCACACCGCGTTTTGCACATCTGATGTTGCGTCTTTGTGGAAAATATTTTACTATATGACTAGAACTCTCAAACGTAGTATTTTCATTTGGTTTGTCTTCTACTTTCTGATCTTCGTACTAATACTGTAACCGTTTCATTGTCATAACATTGATCACTTGCGATTCTCTTTGCTTGAGCGACTTACTCATTTATTGTTGACGCCGTTGACATCTTTGTAAGCTATTTACAAAAAAAAACGAGTTAGAAGACCACCTGAACATTTCAACAGTTACCTTAATTCAGTAACATGAACGTTCATGTTATCATTCATTAATAACTTTATCTGTAAAAGTTTCGAAGTTACCAAAAAAGTTACCGAAGGTTTTCAATAATTCCTTTTTCAACATTCCGAAATCCGTCATCGTGTTGCTTTTCTTTAACTATTTGAAGACTATAAGATTGCTCTTCGAGTAAAAATAGCATTATATTCATAACATTTTTCACATTTTCGGCTTCCAAAGTATTCTCAAAATTACAAGCCTTATTATTGTATTAATAAGAGGACAACTATTATTAGGTAAAATCATATAAAAATTACTTTCTTTCATAATATTTTTTTGATCAACTGATTTTTAGATATCCAAGTTGGAGTTTCATATCAATGCCATTTATATTTTCCCTACATTTTGGTTTATAAAATCTTTAAAATTTTGAATATTGTGGGAACCAGAATGACTTGCAGTTTTTGTTCGTAAAATTTACCATTGATTTCTTTATTATTATGATTTGCAATTAAATACATTACAGGTTTCTGTTTTGGTATCTATTTTTGTGATTTGAAATACTTCATAGCTTCAACTGCTATCAAAATTCTTGATGAACGAAGAAGTACTGATTTTATTATTTCTTACATGAACTCAATTTCTTGCACATTGGTTTATTTTTTCTTTTGTTTGTTGGTAACTCCGTTGGTAATGCCAACGTCATCGGTAATGTCAACAGTTCTTAGTGCTTTTTATCCTTTATGTGGTGAATGATTGTAACTAAAAGCAATTTTGGCAGAACATTTACCCAAGTTTTATTACCTTGATGCACAAAATACTTTTTCAATCTTTCCACATGAGCCGTTTTGAATTGAGAAAATACAAGGAAGCATTATATAGTTACAAATGCAAGGAAGTCACTGTGAAAATTACTAAATATGAAAAATGAACAAATGAAGTGAGTGTCGGCGGGAAAGTGCGATTTATGGAACCAATAACGCGAATATTGCTGGATGAACAAAGTAAACCAAAGATTTTACAGTGTAATCGATTACTAGCTCCGTTGTATCGCTTAACTTCAAATTCATGGATAACATTACCAGACTATCGTGGAGTCAAAACGCCAGGCAAATTGGAACTAACGAATTTAGAGTATCTGATCAACTTTACATCGTTGAATAAAATGGCACAAATGGGTCTTTATGTGAGTGAAGATATTGAAGAAGCTCAAAGAAATTTATTATTTCCATCTAAGAAGGAACGATTTATCTCGGAAATGATTGACACGATATTACCGAATGAAGAAGGAAAAGTTAATTACGAATATTTGTTAACACCTGATCATTTCAAACGAGCTACCTATAAAACAATGAAAAAGATTTGGGGTAAATTTATGTTCTTGAGACAGGCATGTGCCGGTTTAATTGGAATATATATAATTGCAGTAACAATAAAGGTAATAGTATCACAGATATTGTCAGCCCATCGAATATATATTTTTGTAGTAAGACATAATTTTGCATGCAATTTGATAAATTAGTAATAGTGTAATAGTAGTTAAATCAATTATTTTATGAATACTGTTAGCATTTAGTGTGAATTTGCAGTTTTTCATATGATGCAAGAAAAATCAATTTGATTGGCTGATGCGGGATTAGGGGGTAAGAGAAAATAAAATGCAAAAAAAATTTTTATTAAAAGTATATAAGGCAGGGTGAATCCATATAACCAAACAAATATTTCAAATATTCTCAAATTTTTCAAATTTTAAAACCGGTAAATTATTATTATTATTATTATTATTATTATTATTATTATTATTATTATTATTATTATTATTATTATTATTATTATTATTACCGTTATTATTAATATCCTTACTATTGTTAAAGTGATTATTATCAACAACTATAATCATTATTATTATTGTTATTATTATCAATATCAAAGTTATTATTATTAGTGTTATTATTATTATTATTATTATTATTATTATTATTATTATTATTATTATTATTATTATTATTATTATCATAGGTAGCTATTAAAATTAGTGATATTATTATTACTTATTATTGCTGTTATTATCATTATTGTCACTGTTATTGATAATAAAGTTACTATTATCATTATTATGCATAATTATAGTTATAATCGGGAGGTGTCCGTTGGACGTCAAATAAATAAATATATATGATATGTATATGTATATGTGTAGGTATGTTTATACATGTGTATATGAGTAAATTGTAAATCAAAAATAAACAGATTCGAGGACGAATCTAAATTAAAGAGGAGATGGGTTGGGGTTAACAAAGTTCACAAAAATAAAAATGGAAAATCAATAAAAACATTGATATTCGAAATAATAATTAAAAAGGAAAAATAAATTAAAATTTTAAAATAAACATTTATCGGGGAAAACGGGTATTGGCGGATGCCAAATGACGAGAAGAATCCAAATATAATAAAATTAAATTGATTGGGGGTCCACAGAAGAAATATTAATAAAAATAGAAATTAATTAAAAATTGGAAGTCCAAGACAACAGAAACCTGAATAGTGTGAGAAACCAGGAGCGTCAACAAAGTTTCTATTTACGGAAAACGAAATTGGTTGACGAAGGAACCCGCCTCTAAAATAATTATTGTAAACAAATGGAAACCCCGGAGCCCAGAAATAACTAATATAGTTTTGGACAGAGAGATGTCAAAAAGGCCAAAACCGATTTAGTTTGCGGGTAACTTGAATTGCGAGATGAGTATAAAAAGAAAAGCCTGATCAACAAAATTGCCAGTTGGTCGAAGAGAATATTTCAGAGAGCGGAGTAAAGGAAATAATAAGCTTAAAGATAAATCAACCAACCAAACAAATTAAATTGGTGCGCACCAGACAGGGACATTTTCCTTTGGAAGACGTATCCCTACGCATTGAATTATTGTGAAATCAAGCAGAGTAATTGTGTAGAGTATTGTGAATTGAATCGATTTTTGTGAAAGTTGTGAATTAAGTTGTGATATATAAATTGGAAATAAATCTTATTGTGTTGGGTTAATTGAATTGATTAAAGAAGAAAACCAAAGAGTCAGACCTAAGCATTGACTTTCTATATAAAGCCCAACAATACGAGTAGTTATTTATTGTGAAATTAGTCATCAAAATTTAAGTTTTATTTGAGAATTAATGGAATATTTGAGTATCAGTCAATGAAAACTTTCATCATTTTTATTTAATAATTATTTAAACTAATATTTTCTGCATATTTTTTTCGTGTAACCGTCAATTCTCTAGATTAGAAAAATGAAAATTATCAGGGTATTATTAAAGATTACTTGGTCATTTTCATCACATAGTGGAAAACATTGAAATTGTTCTATCAGAAATATTTTACTGAAAAACATATAAATATTTACTGGTCGTATATATTTCGAGACGCATTTAAGTTGAGCAAAATATTTATAAAAAAAATTCAAGAAAATAAGGATGATGAAACTTAAAAGAATTCGATGTTGCATATTAGTTGGATTTGAAGTGTAATAATTAATTTCATCGATAAATTACTGGACTGATGAATTTGAATTGAAATCTTTGACTGGCAAAATAGATTTTAATGACTAGGATAAAGATTGTGATAAAATAGTAGACAAGATCGCTGCAAATTATAATAATGATATGAAAAATCTGAGTAAATATTTGATGATGAAGATGGATATTCTGTTATGTGATTATTATCAGCTCTTATCAGTGTAAGTGACATCATTAAGTTAATACAAAAATGAAAATGTTTAACTTCAATTGTGAGAATGTTATTAAATTAATTAATAAAATAAATTATAATCAAATAAATGATTAAATGAATGTATGTTGTGGATTGATTCGGTATGTAAATACCTTACGCTTATATTACTTTACGTTGAATAAAATTCCTCAAGAGTTTTGTTTGAATATTAAAAACAAATTGGATTGATTTAAATCCAATAAATATTTCGTTAATTATGGATTTTATAAATATATAAAGTATTACAACTAACATCACTGAAAGAAGAATTCGTGGGGGTTTGACGTTTTTCAATAGGCACTATATTAAATTCGATGAGAAAAAGAGTTATTATATATTAATAACGTTTATTACTGATAATTAATTCTCCTCTATAAGTCTGTTAAGCCTCTTCCAGCAAAATATATTGTGCAAATTTCATGAGGAAATGCATAACCTTTATAAATCAGTACAGCGTGTGACATACAATCCCAAGAATCCAGACGCATACAAAGAAAGCACTGATTGAATTACAGCATAGATAGCTCGTGAATCTGATTTCTAAAAATAAAATTTGAATCATCTTTTCACGGTTCTCGTTAGAATTCATTGGCACTTTAGTTAACAAAATTATATGTTCTTCTGGTACTGAGTATTTCAAGATTAAAATACTTCCCATACAAAATGATTCTCCTCCCAACGTAGCTTTCTTTGTATTCCATTCTTACCAAAGCTCTTTTATATCTTGGTCGACCAACAATCTACGGAAACACAACACTTCACTGATAACTAAAACAGAACAAACCACAATATATTTATTGAAAGTAAATATTCGAACAAATCTAAATTCAAACCACTAAATAACAAATTCTGAGCCACAATTAATTCAAAAATAGTTCTACAAAACAAATGATGGTTTTGTTTCTACGTTCCAAAATTTGATATAAAAGTAATCGGCATAAAACTCGATGATCTTACTGGCATAAACGCATCTTGACCAAGAGCCCACAGACGCGAACCATCAGAATTAAACAGCTGGATTTTAGTCAAAATTTACCATGTTGAAAATTTAGTTGGATTCAATTGGATTTGAATAATATATTGGAGAGGTGTAAGAATTCTGAATTAAAAACTCTAGAAATTCCCAAATCTATTTATGATTTCTTGTGTGATCTAGTGTCTAAAGTACTATTCAAAGAAGAATTATGAAATTCAACGAAGATTACTTAAAACGATTTTATAAGTAGGCGCAAGAGTAGTCAATATTTACAGACCTGTTAAATTTAAACAAGCTGCTCTTTTCAAGGAATATATTGATATTAATACAAAACTAAGAGCAGAATCAAATCATAGTCTGAAAAAGAATTATTAAAAATTACTGAACAATAGTATGAACGGTATAACAGTTGAAAACCTAAAGAAAAAATTAATTGAAGGTTATGTAATCCGGATTTGCATATGAAATCAAGATTACACGTGCCTCCAAGACAACCTTTCAAAGAAGTATCAAGATTAATGATGATTTAACCACTTTCTTATTATATAAAGACTATTTGTTTGAATAGATTAAGTAATATTTGTCAAAAGATTTTTGATTTATTGAAACTTTGGATGCATCAGCAATAATATTATTCTTGACAATATAATTCCTTTTTTGAATGAAAACAATATCAGATTGGAAACATTATGCCAATAATTTAGATACGTCAAATTATCCACTATTTTCAGAAAAGTTATCAGTAAATTCTAGGATGAAAGTAAAGAAAACGGATACGAATGATGGATCTGTTTACTATCAAAATGTAATAGTCTATTGAGTTACAAAGAACCGATAGGCTAGCGAACCGATCGAAAGCGTTAAAATCCTTGAAAAATGGAAAAATAATTTCGAGAATTAAATGTTATTATTGTTAGGAAAATTCATCCAGATTTCATAGGAGGAGTAGACACCATGAAAATATTTGGCATGAAGCTTAAGAAAGTCAATAATATTGAATCCTCGTTAGTTAACAAGAGATTTACAGATTCCGATCGGTTAAAGATTACGTTATTGACACTCAAGTTGGACAAGAATTCCGTAGTTGGGAACTCTAATATCTAAGTTTAGCAGCATTTTTATGGCATTCAGATTTGACTTAGGTCATATCAAAGTAATAACACATGAAATAAAGACTTCAGGTCCTCCAATTTTACAAAACCCGAGAAGACAACATATTCAAGTAGAAGGCAAAGTTGTAAACAAAGTCGGTGGAACACACAATTAGTGATAGTTGGAAAACCAGATGGCTCTATAACAATGTGTCTAGATTTCAGGTTATTAAATTCGGTTACAGAAAAGTTTTCATTTCCTATGCCAGACATGCAATTATTATTGGATTGCTTAGGTAACTCAAAGATATTTTTCTCCATTGACTTAGGACAGGCTTATTATCAAGTAGAGTTAAATGAGAATTCGCAAATCAAGACGGTATTTAGTACAAAAGAAGGACAGTATTGTTTCAATAGGTTACCATTTGGTTTGTCAACAGCTCTTGCCACTTTTCAGAAATTGATGCATCAGATATTGGAAGGATTAGTTTTTAAAGGAGTGGTTGTGTACCTTGATAACATTTTAATGTATGCTGAAAATCAGGAAACTCATGATAAAATCCTATTTGAAGTATTCACACGCATGAGAAATTCCGGGTTGAAAGTCAATCCATAGAAATGGGAGTTCAATAAAAGTGTAATAAATTTTATTGGTCATATAGCGAGTGAAAAGGGAATTCAAACAAATTATAGAAAGATTTCAGAAATTGAAAATGCAACTGAGCCAAAGAGTACTACAGAATTGAGATCATTCCTAGGTTTAACAAATTATTATAGACGATTTATCAAGAATTATTCAATGATAGTAGCACCTTTATACGCCGCATCGACAGGTAATAACAAAATGATTGTTTGGACTGAAGAATTTAAGAAAGGTTTTATCAATTTAAAGAAACTCTTATGTGAACTACCAATATTAGAATATCCAATAGCAGATTGAGTATTTATCATTGATACGGATGCTAGTTTTGGAGCCATAGGTGTAATTTTATCTCAGATTAAGGAAAACGGCACCGAAGGAGTGATACCATATGGTTCAAGACATTTGAAAAAGCATGAAATGGGATATTGTCTGACTAGAAAAGAGTTGTTGGCTCTTCACAAATTTATTGTACATTTTAGACAATATTTATATGGGAGAAGATTTGTAGCCAGAATAGATCACAAGGCATTGACATTTATGAATACTACAAAAAATCCAATAAGCCCACAATTTCAGACATGGATGGAAAAATTATCCGAATACGATTTTGCATTACAATATAGAAAATGAGAAGAACATGGAAATGATAATAGTATGTCTCTTTAAATAATACCATGTGCTCTCATTGTCAGATGGAACACAAAGATGCCAAAGAGGCAAAATGTAGAACTCAATATTATTAATAGTTTACAAGGATGTTCAAATATTATTAAAATTATTAAACAGAAGCAAAACGAAGACAGAGTTACTTCAGAAATCAAATCATATCTTAATAAAATGAGGCTCACATATCTTATGAAACAATCAGTAGCAGTATTTTCAAGTATTTGAAGATATTACAGATACAAGATGACGTATTGATGATTAATACAGACGGAAAGGTTGCAGTGGTTGTACCCGACTCGTACGTAAAGGGTTTAGAAATTGTTTTTTTCAAATTGAACTATTCCATCTGGGTATCAAGAAGACCTTATTTTATTTAAAGGACTTTTTCTTTTGGCCATCCATGAATCAAATTATTACAGAGTATATTAATAAATGCAAGATATGTGTTAGTAGATAGATTTATCAAGGAAGCACAAAAGAAATCTTATTACCAAGAACAGGAAAACGATTTTTAGAACAGATAGTAATGAATATTGCTTATATAGAGATAAAAGAAAGTAAGAAATACATGATAGTGATAAAAGATCGTTTTAGTAAATTGGTCAGTTTATCAGCAGCAAGTTCACAGGATGAAACAACAATTTTGAATGTCATTTAGAATAATTGGATATATCGTTTTGGTAGACCTGAAAGCATTCTTACAGATTGAGGAAGAATTTTTGAAGAATCAATGTTTCGTGATTTGGGGAAGAAATTTGGTATAAGACAAGAATTTAGTTTACCGTGCCAACATCAATCGAATGGTTTAGCAGAGCGAATCATAAGAACAGTTCGGGATATGTTGGTAACATCATTGACAAAGATTAAAGCAAAGAATGATTGGTGTAAATTGTTACCAAAGGTTGAATTTAGTTTGAATTCTACAATATAAAACTCTACAAAATTCCCACCTTTTGAAATTGTATATGGCCGGAAAATTAATTTATATTCTGGAGTAGGACATATACAAAAATGCAGAGAAGAAATTGAGGATGAAACTAAAACTAATCTAGAAAAGCAGCTACAACTATGCAAAATAGAGATTTAGACAACTGGGGTACTCGAGTTTTCACGGCAGGAGAGAAAGTATTTGTACGCTTGGGACCGCATAGACGAAAGAAGGAGGGAATTCAATATGAAGGACCTTACAAAATTTTAAAATTCTTATTGCCAAGACAAGTTGAATTATAATTTCCACACTCAATCAAATCAAGAAGAATCGAATGGCTGAAGAAGTACAAAGAAAATGAAGAGGAGGAGAGTGATGTCCAATAATGAATATAAATATCATTGTTTTAATATTCAGAATTAAGTATACATATTTGATTTTAATAAAATTTAGTAGAAATCATATTTTGAATTTTGTAGAGATTGTAACTATTTAAATTGAGTTATATTTTTCTTAAAATTAATGTTTAATTTATAATGAAAATTTTTAAATAATATGTTGGAATTTATCTTATTAATTTTAAAAAATTCTGATTTTTAGTAATTTTAAATTTAAAGTAATCATTTAAAGTGCGTGTAAAAATTTGTTAAAAATTTCCAATAATTTTCCTTTGATAATGAATTTAACCAATGAAATAGTTTGAATTTGATCTTCCGCACGCGCTATAAATATCTGGCCCCAGTGAGGAATATATAAATATACATCATGGTAAACTGCTCGTACGCACGAGTGATTCAAAGAGATTATCCAGATCCCTTTTTTTATATCTTTTATGGAATATTGTCTTTGTGTTCTTTGATTGTCAATATGTTCATCAGTCTCCTGTATCTTAAACATGAAAGAAAAGTACTTGGAAAACGAAATACATTCAATCATATCATGAAGATTCTCACCATAACGGACTTAACGATGACTTTTGTTTTAATTGTCAATCTTGTGATTTTGCACATAAATTATCCGCTTGCAAATCCAAATTTTGTACCTTTTTATAGCATTCGTAATATTATAATAGGTTTGGAAATAATAATTTTGATGTTGTTGGCTCTCGACAGGTTGATAGCATTCAAGCTGCCAATGACAGCGAAATGGGTTAACAGAAAAGTTAATATGGTTTTAATCATTTATTTTGTTTTTATTATATCTTATGATGTCACAGTAAATATTACTGTCATTCTCATGCCTTCATGTAATCTTAAAACACTTATACAAATTATTTATGTCATGATTTACGGTAGTAGTTGTTTATTCTTTTTATTCGTAAATATTTTCATTTATTTTGTTTTGTTCATAATGTTCTACATTCAAACAAGAAAAATGAAAAAGGATCAAATAAGTAATATTAAAATGGAAAGCGACGCAAAAATGATTAAATTTGGTCGTCATTTATTCGCAATTACTTTTATTTATACTTGCTGTTTCATACCGATCGTTTTGTCGAATTCTAATGCGGTTCCCTATGTTCCATTCTTCGTTTATTACTTCTTTTATTTAAACATTCTTATTAATCCTTTAATTTTTATTTTGAGTAACAAATTTATTAAAGATTATTTGTGGAGAATGTTTTCGAGAATTAAAACCGAGCCATTTGCTATGCCGACCACTAATATTTGACATTGAATATTTTGTTTAAATTGATAAAATAATAATAATTTGAATTTTGTGTTTTCTTGACAATAATAGGTGAAATAATTTATTTCCAAATATTTACCTCATTTTTTTGAACTTTTTTCAGAACCAAAACTTAAAATATCGTAAATTATATTTTTAACTTTCACATGTGAATAATAATACATTTTTCGTTTTTGTCTTTCATTATTAAGTAATAATTATTATTTTATCTATATATATTTTTATCTATCTATTTATATATTATTCATTTTGAATTTTATAAAAAGTTTAATTTTCAATTATTTTATAAAATATATTTAAAAATTAAATTTATAAAATGTTATACTAAAGTGCCTTTTTAATAAAATATGACCTTCATTCTTATGTTCAATTTACACTTAAAATCTACGTCAATTAGTTGAAACACTTACGGAATTAGAATTTTAATTAATTTCCTTAAATATTTTTCCGTAAATGAATTAAAAATTGTTTTAAAATATTTATTATTAAATTATGTTTTTGGATAAAATTAAAAAATGTTCGGCTTTTTTAAACACGTTTTTAAATTAAATAAAAATTTTGAACAAAAATATCTAATCAAAGATAACATTCCCGGCAGGCTTAGAAACACTTTACAAATCTGTCAAAACGTTGAAAATGATGTAAGATTTATATTTTTCAATAAATTAAATTTTTAATTAATTTTATTTTATTAGAAAATGTTCGTTGTAAAATATTATAAATTTGAAAATGATTTATGGATTAAAACAAAACAAAATGCAAAACACGAGTATAAAATACTAAAGCGATGCTCTGTTCATCCGAACATCATCAAAGTTTACGATTTCTACGAATGCGATGAATGTATTAAAATGGTTTTCGATTAGTAAGTGAAATTTCCTTTTTTGTAATTGAAAATTTAGCTTTCGTTTTATCAAGTCACTCAAAAGGAAACCTTTTGGAAAGTTTGGTTGAATACGGAAAGTTTAGTGAAAGAAAAACGAAAAGCATCATGAAGCAATTATTGGAAGCTTTGAAATTTATCCATGATCAAAATCTCATCCATTTCGATGTTAAGTTGGACAATATTTTGTTGGACGAAAACCTAAAGGCTACCCTAATTGACTTCGAATTCGCTATTTATGAAACAGATTCCAATAAAAGAAAATGTTAGTAAAACAAATTTTTTTAAACTTTTAATAGTTTTAAATAATCTAACTTTCAGTGATCAGAGGAACACCGCTGTTTTTGTCGCCGGAAATGGCCAAACGAATACACAACGACACCTGCGATTTACCAGGAAAAGAAGCGGATATTTATTCGGCCGGGATTTGCATGTACATAATGTTAATGGGATATGAGCCATATTTCAATGGTCGTTCACAGCTTTATGAAGATGTTGCGAAAGGAAATTATGTGTTTATACCCGAAGACTGGATATTCATTTCAAAATATGCGTTAGATTTAATTAAAAAAATGCTTATAGTTGATCCAAAAAAGAGAATCACAGCTAGAGAAGCCTTGCAGCACGTGTATTTCATGGAGTAAATGCACTGTGGAAAACTGCAAAAGTTTTTTGATACTTATTCTAACTCACCTTATATGTTGTGTTCTTGCTCGATGAAAATTGACCAATCAATTTTATTATAATTATCACAGATTTTTGGCACATTCTTTATCAAATGTTAGTCAACCGTTGCAAGTATTTTTCAATTAGTCAAGTCGATGAAAATTAAATATATTTAGATTTTAGCAAAACTTTATTTGTAAATTGTTAAAATTAGAACTCATTATTTATAATTCTAACCAAATAGTATTTATTAATTAAACAACTTTAAAAATTGTTTCAAATTTTGAGAAATTTATCATAATTTATTCATTAAAATTATATTTTTTTTATTTTACTCTTATTAATACATATTTATAATAAAATATTTAATAAATAAATATATAAATATTTATTTAAAAATAAAAATATAAGCATAAACAAGGAATTCCCCCATTTAAGTATTCGTGTTTTAACAAGTTATTATTGAAATTAATTTTTCAATTTCTGCGCCGTTAGAATTAACTTCAACAATTGTTCGGGAGGGTATTGAATTAGGTAAAAAATTAGAAGACTATTTTTGAAATCATGATCCAGTTGTTGAGCGAGCTAATCAATTTTAAAGAGAACTATAAAGAACTATATCAAGAAATCTATAAAAATTTGACCAAATATAGCACTCAACTGTTAATTACAAATTTGTGACAAAGATCACACCGGAAGAAGTTACTACACAGTCTATAAATGATTCAGAAATATTCATTTCAAGCGAAGAGAGTGAAATGGTTCCATTTCAAAATGGAAGGCAGAACATTGAAGATTCTGATGATTGAAATTCAGTAACACTTTACTATGTTTTATAAAATGTATTTGTCCCTACACGTAATTCTCAGGAACCAATCTACAGTGTAAATCGGGGGATAGGTGTAAATATAAATAATAATAAAATAAATATATTTGTTAATAAGAGACATAAATGAACAATAATTTATTCTAATGACATAACATTTAAAAACGAAGTTTATTGGTTTACTAATTTTGATACATATACCTGTTGACACATACATATCAACATTCAAACACAACAATCAAACATCCTAAATAACCTTTGTTTTTGAACCTGCAATTTTGTGATGTCATTATCCAATATGTAAATTGAATTTTTTTAATTTCCTTACAGCATTAATATTCTTCCCACAGTTCTAATATTTGATTAACCAATTTTATCGTGAATTAACTTCATTTTGTATTCTACATTCGTTTTGTCTTTTCATTTTTCTATCCAAACTTCTTGTTTGGTATACTTCCTTGTATTTTATTTTTTGTTCAATGTCGGATATCACATCTTGTCAGTTTTCTTCCCAAAAGTTAATTGGGCATTTGATATAAATTCATCGTTTGGTGAAATATCTGTTCAACTCCTGTGCTTATTTGTCCTCTGGTAAATTAAGACTTGCATCTCAGATTGTCCGAAATTATTTGTTTAGCAATCCGTTTGTAGAGAGGAGGAGGATGGGGGTAATGACTAGATTAAACTAAATTTATATTATGGATCTTTGTCACATATTTAACTAACTGAGATTCGAATGACTTTTCATGATCACAATAAATAGTTTTTGCTACTTCGCATTTTAGAATTCACCAATTTGTAATGACCAAGATATATCGTTTTCCATGTATTGCCGTCTTTAGTGGGTCTCAGAAGTCAGCAAATAATGTTTCGAATATCGCTGGTAAAGTAAAATGTTTTATATGCGCTTTACATATTTTGTCACGGCTTTTCGTTTTTAGAACAATTCACAACTTTTTATTACATTTTTAAAATTTTTTTTATATATGTACACAAGAACATTTTTGAATCCGGTATGACATAAAATTTTGCCCGTACATTCTGTAAATTCAATTCTTCAATTTCCTGAAATCCACATCTTTGAATTTTATATTTTTTGATGTTGTTTTATCTTCTAAATAGTTTGCTTTATTCTGAAATTTTATCTTAGTTAAGGTATCCTGATTTTCATCACAATCTCCTCTTCCTTTATCAAGCATCAAAAAAATGATTCTCTTTTAAACAGTCCTCTTTTCGGTTTTTCATCACTTGTTTTACTGTACGGATTTCACTGAAAAAGGTATAGAATGAATTTGACATACTACAGCAACCTTGTGGATACATGTAAACTATAGATCCTTCAAGAAAAAAATGGGTTTTATCTCCTAAACCACATTTTTATTAGACCGATTTGCTCCAGTGACTTTTACCTATTCAGTTTCATGACGAAACATATTTAACGGGAAAAATCTACCAAAGTTCTTTATATTTGCTATAGGATGCGGAACTTTCTTGAAAAATAAAAACACAAATTCTTTTCAAAAATGTATTTTTCATAACTCTTGCATCGCTGCAGGAAGTCTGTAGATAACATTGTGTATTATGTTGAAAAATAAAGCATGCATATTTTCGTTGTTCTTACGATAAACTATACTTTTCCTATTGATTTCTTTTAGCACCTTTTCCGGGCACTTATTCAACTCACTACATATGACCATGGGCTCTGACATTATATGATAATTTTTGCATTCAATTCCTAAAATCATTAGTTGTCTAAGCGGGTTCTAAAAATTGGTAATTCAAGTTTCTGTATTGAGTTATCTTATTATATTCCTTTCCTTTTTTTGTTCAATTGCATTAATCCTAGACAAGGAAAAACTACAGTTCCAATTGCTGGTAATAAACCAATATCAGCATAATTTGACCATTGAGCTACAGCGGCTTGAATTTGGTATCCTATTAGTTTTTCGTTTGACAAATGATATCAAATAGCATTAGTTTCAAAAAATGCAACATTTCCTTCGAAATGGACAGGTACAGATCGTTTTGGAACTATCAAATCTTCTGTAACAAGTGTTTCAAATAATCCTATTTCTTTAGTAGAATATTTGGCAATTATTTGAAGACACTGATTTATCTAGGAATCAACGAAACCATATAATATACTTTTGCTTATTACACATTGTGAATTAACTTTCAAAAAGATTAACGAGACGAAAAATGTATTCTAACTTCAAACAATTCCAATGTCAAATCAAATTCTTTCAATTCAAAAAATGCCACAATTTTTAACTCAAGTCATCAAAACATAAAATCAAAATTTCCACAAATTCTAATCAAATAAACAAAACTGTTAATTCAACAATTATTACATAAATTCCAAAGAATATATTTCCACCAGCATAAATCGATACACCCAAAATTGTGAAAAATCTAAAAAGCAAAGCTCGCGACTGTGTGCTCACAACAAATAATTCATTAAACAAAAAACTTCTATCACTCACATAAACACTGGAAAACTAATAATTCAACCTCCTCTCCCTCTTGACACATTGGTGTCAATAACACCTACTCAACACTCAGCTTTCCTACCATTTCTCAGTTTAATCGTATCCTCCTTTTTCTGCCCTTTTCCTTCCCTTTCTAACGGGTCTAACTGACTAATCGGTCGGATAATCTCGAATTATAAAACCCCTCAACTCTCGCTACTACGGTTAGCATTTTCTCATCAGTGGTGTCAGCCTTTCCCAATATAGCTGCCATGGTTATCTTCATTGATTTTATAAGAGCTTCATAGACTCTCCCAAAGTGAGGTCCAGCTGGAGTGTTAATAACCATCTTATCTCTTGTTCTGTGAGCTTTCTTTCAATTGATAATGATCAACTACTACTTCATTCATTTCTCCTGTTGCTCCAAAGAAATTCGTTCCGTTCTCGGATAACATAAGTTCAGGTTTCCCTCGTCGCCCAACAAATCGAATAAAGGTCTCTGTATAAAAGAATCCGTCGGCACCCCATACACCAACTCTAAGTGTACTGTTCTCGCTTGTAAACTTGTAAACAGACATACATATCTTTGTAGTCTGGTATTTCCAAGTCTCGGTATCGATATGAAAGGTCCAGCAAAATCTACTCTAGCAGTCACAAATGGTATTAAAGGATCCATCAGTCGTAACGCGGGTAGTGGGGCAATCTTTTGTTTTTGTCCGGTTGCTTTCCTTCTTTTACAAATCAGGCACTTAAACTGTACCTTCTTTATTTCTCTCTTACCTTCGTTATCCAAATCTTCCTTTGTATGTCACTTAATAAGTGATTCGTTCCAGCATAATGATTCCGATCTTCATGGAACTTTCTAATTAATAACCTAGTCACTCATCGTTTGAAACTTAATATGATTGGGTATCTTGCTTCCATCTCCATAAACTCTGCATGAATGATCCTACTGTCACTTTTAAGTAACCCTTACTCGTCTAGCTTTGGGTTAAGATTTAGTATTTTGCTTCCTTTGCACAACGATTATCCACTTTTCAATTCACGTATTTCGTCTCTAAAGATCTTACTCTGCTCCTCTTGAATCACCATTACTTCGGCTTTCTGACTTTCTTCCGTTGTCAATTCCCCACTTCTGAGTTCATTTGAAGTAACCAATCGTTTCCAAGACGAATAGGTCTCAGGATGTAGACAATTTACTTTATTCTTTTCCGACGCTTCTTTTTCTAAATTTGTGACAAACGTTGCTTGTTTCTTTTCTCTATTTTTAGTCACTTTTATGTTTAATTCCGTTTGCGTCCAATATTGATCTTCATTTTTTAAAATAGGTGGTCCTTCCAACCATATGCCATTTTTCACATTATCTAATGCCAACCTTCACCGAGTAGCGATATCTGATGGGTTCCAGTTGGTTGGGACGTAACGCCATTGTTCAGTATCTGTCGCACATGAATAATTCATTGATAAAATACAGTTTTGAATGATAGCCCGGAATTATTCTCCCTTCGCTAACGAGCATTGTTGATTATTACTAACCAACCTTCAGCACTTCAAAACTTTCCAACGCAGGGATCGCGAGTTTTTACTAACCATCTTATCGTGAATTATCTTATCAAGTGCTCCCTCTCCATAGACCCCTACTTTGAGTTCATCACTACCTTGATTAGCCGATCAGACCCAATCCAAACCTGACCTTCAAATCATAACCGGAGTTATGAAGTTTTTCCCACCTTCACCAGATTCATACACGCCTGTACTAACTACATCACCACTATCAATCACCACTATCCTGAACGGGGGTCTTATAGTTATACATGTTTACCAAGTTACATTTGTCCAACCTTACCTTAGTAAGGCATTGCACCCTGATACCTAGTAGATCAATAATCAGCATTTATTATCAAGTTATATTTGGCCAACCCTACAAAATAGGGCGTTATACCTTGGTAATTGCTTTATCATTAGATTACTAGAGCTGAATTACTTCACATTGTTATTCTTGCCCATGTATAAAATAAGATATTTAAATGAAACCCGCAAGTTAATCAGTAACAAATGAAACCTTTTGCATTCAAATCATTACTATTTGATTACTCCTCAGTTATAGTTCATTAACCCACCAACGTTTTAATATGCAATCCTTAGATCCTGATTCAGTAATATAAGAAAAGCTGTGGTTTAATTCCCCGTAACCTCAGGTGACATCGGATCGAAAATATAATACGCGCAAGCTGGATGAATCCAACTCACTTGCCCAACCTTAGAGGTTGTTAGCCCGTGTGGTTATTAATCACTAATATTTCTATTAGCGAATTTCCCTAGACGTATGGAAAGTTAAGTTCAAGACTTCGCTGTTACCTTTAAGATAAATGTAATCCGAATATCATCCAGAAAACCCAGTAACTTGATAATCCATCCCTTGTTTATCCATCTGATCGTTCCATTTCGTATGGATATATAAGTTATAGACGTCGCTGTTACCTTAATAGAAATGTAATCCAAATATCATTCAGAAAACCAGTAACTTGATAGCCCTCCCTTATATACCCATCTGATCATCCAAGCCTTTAATAATGATACCTGTAAGGGTCCCATACCCCTTACAGCCAGCTATATATCAATTACCTATGGGTAAATTTGTAATCCAGAAACTGTAAGTGAGCAGCAGTATTCCAGAAAACTAGTAATTGATATTTCCCGGCTTTTTAGTATCATCCGATCAATATAATTGCTCTAACGCGCAGTCCGGAATGAGCAACTCATCCATTCCACTTCCTTACCGTGCTTAAAAGGTATACCACAAGAGTACCACTCTTTATAGCCGGTGGCTTCGTTGTAGATTTCAGTAATGGCAAAAGAACCAAGACTAAATCTATTTGTGTCTTCCCATCAAACTTGGTCGCAAACCACGGCAGTGCGAATAAACTTCCCAAAAAAATACGGCATCAAGGCTGAACTAGATTTCTCTAGCCGTACAGGTAATAGCCCGGATTCTTACTCCCTTTTTACGGTTTCACCACTCACAGTCCCAGAAACCCTAATGCCAAAGTACTCTCAATTTCCATCCCGCATCTACTGCCCCAGTCATTGAATCCCGATTCCAGAGGGTCTGGATCCATACTGAGACTAACCCCACTTGGTTTGCAACAAAAGTTTTCCAAAGCCTTGAATGATGGCGAATCCAATACAGTGCCTCGGTATCGGACCAGAATACTGAATCTTTCAATTCATAATGTAGCACTATCGCAATCTGTCTTGCTAATTTTAACTCAAAACATGCTCTTATCAATTCTAATCGTGATATACTAGTTATATTTATCGGAGTCACCTTCGCTCTTGCGACCAAAAAATTTATCTTTATTGTTTTCTTCCTTTCTTCCCGTAGATAACAAACTGCTGCGTAAGCGGCACTAGACGCGACCAAAAATACATGTAATCCCTGAGGATTGCTTTACTTTTCCAGGAGTTTCCTAGAAATGGTTATTTGATTTAATAACTCACACTCCTTCCTCCACAACTTTGCTCTATTTTCTTTTTCTTGGAGTATGATTTCATCCTGACTGACTCCTGTCATCTACGCTTCTTGCATTAAAACCTTTCCAATGATCGTAAATGCAGTAAGAATTCCCAAGGGATCAAAGATGTGCGCTATGCAACTCAATAATCACCTTTTTGTTACTATACTGTCAGATGTCGTTCGTCTTTCAACCGGAAACGAGTCTTCTGTGGCTAGTCAGTACATTCCTAATGTCTTCATTGTGATTGTTACATTCTCGTCTATCATTACTGACTTTTCGCACTCTTCTTCTGGAATCGTTTCTATCTTGTGGAGTTTTATATCCTTTTTTCTGGCATTCATATATGCTTTTGCCCACAGTAACGTCAGATCCTTTCAACGACTAACGCTCATGGTCGTTACTTCATCCTTTCCTTTTAACTCAAACTCGTTTAAAACCTTCATGCTTACATAGCTTACGGAATTAGTACCATTGAGTAAGGCATTAACTATAATCTTCTTATCGCCATTCTGCAGGAAAATTGGGATTGTCCTTAAACTAAGGTAACTTCATTCCCTCATATTCGTCTTCTCATTTTTCAGTACCATTAAAGTTGCTTCTTCTGTAGTTTTCCTGTGACTTTCATGTAGAAAACTACTGTGTTTTTTTCGGAAATCTGTTTCTCTACAAAACGATGGCTTCGAACATTCTTTCACCATGTGCCTAGTCTTCAAACAGTTGAAGCCTATCTTTCGCTCTCTGACGAATTCCCATCATTTTCCATGGGCCAATCTCTAAAAACCCTGCACTGGTCTAAATAATGCTCTTCTTCATACTTGATACATTCTACCTTGTTGTTTGCTGACTTTCTAGTGGCCTGTAATGGCTTTGCAACTTTTTCTGCATAAAACGATCGCTTCGGCTTTACCTGATCATCATATCTTTCCCTTTTAACCTATGATCCTTCCATTCTGGTCGCTTATAATCATTTTTACAATCTCGATGCATGCCAAATAACATCTCTTTCGTAGACCGTAGAAATTCCACCTTTATTTGCAATTATTCTAGAAACTTGGCCAAACAACCCATCAATTCATTTAGTCTGGCCATCACATTCCAGCTCAGAAAATCCGGACTTGATAACTTGAAGAAGGTATCCACTATTTAATCCCTCTTCTCGACTTATCGCCTTCAAGCGTACCTCAACCGTTCCTAATACACTTATCAATGCTTCCAAGTCTCTGAAATCCCCATCACGAACTGGTCGGAAAATATCAATCTGATCCATATCCTCCATTACGTCTTTCTAGTTTTATTTGGCTATGCTGTAGGCTAAAAATTAAATTAAAATTAAAATAAACGGCATTCTATACATCAAATAAAATCTGTCGAAATACATATAACAATGACAACATTCAATTTTCTTTTTTTCTACAGCCTTTTAAATTGTTCTTCCAAGAAGTTTTTCATTTTCCTTTCAAAACCCACCACTTCATAAAACTTTGCTTGTTTTTAGAAATGAACATCATAATACTCTCCAACAACGTTCACTAGTTGCACAGTCGATGACACAATATCAAACAACACCTCGATAACTAATTTGTAAATTTTAATCTTACTTCCGTTTCTGCTATTTTTCTTACATATACATCCCATCTTTTTCAACATTTTGTCTTTTATAAATGCTTATTGTCTCTGCTTTATTGATGCAAGCAACGAGGTTTTCCTGATTTTAATATTACCAAAGCAGCTATTTTCATTTTTCTCTTGACATACGGAGGTGGTGTTCCAAGCAAGTGCCGAATTTCATTTTTAAATTTTTAATAATTTATACTATTGTTATAAATACATTCAAATTGAAAAATTCGCTTTTTTAAAATTTTAAAATTTGATAGTATTGCGCTTGTTGGTGCTGCTAAAAGGGTACAGCAACCGTGATAAAATAAAAAAGATAGTGACTTATTTATGATGTTATTTACCGTTATATTATTAAATTAAATTTATTAATTAATATTCATAAATTTTTTAATTAATATTAATTTTATAAAAATTAATTTTAAATACTTAAGTGCTTTATTATGCTAATTTGAAATAATCTTACTTTTAATTTGACAATTTAAAAGTCATTTTATAAACTTATCAGCTTACTGTTATTTTCTCTGATTATAATGAATGTTTTAAAGATTGTTTTGACAATATTTTACAAATAAACCTTTAATAGGATTTCGCTTTCAATTTTTATCATATTCAAAAAACAATGAGAAATTAAGTTAACTAATATTATTACATCTGGCAACCTTATTCAACAAAATATAGTGATTGTGATGTATTTGTTGTCCGGCATGGTTTTATATGAGATAAGCATCAATGCGCACCTTTCTACGTCTGCAAACATACATTCCAATGATAGCATCACGGTGAAGAAAACAACACTTGAAAATAACTTTGAATAAATGCGAAAATGTACACTTAGATGTTAGAAAACATAAAAATACATTTTTCTTATTTTTATCAATTTACTTTATTAAATTATAACATTACACTGAAAAATATATTATTTTATTTATATTTTTTATGTTTAAAATAAATATTATAAGTTTATTCAATATATCGTTTCTTCTTCACAAGGTCTTTTTTCACTAGTTTTTTTGTCGGTTTTCAGTTTAGAAGCTTCAAAATAATAAAATCCAAGTTCAAAAAATAGAATATTTTTGACACCCGCTTAGAGCATATAAACTGATAAAGTGTTTTAGTGATTTGATTCTCGATGTTAAGAAGGTTATTATTATTATTATTATTATTATTATTATTATTATTATTATTATTATTATTATTATTATTATTATTATTATTATTATTATCGAGTTTTATATTAATTTTTATTTATTAAGCATGTAAATCAAAATAAAGTCCAACAATTAAAACAAAATAAAGAATAAAATAATCTCTCATGAACCTATTGATATATTTCTAATGTTCATTTTCCATTCAAATTACAGAGTTGTTTTTAATAAATGGAATTGTTTTATTTCTTTGAAAAACTCCCCGGACGGTCGACATAATGAACTCGTTGCCTGTAATGACAACAATGGGATTTATAAAGACATTCAAATAAAACATGTAATAAATCTGGTAAGGTAGCGTACTAATCACTCCAGAGTTGACGAGAATTAAGGGGAAAAAGTTAAATGTATAAATCAAAGTAATCATGAATAAGCGTCTGCCAAATTTGATCATTTTCATCGCAGTTTTTGTTTCTTTTTTATTCAATTGTTCTTTGGTCAACTTTCTTGTTCGTAAGTAAAATAAAACGAACAATCCTAAGTATAGGCTTATATTTCCGAATAGAAACAGCATTCCAGCAGTCCCATAAATTGCTAAGTATATTGTTTGGATGGTCTGCTTGATTTTACAAGATATTTCGTTATTCAAAAGCAATATTATAAATGAGTCTATTGAAATAAAAAAAACGAGATATCCACAAAGAACTCCAACTATTTTTCTTTTATTCCACTTTGTAGATGTTGGGTATCTTATAGCAATAAGTCTGTCTAATGCTATTAACGTCAGACCGACGATTTCGAGTCCGATTATAATGTTCCGGCCACTGTAGAACACTTGCATTGGATTCGTATCATTTTCTCCGTATAATTTTATTAAAATAATGTTTATAATTAAAATAAATGCAGCTAAAATATCGGTGATGTTAACGAGTTTCATTATAAAATTAAATGTCCCCCGTCTACCAAGCGAACGAGTTTCGAGATTAATGTAGAAATAGAGGAGAAAAGAATTCAGTATAACTGCATTGGTGGCAAAGTATCCATATAGAATATAGAAACTTATATCTGGTTCATCATGTCTAATAAATTTAATACTAGAACAATTGTTCATGATTTTGTTTTAATTTGCACATTTTGACTTTATATTACTTCCTAGATTCGGAAATTAAATGAATTTCATTGGATAAATTTGTAAACATGAAAGTAAGAATTTAGTAAATAAAATTAATTAAAGAATTATTTTAATAAATTAAATAACATGCAATTAAGTTATTAAAATTTGAATTTAAACTTTCATTCCATGTATGTTAAATAAATTAATATTGGTTGATAAAGGTTGTACCGAAACTTTGTTGCGATCCCTAAGAATTTTATTGATCTATTTGTTACAATTAAATTTGACACAGAAATATTAAAGTAGCGAAAAGTTTATTTTAAAAAATAATTACAGTAGATTTCCGATTATCCGTATTTCTGATTATCCCGTTTGTGTCTGAATTTGGATCTAGCCATTTGGGGCCCAGGTGCAAGAATGGATTTTGGTACCCTCTCCGATTAATTCAACGTGTATATAGTTAAACTTTTCAGATAAATAACCTTTAAAAATGGCTAATAATCACAACAAAAACAAATCTCAAAAAAATAATTAAAAATATTGATAAAGGTGAATCTACACCGAAGATTCCACAAGCCGTTCGTGATACAATTTAACCAAAAAGCAAGTTGGAGGAGTTTACAAGATAGCAATAGAAATTTTATTAATAATTCAGGTCCTTCAAATCTAAAACTATGAAAATGTGTCATCATATAAAGATTTGGATTCAATCATGCTTAAAACGAGCAGACCGAACTACATATTGGTTTGTGGTTAAATGGCGTCTTCAGCGTCTCACCAGATTTAAGCAAAGACATGGTATTCGAGAACTTTTAATGCAAAGATAACGTCTCAGTGAGGATTTTGAAGTCTCTAATAGATTCCGTGTCGAATTTGAAGAATATTTATAATTAGTTTAGCTACTCTCTCAAATATATAGTGCGGATGAGATAGGTTTGTAATGAAAGTGTTTGTTTATAGTTGCACTTGATTAGCCTAAATACGATCCGATCCAAGTCATAAATCATTTAAGGAGCGTATCGAAATCATGTGATACAGGAACGCACTTGGAACACACGAAATGAAACTTTTGGTGATTGAAAACGAAACAAACAAGAAAGTACAAAATCAAAGCAAAACTGGGTTCAAGAATTGAAAGAGCTTTTGAAAAGTTAATGGTTGATGCCGAATATATTGAGGAGTAATTGGAATATGAATCGAATATTATAATTGGAAGTGAAAGAGAATGAGACTGAAAGCGAAGAAAAAATTATCAATTTCATTAATCACAACACTGCACTGATTTCTGTGGGCAATTTATGGATGGAAATCTATTAATTGGAATTGATTAATGGAAATTGAATTTTGGTAATTGAATAAGGGAAATTGATTTATGGGAATTTCGATATACCGATATAAAATGTTAGGTTTGAATAAATGAAATAATAATAGTCGGGACTTCTGACCTCACGTGCACGATAAAATAGGACACAATGATCCCAACGGATGTTTAAATTTATCACAAACTAATTACAGCGAGCAAAAATATACTCTGTGATCATTTGATGAGTCCCGCTGCAAGCGTCTGGCTTCGTACACTTTCTCATAACAGTTACCTTTATTGTTTCATCCTTTCTTGACTTTTGTAATACCGAAATTTTTTAATTATTGTCTGATTCTCTATTTTAATAAATTTCTGTGCAATATATCTTTTTTGGCCCTAACCTAATCATATTTTTTCACATATAAGTGTAAATTTTCCTCGAGATCCGTATTTTTTTATTTGTAATATTTTTATTTTCGAATATTTTTTTGGTTTACCATTTCACTGCCTCCTCAGACCTCTGTGTCTATCGGACTTCCTGTGCGTGCACCTGTTGCACCTGCCTAGTTATGAGGCTGCATCCATCTAATTTCATCAATTAAATACAAACCAAATTGCAAGCATTCAATTATCCCTTGGTGTATTGCCAACCCAATTTGATCTGCAAATATATGTATTTATTTTTTGTTGATGAATTGTATTGTTGAGTCAGGAATCTGAGAAACATTGTCAGCAAGAATATCAGTTTCTATTTTCCCTAAATCATAGTTTTAGTAAAAATATTTAATTGGATTAGTTTCATCATGAAAACATAGTTATCTGAAGTATGATTGGTCTTGATGGGGCTTGATACCTGTGATATAAATATGTTTGATTTATATGTTTCAATCCCAAAAATTATACCCCAATGGATTTTGTCTTTTATTTCTCTTTCTAGGGAAGTTGCACATGAATTGCATTTGGAATGCATTATTGAGTCACTAAGGGAGAAAACTTTGGTAATTATTGAAATCATGAATATTATTATTTAAAATTGAATATTTTATGTTTATCTTTCAAGTAATTAGGGTGTGAACTATCAGAATTATTTTAAACATGCCAAAAATTGAACATTCGAATAGCACCGAGCAGAAAATCTGGATCAGATAATTCTTTATTACTGAAACAATTATCGATTTCATTTTCTAGAGAAATTGGATAGGGGAGTTCTAGAGAACATCGAAGTGGAAACAACAATTCCAAAAGTGGTATTGAACACTGGAAAGAGTTATATTGCACAGGAAAAGTTACATCAAATTGAGAGAGAAAGGAACGTGGATATTGCGTTCGAAGACAGCATTAGAGAATTAAAAGCAATAGCAAAGCGAAAGGAATTAAACGAAGGCAAACTGATCTTATGTTACAAATTGTTCATTTTCTTTCAAGGGCATGTCAAAACGCCCGTTGAAGATGCAGCAAGTTGCTGGACAATCATGAAGGGAAATGGTTTTGAAACCGAGATTGATCAGTTGATTCAACAATTATTATTTATTGTGAATGACTTACATGCCAAAATCCAATATGCCCTGAATTTTCTCAGGAGGACATTGGTAGACGCGGTATATTATGAAACATTACTTGAATTTAAAAACTTATATTTTTTATTATTATAAAATCAAATGATTTCAATAATATATTTAATAATTTAATAAATAAAAATAAAACTAACAAAAATATTAAAAAATCTTACAAAGATGCCCTGTATAAAAGTAAAAATGAACCTTTAAAATTTAAAAATTCTTTTGGAAATAATAAGTTAAATAAAAATATAGAATATTTAAAAAAAAATGAAAATACGCTTCCTGAAAAGTCAAATTTGAAAAACGCTTCCATTCTTTATTCTAAAACAACCTATTTAACTAATCTGGTTTTTAATAAACTAGAAACAATCTTTAACAAAAATTTTAAAAATAAAAAAGAGTTTAAATATATTAAGGATTTCTTATTTATATTAAAAATTAAAAGTATGAACTTAATTAATAATGTAAAAAATATCATAGTAATTAATTCAAACAATGAACTTAGAAATGTAACAGATAACTATTTTTTTAATTTGGATAAAATTTTACTAAGTTTTTCAAAAATTTTTAATTTTAATAAGATTGAATTCTTTAATGACTTTTTTTATATATTTAAAATAAAATTTAACGAATTATTGTTTATATTTTCTGATTTAAAACTAATTAGTAATTGTTTTAAACATGCCAAAATTTTTTCGCAGCCTCTGGCGCGCGAAAAAATTACTATACGTAGCTCGCCGTTCCTCCGGCCGACTCGCACTTGCGGTTATACCCTCTTCTTCGCAACAGCCTAAAACTATAAATAATCATCTAGCCCATACAGACCATAATCCAGCACAAAAGAATCAGACAAATTTAAGAGAAATAGATATAACCTCTTTATTGACCAAGAGCAACCAATTGACCTAACATTAAGTAAACCTGCACAGAGAACACCCGATATAACGCCATATATTAAAACAAAACCAGAAATAACTAGAAATTCACCAAACAGAAGGAACATCCACGCTGACTCAATCAACGACAAGACGACCTTTTTATGTCTACTATGCGACAGGACAATGAGATGTCGAACCATACTATTGAATAACATTATTAAACACACACAGACTTTTCACTCTAATAAACATTTCCCCTGCTCAAGAGAGGAGCTTAATAGTAAGAACAAAATACTTGAGCTAACAATAAATCACGAAGGGACCTTAATTTGTCATTATTCAAATATGAAAAAGCCCTGTCAAAATGACTTGACTTACAGATCCACATACACACAGATAGCAAATCATATAAGTAAAAAACATTAAAAAAAACCTGTAACATAAATGCAATTCTGTGTCACTGCGGGGAAACATTAAAGCACCATAATATCAACGAGCACCACAACCAACATATTGGGATGATACCATTCGAGGATAAAACAAGACTTATTCCAGATGACATACCTGTGTCTAGAAATTGATTGACTAGATCAGCACTCTGTCAATCTCTTTTTGCACGCATTTGTTGAGACCATATCAACAGTCATAATAAATGCATATACAAGTGAAGCCCTAATACAATAAAACTATAAAACATTTTTTGATACATTCCCATTTGACCTTTACCTCAACTGGTCTGAATTGATTTTCCCTTTAAAACTTCAAAAATAAGATGGGCAGTATTTTATCTAAACAAAGTTAAAGCATTCGCCACAATAATTGATCTGTTAAGCCCCAACAGTTTACTAAAACATAATAGAACTGCCAATACCCTACTAAACGCTGCCATTAATATTCAAAGTATTATCTACCCAATCTCTGTTGACTTGGTTGAAGTGAATTACCCGATATGTGATAATCCTGTTGAAAGTGGTTTTTTTGTATGTCATATAATTAATTGCTTATGTTCAGATCACACTAACATTACTATCCCTAATATGTCAATGATTAGACAAGACTTAGATGAGTTAATTAAACGTATTATTATTGAAAGAACTCCATCTGTAGATATATCAAAATATATAAAACTCTTAAATAACCTAACTATGCTTTTAAATAATGATAATGATCTACCATATAGCTGCCTTTGTGAAATTGAAAAAATACATGAGGCCATATTTCCTAATAAATATAAAATTAAAAATACTAAAAAAATATAAAACCTATAAAAAAAATTTAACTTACTTTCGGGAGGCGATTTGAATTTAATATTAAAATGAAAAAAACAATGGAAAATATTTTTAATAATAAGGTTGATATTAAGTCACCACACTGCGACAGAATGGTGCAGAACTTATAATTAATGAATTAACTGAGGTTACAAAATCCCGCTTAACTAATGAGGTTGATCTTGATAGAGCTTTGAGCTGGGTAAACGGTGATATTAAGAGTGAACGGGTGGCAGCTCCCTGCCTTTTTTTAAAATATAGAAATTAAGTGAAACGGTTACGAGAAAAATTTGGAATTACCTGTAAACTATATTATACTTTAGATAACTCCTTCCAGTTGGAAATTAGAAAAGATGACTTCATGGCTACAATAAATGGAGAGAATATCGAAAATGCCTCTTCATCTATGCACACCCTTACCAACGAATGGTATGCGCTTGAATGGCAAAAAATGATTCATCAAGGACACATTGCTAAAACAATCAGCAGCAGTATCATGACTCAGCATTTAGTTAAAAGTCAATCACTTAGTGATAATCAATATTTTTTCATGATAAAGGCACACAATAATAGCCTTAACCTTAATTCAAACCCGAAAAACCACAAAGATAAATCAGAAATCAAATGCAGGTTATGTAATGCGCAATGGGAAACGCAAGCGCATATATATATTCACTGTACCTTAACACAAAACGCTAGGAGAAATAAACATAACCAAGTACTTGATATAGTATTCAACTTTTTTATTTCAAAAAGATATGACACAGACATTGAAAGATCACCACCAGGTATAATCACTACACTAAGACCTGACCTAATAATCAAATTAAAAACCAATAACAAAATTATCTTCTTAGACATTAAGGTTTCATATAACGACACGAAAAACTTTGAAAACGTGTTGGGCGTATGGGAATCTCTATTTGACTTTATTACTTATCCTATTGGTGTGCCCTTCACATTTAACTCCTAGGGATACCTTCCAGATACGCCGCACGATTTGGAATAACCATTGCGTACCCATGACCGAAATCATGTTGGTACTGTACGCAATAGCCGAATGCCATTCGAGCAGGTGAGCGCTATTACTAACACTACTCCTCGAAGGACCTTCGCTTTCCCGGATTATTTGCTGCCGATGGAAGGACTTACGCTTCTTGCCTACTATCTTACCTATAACCCTCTTGTATTTATATTAACTACGTCGAGACAATCGTGGGAATCATTCACATCACTCCACCAGTTTACAAACCCTATCTGACAATTTACCGTTATCTATTACTGTTACTTCGTCGCTCTTAACTTAAGATAATTAATTCTGACCCAACGAAAAGAAAAGAAAAGCACAAGCAAGCTGTATTAAAATATTGTACATTGATTGTCATATTTACAACGTAATAGGTGATGATTGATGGTTCGTGAGAATAAGCGCCGGAGATAGGTTATGATAAATCGAGTTCGATTCAATCTTCCTCGGCGTCGATATCAGTAGGCAAGCACCTACGCTTTGCCGGCCGATATGGAGGGGGATTAACGCTGTGGTTGCCCTCAATGCGAGTAGAGGGTCCGGCGACTTCTGTTTGAGGAGAGATTTGAGGCACTTCGCCCGTGAGGACGGCGATGTCATGGTGATTCAATCCCAAGCGATCGAGAGCTTGGGAGACTCCGGGGAGTCTGAGTCCTCATCCACTAGATTTATATGGATTTGGTGAGCCCGCGGTGGGAAGGTTGCGGTGGGAGCATACAGGATGTCCGGATCGAGCCCCGGAATCTCGAATTCCTGGTATGGGGGCGGCAAATCATCGATCCGGTATGGGCCTTCGAGTGGCTCCGTCTCCCGAAGGAGCTCCAACTTCCCTACGACGACGGTCACGACGTCGCCGATTTTGATTGGGCCGCCGGCGGGCCGGATTTACACCAGTTTCGGTCATTGTTGCTTGTGGTAGGTCGATTCGTGAAGGAACAGAAGTTGATGGGGTGGGTGGAAGTTCGGCGATCGGAAGGTGATGCTCGGGTATTATATTCAGCTGTCGAGCCCGAACACTTCCTGGGACGTGGGTTCTAAGCTCCTCGTCCGTAAACGCATGGCGGAGAGCCGTGGCTTGTTCTTTAATTAGCAACCGTTGGCTAAGCGACTCCGAGATCAGTTCGTCTCGAGCCCGAGTTAATCGCTCTATCTTTCGATGCAGGCCCTGGAAGACTTCTGGAGAGGACCAGGTGCCCTTGATCCGTTCATATTTTGTCCTTAATGAGTTATGTTTCGCCTCCAGTTCCTCGAGTCTCTGCCGGAGAGCAATAATCGACGGAGAATCCTTGAAAGATTATTCAATGATGAGCCGGTTCTAGAGTTCATATCCTAAAAGGGGAGAGAAGGAATTCAGGAAATGGAAATTAATCGAGAGATAAAAAGAAATGGCGAGGAAGTAGCGGGAGGATATTACGAATTTCTTAGATGGTTAATTGATCCCCAAATTCACTTTATGTCCCGTTTTGGCTTATCAACGTTTGGGCTCCTATCATTAGTCAAATTATCGGCTAAACAGGGTTATGATTAATTGTCATTCGATTAGGAATTTCGCACGAGATTGTGAAATAACATTATCACTATTGCTCGGTACTTTCGACAAATTTAAATCGTCATAGATTATACCATTGCTACTATTACAGTTACGTTTTACGTCATTAAAATTTTTGATTCGTTAGGGGCGATATTACTATTATTATGATTTAACATTATGACAAATAGTATAGATATTACTATCATTTAATAATTTTTACCGAATTAAAATTAATAAAACTCGCTATACAATCATCCTATTGTTATTACGATTTAACATTATATTAGTGGTTCCTATCGAATTAAAATTAATATAATAAATCGGAAAACAATTTTACTACTATTGAAGACTATTACCCATAAACCCGAATTATTATTATGAATGATCCATCACTAAGATCTCCAGTATTGCTAGGGATCGTAGTGAGGGATTTGATTAAAAAAACAAAAACTATCTATTGCGAAAAATTAGGCAGGCTACTATACCTGGTTAAAATTTAAGCTAATTTTAATAATATACTCACTATGTTAGATTTCTTATATTTCTTCGGTTTTATGCGAATTAGGTCCTAATGTCTTTAGTATTTTGAAACTTTGATCGAGAGTTCATAAATCCACAGTACTAGAATATGCGTATTAGCGTTGGGGTAGTGATGATCGATCGATATTTTATGTTCACAATGAACGCATTAGAAACGATGAGATAAATAAAATAAAATTTAACGGCAGTTGTACGCGTAGGTGAACTTGGTCAATTGATTTTTAGAGAATGATTATTGCTATTTGGTAAGCTGGGTTGTTCATCGGATTTCTCGGTTTGCCGGCTATGTGAAGAGGCAGATACTTATCGTGGTGGACATTTCGATTAAAGAGAGTCTTGCCAACCCAATGGCTTCGGCAGCTTATTCCTGAAGCGTCAATCTCATGCCAGAAATAGTTGGGTCCGAATAATGTGGTGAGTTTTATTTTAATCACTGCGCTTGTCGGTTTCTTGTTAGTTTAAGATAGTTGGAGAAAGATATGCAGCGTGGACTTATCGTCTTCCTGGAATTATACCTACGACGTTGGAGCGTCTGTGACATGGATTTACTTTCTTATCTGCCGTGCTAGCCGTTCATATCGGTTCCCGTGCGACTTATTCGCGATGGAAATTTCCTGCTGATCCGAAGAACAGTTTCGTTGTGTCTGTCTACGTTGCGGGCTTTAAACCGAATCGGTAAAAATTCAACTATTATTGTATAGGCGTTTGCGACACAGAACGAATAGAATTTGTGCGTCTTCAATTTTTATTTTCAATTTCATTTCCATGCGATAGTTTAGCCAGTTAGTTGTCAATATCTATGACTATCCCTACTACCCGATCTCCGTTTACTAGTTGGTTCGAAATTTTCTTTTAATAAAACGTTTCCTAGATCATTCCATGATAGTACCTAATATCCCCCTAACTGAGATAACGCTCTTCCCGTGATTTTATTCCTACTCGCTCCGTCCACTTTTCAGCAGTCGCTTCGAGTTATACGACGATGCCCTGCGTGGAGGTCCTGTGCGTATTGCCAGACCCTACTGCGGACTACCGAAGTGTTCACGAGGCATGACCCGCGAGATCAACTATGGGTTTCCACCCACCAGCCGGCACGAGATCCGTCCCATGAACTTCTATTCAAATACGTATGATATAATATTTTAAGGGATTCGAACCAATAGATTATATTTACATATATAGTAATCATTGAATGAGAACATTAAAGTAGAGACATTATAACACATCGATAAATTTAATTATGAAAAATGGTTACATTAACATAAGAACAATTAAAAACTACAACATTCCTTACTTTGATCAATTAGTTGAATTATTGCAAATTTGAAAGTTAAGCATAAGATAAAAATAATGAAATTTGTCACTATATATATACTATTTCTGTGCGTGTGTGCGACCAATGGGCGATTTTTCGCGATTTTTGGGGCTTTTTAATTATTTTATTTATTTCAAAATACTTTTGTAATTTTTTATATATTTTTCTTTATTTTTTGATATATTAATATTTTATTGTTGGGTTTTATTTTTATTATTATTTTCTTAAAATATTATTTTTAAACCCCAATATTTTGTTTTTCTGGTCGCCGCTTCTGCCTATGTTTTTTCTAAAGCTTATTTTGCAAGGTTTTGGCAGTTTATTTTCTTTTTCATGTGTCTCTCTCTGCAGCTGTCGGCTTTTTAGTAATTTTAATTAATTATTTGTTTTTATTTAATTTTGTTATATTTTTAATTTGTTTTAATTAATATGTTTTTTATTGATTTTTAATATCTTCTTGTGGTGCATGCTTATGTACAGTGACCTATCTCATTACTTTTACTTTTTGTTTTGATTTTTATTACTGATTTTTGTTTAAATTGTGGCTCTGAGCCCAACAAACGGTAGAAAACTCAACTTCGAAAAACATAGGGATATAGCATTAGAGACAGGCAAAGCAAACAATTGTAAAACAGCAGTTTACGCACTAATTGTAGGAACACTAGGAACATGGGACGATGACAACAATAAAATACTAAAAGAAATAGGGTTAAATACAAATTAGATAGAATCTCTAGCAAAAAAATGCACAGTAACAGCAATTGAAGCAAGCTACATAATATATATGAACCACATCACAAACACCAAATAAAAACGTTTTCAAAATAAGACCAAAACCTATTACTATATTATATTACTTTGTTATATATACTATATTATCAAAAAGATGCTTGGCACAAAATGGAGTTGAAGCTCTGCTGATATTTAGCAGATGTCTACTGACATACTCTGCTATATTATATTATTCACATCGTATAAGATAAGTGAGAATTTTATTTATTTTTCTTTTCTTTTTTTTGTTGTTGTTTGTTTTTGTTACCACTATTAGGGCAATGCTTTTGTGAGTAGGAATGGTTAGCAGATGAAACTTTGTTTTTTCTATTTTTTCTTCTTTGTTGCTGGTATTTTCTTTTCTGTGTTGTTTGTTGGATTGTTTTCCTATTTTGTTTTACTTTTCTAACTTTTGGTTGGTATGCTGTTTGGAATGTATCGCCATGGCTTTCACTAGAAGCCTTAGTGTAGTTGTGGAGGAAAGAAAGAGAGGAGATAAAAGACAGAAAAGAAAGGAAAAGAGAGAATGAAAATGAGGATAGTCTGAAGAAGGACATAGAACCAGGGAAAGACAAGGGAAAGGATGAATAAATTCGAAAAAGAAACTAAAGCGCCGAAGAGATGAATAAAAGATATAACTTATTAATAAAATCTGAAAGAAACCAAAATGGAGAGAATCCTGAAGAGAAATTAGAGCGCTATCCTAAAGAAAAAGATATACATAAATTACTAAAACCCATAAAAGAAATTGAGCAGAAACCTAAATGGAGAAAATCCTGAGGAGAAACTAGGGCGCTGACTTGAAGAGAAAGATATATTTAAACTACAAAATCCATAAAAGAAATTAAGAAGAAACCGAAATGGAGAGAATCCTGAGGAGAAATTAGAGCGCTGATCTGAAGAGAAAGATATATATAAAATACGAAAATCCATATAAAAGAAATTGAGCAGAGAATCATAAAGAGAAATTAGAAAGCCGACCTGAAGAAAATAGATATAGATTCCAATGATCTACCAATACCAATATTTCTACCTGATGATGCCAATACAAATATATTGATGCTTGATATGCCCTTAAATTTGATCATACCTAAACTACTAACGCGGATGGATCACCATAATAACAGTGCTGGAGATGGAGCTAAACCTGAGCTGAGGATAGAATTAGAGATGGAAGAAAAGGAACTGTACTTGTCCGAAAGATTGATTCCGGACTATCTTATCAGAAGCTGTTAAAATACGAAATGAAAACCTGATTTAGTCTGACGAACAAGAGGTCGGACTAGTCCCGTAAAATGGACACACTGTCTCTTCGGAGCAGTTTTTATTAAATAAAATTTGCCATAATCAGTAAGATTTTGTAAATCTCTAAAATACACATGTTACGAGACTCCAGTGTGGGTTTTTAAACGTTATAAACATTATATTTAATACTTTTTAGTAAGAATATTAAGTCAACCCCCTTAGATTTGACTTTCAGTATATTCCTCATGTTTAGGTTTTGGTAAAATATCCCTATGAGTATTGACAACAATCATTATGTCATTCCTCTATATTCACCAATAATCCTCATTAAAATACATATTCTTTTAAATAACATCAAATTATCCATGTATAAAATGTTTGTATAAAAAGTTGTATGTGTGTAATTATTAGGGTAATCATGAGGGTAATTATTAAACAAATTGAAAATTTCAGATTGCTCAGTAGATTCCAACAAATGACAAAAGGATAAGAAGGAGGTTCAATTTATACAGCGTGCAATTATTTCCAATGATAATTTGTTTTTTAAAATTATTGATCTTTGTTTTTTTCACATCAAATAGAATTTTTTAAAAGAATTATAATTTAGAGTGATCAAAGAAATATCTTGGAGAAAGTAGTCAAATGTTTTGTACAAATTTCCTCTTTACTCCAAGAAAAGTCAATTTTTATAATTTTTATTTAATATTGATATTTAAAATTTAAAATAAAGAAAATTATTAAATTTGTATAAAAATTAATAAATTTATTTTTCATAAGAATTTTATTAAACTTTATTTTTAATTTTTATAGATTCTTCGATAAAACTAATTTAACCGTTTCAGAACAATTGTTTACTCCATCCAGCCAATCACATATTTAAAATTATTTCTGAACTGCTTACTGGTTTCTAATGATAAACATAGTGCAACATCGATTTTGTTTATATCTTTTTATAATAATTTAACTAAATTATTATATATTTGTAAATAGAACTTTAGTACCTTTTCTCAGTTATTAAAAGGAAAAATTCCTTGAAACAGTTCGGTTAAATGCCAGCCACGTACGGCCGTCTCATCTATGACGATGTGAACGAAAGAGACGTATTGAACTACACGTCAATACTTATTTTTAGGCTTTCGAAAATTTTAGATATCGTAAACCACCAATATAAATACGAATGTAAGTTCCACCATACACCTTTGTTGTCAACAAAATATAAATTAATTCTCGATCTAAAATTGTTTAATAAACATAATGTAAAATCAATGTAGAATTAATGATCGTGTTTAAGGTGCACTATTCTCTTATAATTCAAAGCGATTACTTTCATCTCCGAGATTTGCAAATTTAAGTATTTAAAACCTAAATTACTTTTTTTACGAACTATAATGATGTATTCAAGATAATTATTGTGTGTATTTTTTACTAAAATTTTTGTGTGGATTGTGTGTATATTTTTTTCGATTTTTTGGCGCGATTATTAATTTTTAAAATATTTTATATCTAAATGTTTTAAGATAAAGTTTAAACTATATAATTTCTAATTAAAATTTTCAGTATAATTAATTTTTTATATGAAAATCTTAGTATGATTTTTAATATATAATTTAAAATATAATTTTGTAAAATAATTTTTCTAAGAAATTAATTTTTCTAATTATGAAATTTTTATCATTATTTTAGCATGTTTTTAGTATAATTTTACAACGAGTATTTTATACATTTTGATAACAATCAAATTTTCAAAGAAATTTAGTGTTAACATAATAATAATAATAATAATAATAATAATAATAATAATAATAATAATAATAATAATAATAATAATAATAGTAATAACAATAATAATAATAATAATAATAATAATAATAATGATTCAACTCTTAAAATTATTAACTCAAAGATGCTAAAGGTTTGAATAAAACTGATATAAAAAATAATAATATCTACCACATTACTAGAAATTAAATGATTATCGACCAACCACTAAATAAGTTGAATTTCTAACAAAGCTTAAAAAACTACACGGAACAGGTACTGATAGATACCGATAAAATCTACTAAAAATCCAAATATGTATGTTTAATTTTTGTAAAATATTTGTTTTTGTAAAAATAAGACTTATCCTTAAATTATGATCATCGTGTGATTAGAATTTGATTAAAGTTGTGAGAAATATTTTAAGTTGTTAAATTTGAAATAAAACTGCTTAATTTGTTAATAATGTTAGTACTTTGAAGAAATTTTAAAATAAGACCTTCAGCAAATTGGTAAGAAAATAGTAGTTATTGAGTAATACTTATTAAAATTACTAAAGTTTTATAATTTTTGACAAGTTTTGATAGATCTTTAATAAAATTTGTTAGTACTTTGAATAAAAATTTTTAAAAAAAGTGTCAACTTAGTGGCAAATTGTAAAGAAAATAGTACTTATCAATTTAAAAAAAAATTAAATTAACTAAATTGTAAAATAATTGAAAAAATTTGTTAGATCATTTTTTAAAATTTTATAAGTTTGTTAGGAAATTGTTCTAGATACTTGAAAATTAATTGTACAATTTCTCTTCATTCGTAGATATAATCATATATATTTAAATTATTCAGAAAATTGTCAATAACAACATAAGTAATGGGTAACATAAATTTTTAAATACTAGTCAATTTTAATTTTTAATTAAATTACAAATAATAAAATCAAATAAATACTTGAATACAAATGATTACATGAATCAAACATTTTCTTAGAACCGAACACGTATAGTATATTTTATTCAGATTCCAATAATATCATTAAAATTACTGATATATCTTACTGATATATTTTGATAACCCTTACTCCCAACCAATCATTTCTCTTGAAATGACAATAATCCAAGCTATATTCATTATTTTTGATAGAAATCACCAACTTATTTCGTTATTGAACCGAATACATTTCTAGAAATCCCCTTTAAATAAAATTCATCTCTCGACGAATCATTTCCCCTCAAAAGATCATAAATTATCTTCTTAACCAATCATTTCTCTTTAAATAACAATATTTCCACTCTCTAAAAAAGATTTACACATATATTGATATCTATCCGAACAAATCCCCTAAAAATATTATAAATTCCTCATCTATATTCTCCATTTAAAAAATATTTACCCTTTGAACACAGATATTCAACCAACTCAACACCCTTAAAAATGACAACAAACTTGTTCTTAATCGATTATTTCCCTTTAAAATATCATAAAATTTCCTCTAAACCAATCATTTCCCTTGACATGACATTTTCCCCCAATGCACCAACAATATACATATTTTTTGTAAAAACCTACAAGGTAAAATTTCTTTAGAAATCTATATTTAACCGAATAAGATCCTTAAAAATCCATCATTCGAATCATATTTACTATATATGTATTCAACCAATTAAATTCCCTTAAATTATCATAAAAATCTGAATTTTACCAATAAAAATAAATTTTCTTTAAAGTATTACAAAATTGTTATCGATACCCAACATTTTCCGTCGAAAATCACCACAATTTGATCCTGGCAACAAATTCTATCAAATAAAAAATTTATCAAAAATGACTAAAATCGAATTAAGTCAATGTTTCCCAAATAAATTAAATTTCACTAAATTATAGTAAAATCATAAAATATATATCATGTTGCTCAAATAATTAAAATTAATCAGTAAATCAAGTATAAATTCAATAAAAATTACCAGTCAACCCATAGATATAATTCAACGATTTTCATATGTATACTGATAACCATACTGAACATCCTCTTAAAAATCTCTAAATTATACTACTTTTGTGATTGATATCCACGAAATAAATAAAATGGAAAATGAAAATAATGAATTGACCATCCTTTTTTTTACTGTAAAATCAATTAAAATTTTAGGTTTTACTAAAATATTTTTAAAAATAAACTGATTTAACCAAATTTTTAAATAGATCATAAAATTATAATTAAAATATCATTTACTATTCAAAATCTATCAGTCAAATTGGAATCTAATTGGTAATTAATTATCATAAATATATGTTTCATAAACATTTTGTTCCTAAAATAAACTTTTATTTAAAATAATCCTAAAATCAAGTTAAATCTAATAAATTATCGAGAAATTAACTGTTTCTAAAATTATTGATTTACCCTCATTTCTTCAATAATTTTAATAAAAACATGATTATAGTTCTGGTTCATACTTGTCAACTAGCGTAATAAATGTGAAATTTTATAACTAATAATATTATAAAAGTACATAACTTTACATTTTTTTATTGAAAATACATACAAAACTCTAAAACAAAAACAATTAAATAAAAAAATTGATATTAATCTACTAGTAGTGTTTAAGTTTTAAGATTTGGTCTACCCTTTAGTCTATTTTCCCCAAGAGGTATCGTCTTTGCTGCAGGTGGCGGGTTTACATATATCAACCGAATGGCTAACCCAATTATATGTTTACACACATATTTTTAAAAATATCCTGGACACGTGCATGTACCTTTTATCCATTCTTCTTTATCATTGGATGAAGTAGTGATGTATAATTCAAAGACCCTGAGTTTGAATTGATAAAAATCGTCAATTTTCTCTGTTTAAAGCAACTATTCTCTCCATGGTTACCATCTGTTCCTGACTGGACGGGCAGAAATATTTCTTGTAACGTATGTGGATTTCTATTTTTATGTCTACAGTATACTTGGTCCACAAATAACCTGCTGTCCACTGATTTAATTTTATCATTGGTTCTTTTTGGAGTGATTTTATTTTATTTTGATATTCCATGGACTATCTTTGGATAGATTGTTTGGCGCACTCCAGGAATCGAGAAAGTGGCATTCTCTCTCTGTGAGTTTGCTCTTTTTGATTCCAAAGCATTATTTGTAGAAGGTTTTGTAGAAGATTTAAGTTTCTTCTTTATTATTACAAAATGGGAAGAGTTACAATGTAAACTTTGGGTCCTTTCAAACAAGATCGGTTTAATAATTGTACAAACTGTTACATTTGTCTGACAAATATTGTTGACCCTTTAAGAGATCATGACCACTTTACAAGGAAATACTTTGGTGCAGAATGTAGCGATTGCAATGTAAATAGAAAAATTAATAAAATTCTGCCTATCGTATTCCACAACTTGAAATTATAAGAAATTCATCATATTCTTAAATATGGGTTAAATAAATTTAAAAACTAGGCTTTAGGTTGTATTCCAAAAACAACTGGAAGTTTAATTTCTTTGATAGCTGATTTCGAAAACATTAGTTTAAAATCCACTGACTCTGTAAAAACCTTGACTACTTTACCTCTGACCAACTCTGTTTTACCGGTATCATTTTTTATGCAAAAGGATATGTTCCCGTACAACTTTGCCACTAGTTTAGAGGACCTTGAAAACATTTAGGGATTCTCTCCAATTTTGGAGGGTGACACTGAAAATGAATATAAGAAAACTCATGACACATGGATATAATCTTGTTGCCTGAGTATATGATGGAGTATTTGAAACTTAATTACTTCAAAGGATCTAGTCCGTTTAGTTTGTGTCGCCAGGATGTTATAAAATTATGACCCTGGGCAAAAGTTCGATGATTTCTTTTGGCTGGCTTTTTTTAACAAAAGCTTAATCTTAACATGTTGTTTTGTAATAATAATAATTTGAATTTTCAAACTACCACACTGGCCCCTGCTGGGACTGACGGCGGGTAAAGAAAGATGTTCTAGAGAATGCTATTCACTAACAAACTAAATTATACATATAACTACTCTGTGTTGAAACTATATGAGTGATCTTAATGAATGGCAATACGTGTCTGAGTCTCTGATTTGCTTTATATATATATACATTCTACTAGCAGTGACTATAGTTTTAAGTAGACTTAACATACTGTTGGGCCAGCACACAAATAGCCTTGAGAATTGTTTAAATGCATCAGTAATACAGCACGAAAACCCAGCACCAAGATAACTTAAAATACAATATACAACACCAATTAAACATTTTAAAATCTGAGAGAATATAAATAAATATAAAATCAAAAACATAAAATTAAAATAAAATAAATAAAAAATGCATCAAGAACCGCACGAAATTTACATAAAAAATAACATAATAACAAGAAAATTCGACCGTAAAATGACCATTTATATAAAAGAAAAAGTTAATGAATTAAATGAATAAAAATAAAATATTTTTAGCTGAATAAATTTATTTAAAATGTTAAAAATAAATTACCAATTTAAATTAAGAAATAAATAAAAATCTAATTTAGATAACACAAATAATTTCAAGGTCGAATTTTGTTTAATCGCAATAAAATTAACACGCAAGGTTAAGGCCAAATTGTAGGTATATATACTGACGTGTTTTCACAAATTAACAAGCACAAGTACTAGAACTAAAACTAAACTAAATATTACTTGACAGTATTATTTCTAACTTGGTTAGAATTTCAATTTTCCGTCTCACTGGGAGACTGGTTGTATTAGTGTGCACTATAGCACTTATTGATTGGAATTTTTAATAGAATTATTAATGGATGGATTATCAATGGATTAGATTATATTACGAATTATTAATGGATGGATTATCAATGGATTAGGTTACGAATTTTTAATGAATTTTTATTAGATTATATTACAAATTATTAATGGATGGATTATTAATGGATTATGTTACGAATTTTTAATGGATTATGTTGCAAATTTTTATGGATTATGCTATGAATTGTTAATGGTAAATTATGATACAAATTGTTAATTTTCAATGTATGATTTTTTGATGTTGAATTATGCTATTACGAATTTACAATATAGTATGAATTGTGGATTGATAATTTCTATTATATTTCCGATAACTATTTCATGCATTCGAGACTTTTACCCAATGGATCTGGTAATTTTCATTTACTCCTTTTACGGCCCACAGCCAAAACAAACTGCAAGTAATTAAAATCACACATAATCTACCGAATTATGTAAGTGCGTGTATGATCGCCAATAGTTCGTGCCCGTGAAGGCTCCGGCGTGCGGAACGCAGGATCTGGAACGTCAATATTATCCGTACATAGGGGAAATTGGAGGGTAAATGAGTAGACCGTTGGCTGCTCATTCATCATCCGTTTCCTGTAAAATTGACATAAAAATTTTAATTTTTTTAATAATAGTAGCAATAATAATAAATACAACGGTAATTATAGTAATAAGAATAACAATAAATGTAATAGTAGTAACAAGTTATAAAGTTAATATATATAATAGTAACAATGATAATACTAGTAATAATAATAGGGAACATGGTAGTTATAATAAGGATAAGAGTAAAAGATATACTGTGTGAATATTTAACATAACAAAGGGTGCACAGGAAAAAGAATAATCATCAACACGGACGACGATAAGAAGGACTATTGGAATGGACATAACAATGGAGGATATGAAAGTATAGGTTAATATTTGACAGAGATAGGAGAATAATGGGACCTAAGAATTGAAATCGAGCACAGGACTTCTATCGGCAGCTCGTTGAACCCATGGATCGTTCGGTCAATTATATCATTAGTAATAGCGCTCATTTTTTGCGGACGATCTACCCACTCGAACACAGTTCCAACGTTGCTTAGCAACGGGTGCCGAATGGTAAGCAAAGGAATATTTGTATGGGGTTGTCTGGGTAACAACCATATAGTTTGAAAATATCAAAACCCAGAAACCCACCAATACTTAAAAGTTTTGTTTACCTACATAAAAATTATGGTGGTTGCTTGGGTAACCATAAGGTTACCAAAGTAATATGGTTTGATGTTCGGTGACCTAAATAAAATTTTGACTTTGACATATTTTTTATGTGGGGGTTTCAGCAGTGACCTATTCTATCGGTGGCCACGCCATACACTATTTCAAATAATTTATTTTAAATAAAATTTATTTTCAAAATCTATAAGTAAACACTTTTAGGTGGAATTTTAAAAAAATAATTTTAATTTAATTAAATATTTAATTGATTTTAAATAATTTGTTTAATCCTAATTAGAACATATTTAATAACAACTATTGTATTTAATTATTGAAAAATTATTTATTTAAAGATTATTAATCCTTTTGATTAAAAGTATTTCTCAAATATTTTCAAATTACTGTCATTTTTATTGCTAATAATTAAAGTTATTTGATAAATTAAATTGATTTGCAAGGACTTTTTGTGTTTCACCTCTGATTTCTTTATAAACGACATAATATTTTCTACAAAATTTGACTATGAATCAGATTTATGTAAGGTATTCACGAATTTTCGCCACAGCATTTTTCAAGTGATTAGGATTTAGATTGCAATCAAATTTTTAGCTGCTTAAACTTATAATTGTTATTTTAACGTCAAAAAATAAACTAATTTTTAATTAAATAGTATTTTTCTAAATTTTGTTGGACATCGTAATTAAAATTTTAAATTAAAGATTTTATATATTGATTCATTGTTATCTAACAAAACTGGTTTTATAACTTATTTTGTAAGAATAGTGTTAAACAATTTATGTTGTTGAAATATTATAAAAATGTTATAAAATAGATTTATGTAAATGTCCTTTTACTATAGTAATTGTACTAATCGAATCAACTAAACGTTCTTTAAAATCACAATTCACTTGTAGTAGTATCACATATTCACTATTCTTGATGCCACACCCGACTCCAGATTGTTTGTAGCCCCTTGATCTTTTTCCGACTTGGAAAATCTTAAAATATGTCCCTTCAAACCGCGTTTTGCACATCTGACGTTGCGTCTTTGTAGAAAATATTTTACTATATGACTAGAACTCTCAAATGTAGTATTTTCATTTCGTTTGTCTTCCACTTTCTGATCTTCGTACTAATACTGTAACCGTTTCATTGTCATAACATTGATCACTTGCGATTCTCTTTGCTTGAGCGACTTACTCAGTTATTGTTGACGCCATTGACATCTTTAGTTGGTTCGAGATATAACTTTGTAACCTATTTACAAAAAAACGAGTTAAAAGACCACCTGAACATTAAATTGATTGGGGTCCCCAGAAGAAATATTTATTAAAAATGGAAATTAACTAAAAATTGGAAGTCCGAGACAACAGAAAACCCGAATAGTGTGAGAAACCAGGAGCGTCAACAAAGTTTCTACTTACGGAAAACGAAATTGGTTAACGAAGGAAACCCCGGATAAAAGAGGAACCCACCTCTAAAATAATTATTGTAAACAAATGGAAACCCCGGAGCCCAGAAATAACTAATATAGTTTTGGACAGAGAGATGTCAAAAAGGCCAAAACCGATTTAGTTTGCGGGTAACTTGAATTGCGAGATGAGTATAAAAAGAAAAGCCAGATCAACAAAATTCCAGTTGGTCGAAGAGAATATTTTCTGAGAGCGGAGTAAAGGAAGTAATAAGCTTAAAGATAAATCAACCAGCCAAACAAATTAAATTGGTGCGCACCAGACAGGGACATTTTCCTTTGGAAGACGTATCCCTACGCATTGAATTATTGTGAAATCATGCAGAGTAATTGTGGAGAGTATTGTGAATTTAATCGATTTTTGTGAAAGTTGTGAATTAAGTTGTGATATATAAATTGGAAATAAATCTTATTGTGTTGGGTTAATTGAATTGATTAAAGAAGAAAACCAAAGAGTCAGACCTAAGCACCGACTTTCTATATAAAGCCCAACAATACGAGTAATTATTTATTGTGAAATTAGTCATCAAAATTTAAGTTTTATTTGAGAATTAAAGGAATATTTGAGTATCAGTCAATGAAAACTTTCATCATTTTTATTTAATAATTATTTAAACTAATATTTTCTGCATATTGTTTTCGTGTAACCGTCAATTCTCTAGATTAGAAAAATGAAAATTATCAGGGTATTATTAAAGATTACTTGGTCATTTTCATCACATAGTGGAAAACATTGAAATTGTTCTATCAGAAATATTTTACTGAAAAACATATAAATATTTACTGGGTGTATATATTTCGAGACACATTTAAGTTGAGCAAAATATTTATAAAAAAATTCAAGAAAATAATGATGATGAAACTTAAAAGAATTCGATGTTGCATATTAGTTGGATTTGAAGTGTAATAATTAATTTCATCGATAAATTACTGGACTAATGAATGATGAATTTGAATTGAAATCTTTGACTGGCAAAATAGATTTTAATGACAAGGATAAAGATTGTGATAAAATAGTAGACAAGATCGCTGCAAATTATAATAATGATATGAAAAATCTGAGTAAATATTTGATGATGAACATAGATTGACCGCAGTTCCGAGGCGAGAAAAGTAAAACTTTTTACGAAAAATTACGCCCATCGCCGTACTTGTCCTCCACGTCAATATCTACCGGCAGACATTGACGCTTCGTTTGACGGTAGAGAGGAGAATGGGTAGTTGAGTTTTGTGTTACTTGGGTTGAGGTTCCGGGAACACAAACCGGGGCAGGACTCGTCGGAACGCGGCCGCAAAGAACGGCGATTTCTCTTAGATCGAGACCTAATTGTTCCAGGGTGTGATTCACCAGTGGAGCTTCGATTACTTCTTCCACTAAATCGATATAGATAGGCGGAGGTGGAGAGTGGATCGTTACAGCTGGGGCATATACTACATCAGGGTCTAAATCCGGAAATTCGAACTCTTCGTAGGCCGAAGGTGGATCATTTTCTCTGAGGGTTGCTCCCGTTGTTTCAGTCGCCCTGAGCAAGTTGGCTTGTGCCCGGGATCGTTCGCGGCGACGTCGATTTCGATTTGGTCGCCGTCGAGATGCTCCGGGTCTAGATCCTGTCGCTTCGTTCTGTGGAGGTTCAATTGGTAGTGATGGAGTTGGATCTGAAAGGAGGTGCTGGGCTGGGATAATATTCAGGCCATGAGCCCAACTACAACCCGGTAAATGAGCTCTGTGCTCGGCCTCCGTAAATATCCGCCTGAGTGCGGCACTCTGTTCAGCGATGAGAATTCGCTGGCTGCGTGATTCGATCACAAGGTCCTCCCTGGCCCGAGACAGGCGGGAGATTTTCTGGAAAAGTTTACGTGTAGCATCGGGCGAGCTCCAGGTGCCTTTCAATGTTTGGTATTTTGCCTGCAGAATGGCGTGTTCCTTTTCTAGTGACTCCAATTTCTGTCGGGTGGCAATGATTGAAAGGGACAATCGAGGTATTCGAGGAAGATCTGTCATATTCGCTGTTCTGAGAGTATCTGGATGTAAGCTAAAATAGGGTTATAGATAATTATTGGAGAAACATACTGAGACGTTGAGTGATTCAGTGGCGACGGGGTAGGTCTTCGGTCCAGCAGAAGGAGGGTGTTTATTAGTCCGAAGAAAATGACTTTAAGTAACATGAATTAGGTAGTGGGAAAATTAGGAGGGAAAGTAATTATTCGTCCACTTTTAGAGTCATCACGGTTTTAGGTATTAAGACTTATTTCTGTTATAGACGGAGGAATAATTACGACGTCGGTAGGGATACTGATGAGATAAATCAAAATGGATAGGGCAGTATAAGTGGTCAGTAACGGTGGTGATATTGGACTTCAAGAACCACTTTAATATGGTGATCACAATTAGTGGAGTTATTAATAATGATGGTACTCGTGGTCGAAATAGGGGTGATGAGGGCAATAGTCGTTGTAGTAGTCCGATTAGCATTGATTTGGAAAGAATTTAGTTTAAACTAGTACAATTCTTTAATGAATACTTATATTTGTGAATAATAATAACAATAATAAAATAGCAATAGTAGTGAATATAATTATAAGTAATAGAAATGGTGATTTTGAGAATAATGTTAATACTCATGGTGATAATAATAATAATCATAATAATAATAATAATAATAATAATAATAATAACAATAATAATAATAATAATAATAATAATAATAATAATAATAATAATAATAATAATAATAATAATAATAATAATAATAATAATAATAACAAAAATAATAATAAGTATAATTTAAATATTACGGGTGATAAATGTGATGTTAACGATGACAGTAGGAACAATAATAACTATAAACTGACACTAAAAATGGGAAACCAATAGTAGCCACGATAACAATAATTTATCTGAATAAAACTGACGCTAAGAAAATTGCTAAATGTGAGGTCAATACTATTTCCCCGCAACTATGAATGTCGATTTAGACTGGAGAGAAAAATCCGTATGTACATTTGTATGAGGTGGTGTATTTTCCTCGTTTACTAACTGGGGAAGATGAATCTTTACAACACTATCCTAGTTACTATGGTAACTACGAGATTTTGATGATAATTAAGATTATCTATATTGGACAATTTCCACTTATTTTGCTTGTTTCGATAACTGATTCGGGTTACTTGGACGTTCGTTTAATACTCATTGGCAGGCCACGTTCGTGATTATCGCATTGATGGTAGTACGGTGGAGTTAAGTCGTGCATGCTCTCAATTTCGGGGTTATATGGGAATCGAGAGTAACTATACTGGTTTAATTGTGCCTATCCTGTATTGTCGATGATATTAGTGTTTGAATCTAGGGTCAAAATCTGTAATATGTTACTTGGGTCGTTGTGAACTATGGTCAGACGTGCCAAGTCTATTACTAGGGGTTACGAACGTAAATTTCTGCGATATGTGACTCTAATAAAGATGTCTGACACTTCCCTAATTTTACATTTCCTTTTAGTATTATTCAAAAATCAATTGTTGTCGTTGCTTATCACTCCTGCCCATATCAACTCGGTTTTCGAGGTTTACAAAAAGAATTCTAGCCAATCGTTGGACGATCATCCCTATTTCCCTTAACTGATGGCGCTCTTCCCTTCAATTTAGAATTTTCTGCTCGCCTCGACCGACGTTTCCATCAGCCGTTGCAAGTCGTTTAACGGTGCCCTACCGGGAGGGTCCTGTGCCATTTTGCCAGGCCCTGTCGCGGACATACCGAGATTTCGGATAGGCTCGACCCGCTATCGAAACTAGGGAACTTAATCCACCAGCCGGATCGCCGATCTGCCTATCCGAGGCTATTTCAATACGTATATTATATACTAATTTACTCGAAACCTCGCATATAATTAATATAGATATATGATTATTTAACGTAAAAGAGCATGAGAACATTACGAATATCTATTTTACATGATTTCATCAAAATTAAGCAAAATCCATTAACATATAAAACAAGAAAAACAAACAAAAAATTCCTTACTTTTTCAGAATCAAATAAATTTTTCAGGTGCAAAATTTAGTAAAGTCAAAATTGTAAAGCTAAAATAATGAAATTGGTCACTGCTTATATACTATTTTTGTGTCTGTGTGCGACCAATAGGCGATTTTTAGTGTTTTTAAATTATTTTATTAATTTCAAATTATTTTTATAATTTTTTATATATTTTTTCTTATTTTTTGATATCATAATTTTATGTTATCGGATTTTATTTTTATTATTATTTTCTTATGATATTCTTTTTACCCTTGCTATTTTATTTCTTGGTCACCATTTCTGCCTGTGTTTTTTCTAAACCTTATTTTGCAAGGTTTTGGCAGTTTATTTCATTTCTCGTATATTTCTATCTGCAGCTGTAGGCTTTTTACGAATTTTGGTTAATTATTTATTTTTATTTAATTTTGTTATATTTTTAATTTGTTTTAATTAATATGTTTTATTTTATTTTTGGTCTCTTCTTGCGGTGCGTGTGTATGTGCAGTGACCATTTTCCTTATTCTCGTCTTTTTATTTTAATTATATTTGTTTTTGTTTTAATTTTGGCTGTAAGTCCAACAAATGTATGTTGTGGATTGATTCGGTATGTAAATTTCTTAGGCTTATATTACTTTACGTTGAATAAAATTCCTCAAGAGTTTTGTTTGAATATTAAAAAATAAATTTGGATTGATTTAAATCTAATAAATATTTCATTAATTATGGATGTTATAAATATATAAAGTACAGTAGAACCTCGTTATAACGGACTATATCGGGGAAGCGGTTGTCCGTTATAAGTAAATTTTCGTATCGACTCCATAAATCTTCTTAAAAAGACTCTGGGTTAAAAACAATGTCACAATTGTTACTTATGCATTTAAAATGCGCATATAAAAGTTTTTTACAAGATAAAAAAATTAACTTAAAGTTGTTTAATTATTATCCCGTTTTTCATCTTGGAAGTTCGTTTTTTCACTATCTAATTGTTTCGGGCATGAAGATGTAATCAAAAATGAATCGAGGGTTGTCTGTTTTAATAGCGCTCGTTGTTTCTTGATAATTAACTCGCAAAAAAGGCGAAAGTGAGAAGATCGGCAAGGTGAGAAGCGATTGTTGATATTTTTACCCTTCGAGATGTGTTTTCTTCAGATGTTGATTCACTTTTTTCGTTATTTTGCTCATTTATAAGCAGATCTGCTATTTCACCCTTAGTCATAATATTATAGCCAGGATCATCTTCGTCTATTTCCAACCATTCGTAAACATCATCCTCTGCTACTTTAGTTTCCCCGTTATTTTGGATCACCTCATAAAAGTCACGAACTTCAATACCATCAAGAACAATATCAATATCTTCATCAATTTCATTAAAAAGATTTTTCCAACCGTTTGTTAGTGTCAGCTCTTTCACTTCTTTCCACGCACTGGCAAAATTAAAAATTGCAGATTTAATGTTGTAATTTTTCAAATTTTGTACTGTGCGTTGACCTCTTGTATCTTCTTCCTCTTTTTGATTCAAACACACAACCATCACTTCATCTAAAAACTTCTTGCAATAGATTCGTTTTGTTGCTAATATAATTCCTTGATCCATTGGTTGAATGAGAGCTGTTGTATTTTTTATCAAGAACATGCAAGTAAATTTGCCATCTAGTGTTCTTAAGATACTTTCTGACGGATGCGCAGGACAATTATCTAACAACAAAATACCAGTAGCTTCTACAGGAAGAATTCCAAGCTTTTCATGTTGAAATTTTATAACATCTGGAACAAAATGATTAAAAAACCAATTTTTGAAAATTTCTGAAGTAAACCATGCTTTTTTAGAATTGTAATATACTACCGGCAAAGAATGCATAACATCTTTTAAAACCCGAGGTTTGCAAGATTTGCCAACAATCACAGGGGTTAATCTATGGTTGCCATCTGCGTTTGCACAAAGCAACGCTGAAATTCTATCCTTACAACTTTTTCTTCCTGGTGTATTTTTATCGAAATTATAAGCTTGAGTATTCTCAGGTAAAGTGCGCCAGAGTAGACCAGTTTCGTCAGCATTATAAATCTGAAACTTTGAGAAGTTTTTAGCAGTCATAAAATCTTTAAACATTTGTCTGAATGGTTCAATTTCTTCCACTGCACAACTCATTGCATCACCATAAATCCGTTTGTTTGATATTCCGTGTCTTTTTCGGAAGCGCCACAACCATCCATCACTTGCTTTAATATTTATATTCATATACTTTCCTAACTTGATTACTGCAGTTTTTAGCTCAAGAGCTCTTACTGGAATTCCACAGGAGCGTTGTTGAATGTACCACTTCATTAACGCCTCTTCGAGCAATGCATTTTTTGCAAATCTCATTTTTTTACGTTCATTGTTCATATTCCCTACATCACAGAGTAGTGCAAATTTATTTATTCTCTCGGCATTTTTCTTTATATCTGATACAGTTTGCTTCTTTATATCATACTGTTCACATATGCGAGAAACAAGAACACCTGATGCTAATTTGTTAATTATTTCTAATTTTTGATTGATACTGAGCATTGTTCTTTTTCGTTTATCCATTTTGACGGTTAAGGAACAGCAAACTATTAGTAGAAATAAAAGATTCTTTAAATGCACTAAAAAAAATATACCGCAATGTATAAAATAATCTAATGTAAAAAAATAAGGTTTTATTTCTTATTCTTAAAACAGGCCACTATTTTATATGAAGGCTATTCACTTAAAAATACAATCAATATTGTTTAATTGATAGAAATAAATATCATTTGTAATGCATTGAACGGATTTGTTAAGAGATTAAGTCAAAATAAGAAAATTTTAATTAATATATTTCTGCGATTTTTTTTGTCCGTTATAACCGAAGTCCGTTATAACGGGGTCCGTTATAACGAGGTTCTACTGTATTACAGAATTCGTCGGGGTTTGACGTTTTTTAATAGGCACTATATTAAATTCGATTAGAAAAAGAGTTTTTATATAATAATAACTTATATTACTGATATTTAATTCTCCTCCATAAGTCTGTTAAGCCTCTTCCATCAAAATCTATTCTGCAAATTTTATTAGGAAATGCTTAACCTTTATAAATCAGTACAGCATGTGACATACAATCCCAAGAATCCAAACGCATACAAAGAAAGCACTGATTAAATTACAGCATAGATAGCTCGTGAATCTGATTTCTAAAATAAAATTTGAATCATCTTTTCACGGTTCTCGTTAGAATTCAATGGCACTTTAGTTAACAAAATTATATGTTCTTCTGGTACTGTTCTAAAATCATTGTAAAATGAGTAATAAATTATAAGTCGTCCAATTTTTCCCAGTGTCATGTTCAATCGAGTATTTCATGATTAAAATACATCCCATACAAAATAATTCTCCTCCCAACGTAGCTTTCTTTGTAGTATATTCTTACCAAAGCTCTTTTATGTCTTGGTCGACCAACAATCTATGGAAACACAACACTTCACTGATAACTAAAACTGAACAAACCACAATATATTTATTGAAAGTAAATATTCGAACAAATCTAAATCCAAACCACTAAATAACAAATTCTGAGCCACAATTAATTCAAAAATAGTTCTACAAAACAAATGATGATTTTGTTTCTACGTTCCAAAATTTGATATAAAAGTAATCGGCATAAAACTCGATGATCTTACTGGCATAAACGCATCTTGACCAAGAGCCCACAGACGCGAACCATCAGAATTAAACAGCTGGGATTTTAGTCAAAATTTACCATGTTGAAAATTTAGTTGGATTCAATTGGATTTGAATAATATATTGGAGAGGTGTAAGAATTCTGAATTAAAAACTCTAGAAATTCCCAAATCTATTTATGATTTCTTGTGTGATCTAGTGTCTAAAGTACTATTCAAAGAAGAATTATGAAATTCAACGAAGATTACTTAAAACGATTTTATAAGTAGGCGCAAGAGTAGTCAATATTTACAGACCTGTTAAATTTAAACAAGCTGCTCTTTTCAAGGAATATATTGATATTAATACAAAACTAAGAGCAGAATCAAATCATAGTCTGAAAAAGAATTATTTAAAATTACTGAACAATAGTATGTACGGTAAAACAGTTGAAAACCTAAAAACATTAATTGAAGGTTATGTAATCCGGATTTGCATATGAAATCAAGATTACACGTGCCTTCAAGACAACCTTTCAAAGAAGTATCAAGATTAATGATGATTTAACCACTTTCTTATTATATAAAGACTATTTGTTTGAATAGATTAGGTAATATTTGTCAAAAGGTTTTTGATTTATTGAAACTTTGGATGCATCAGTAACAATATTATTCTTGACAATATAATTCCTTCTTTTTTGAATGAAAACAATATCAGATTGGAAACATTATGCCAATAATTTAGATACGTCAAATTATCCACTATTTTCAGAAACGTTATCAGTAAATTCTAGGATGAAAGTAAAGAAAACGGATACGAATGATGGATCTGTTTACTATCAAAATGTAATAGTCTATTGAGTTACAAAGAACCGATAGGCTAGCGAACCGATCGGAAGCGTTAAAATTCATGCAAAATGGAACAAAATATTTTGAGAATTAAATGTTATTATTGTTAGAAAAATTCATCCAGATTTCATTGGAAGAGTAGACACCATGAAAGTATTTGGCATGAAGCCTAAGAAAGTCAATAATATTGAATCCTCGTTAGTTAACAAGAGATTTACAGATTCCGATCTGTTAAAGAATACGTTAATAACATTCAAGTTGGACAAGAATTCCGAAGTTGGGCACTCTAATATTTAAGTTTAGCAGCATTTTTATGGCATCTAGATTTGACTTAGGTCATATCAAAGTAATAACACATGAAATAAAGACTTCAGGTCCTCCAATTTTACAAAACCGAAGAAGACAACATATTCATGTAGAAGGCAAAGTTGAAAACAAAGTCGGTGGAACACATTATTAGTGATAGTTGGAAAATCAGATGGCTCTATAAGAATGTGTCTAGATTTCAGGTTATTAAATTCGGTTACAGAAAAGTTTTCATTTCCTATGCCATCATGCAATTATTATTGGATTGTTTAGCTAACTCAAATATATTTTTTTCCATTGACTTAGGACAGGCTTATTATCAAGTAGAGTTAAATGAGAATTCGCAAATCAAGACGGCATTTAGTACAAAAGAAGGACAGTATTGTTTCAATAGGTTACCATTTGGTTTGTCAACAGCTCTTGCCACTTTTCAGAAATTGATGCATCAGATATTGGAAGGATTAGTTTTTAAAGGAGTGGTTGTGTACCTTGATAACATTTTAATGTATGCTGAAAATCAGGAAACTCATGATAAACTCCTATTTGAAGTATTCACACGCTTGAGAGATTCCGGGTTGAAAATCAATCCAAAGAAATGGGCGTTTAATAAAAGTGTAATAAATTTTATTTGTCATACAGCGAGTGAAAAGGGAATTCAAACAAATTATAGAAAGATTTCAGAAATTGAAAATGCAACTGAGCCAAAGAGTACTACAGAATTGAGATCATTCCTAGGTTTAACAAATTATTATAGACGATTTATCAAGAATTATTCAATGATAGTAGCACCTTTATACGCCGCATCGACTGGTAATGACAAAATGATTGTTTGGACTGAAGAATTAAAGAAATGTTTTATCAATTTAAAGAAACTCTTATGTGAACTACCAATATTAGAATATCCAATAGCAGATTGAGTATTTATCATTGATACTGATGCTAGTTTTGGAGCCAAAGGTGCAATTTTATCTCAGATTAAGGAAAACGGCACCGAAGGAGTGATACCATATGGTTCAAGACATTTGACAAAGCATGAAATGGGATATTGTGTGACTAGAAAAGAGTTGTTGGGTCTTCACAAATTTATTGTACATTTTAGACAATATTTTTATGGGAGAAGATTTGTAGCCAGAATAGATAACAAGGCATTGACATTTATGAATACAACAAAAAATCCAATAAGACCACAATTTCAGACATGGATGGAAAATTTATCCGAATACGATTTTGCATTACAATATAGAAAATGAGAAGAACATGGAAATGATAATAGTATGTCTCTTTAATTAATACCATGTGCTTTCATTGTCAGATGGAACACAAAGAGGCCAAAGAGGCAAAATGTAGAATTCAATACATTATTAGTGGTAAGTTACAGGGTGTCGATATTTGTTTAAATGTTCTCATGATTCCCCTAGTAACGCCATATAAATATTTTCTCACTACCACTCGTCACCCGTTGCTAGGCAACGTTGGAAATGTGTTCGAGTGGGTGGATTGCCCGCAAAAAGTGAGCGCTATTGCTAATGCTATAATCGCTCGGACAATCCCTGGGTTCAACGAGCTGTCGTTTGGAGACTTGTGCTCGCTTTAGATTACTGGTCCCGTGCATGCTGTGGATTTTAGTACTATACGGGGTTATAGACGCCTGACAAAATCTTTTAATAAAAATATATCAATTAAATAACAAGGAAGATATAATTGTGACAAGACACAAGTAACTTGTAACTGAGAGACAGTTTATCAGGTATTTAGGTCTGCTTTGTCAGTCGAGCGGCTCGGCGTCTTGCACGCTCTTTTCTCCCAGGCCGATAACCCTTCGTAGCTGGAGTGGTTGGGGTGGTGGTTGCGGTCGGAGTCTTCATCGCATCGCGGTAGGTTAGCTGAGCGGGTGCGAAGACGAAGGGGTAAGTGACCGCTGCCCCTTCTTGGCAGGCCGACAGGGCGACCTCCAGTCCCTTTATTTGGATCCGCAGACTCCGTACCAACTGTCTCTCCTCTTCCCATCCATGTTGAGCTTCCGTAAGCCGCTAGTGAAGCAGTTTCACCTTTTGGGGTTCCATCCAAATGTCCTTCGTTTGCTGTACTTCCCTGGCCAGCTGAACATTCTGTTCGTGGAGGTTTTCATTAGCCGCTCGGACTCGTTCCAGTTTCGACTGTAATATGGATAAAGGCTCCATCTCTGCAATAAAACGTACCGATTACTATTGGTAATCTTACAAAATCTCGATTATTCAGTTAAGTTAAACATGGGTTAGAAAAACAAAAAAAAATGAAAAAGTAACACAAGTGGTACCTATCAAACATGTATTAAAAAAAATTGGATGATAGTTGCGAATTTCCCGAATCAATCAGAGTCGACATCCTGGAAAAACTTCTTGATCCTTTCCTCGGGGGAACAGTTCGAGATCACGACCACGGGGCGCTTTGTGTTTCTGGCCGGTTTCGGAGGGGGTGGATAGGTGTCTGCTAGTCGACCGGCAGCGAGGTCGTCTTCCACATTGGCTAAATAGTTTTGGGCCCGAATCACCATGGAATTGACTTGGCACTGGTGAATCTTGAGATGGGCCAAGAGCGCCCGTGCCCGTACATAGATATCTTGGGCCGGACTGGGTTCGCATACTTGCCCTTGTGGTTGAAATTGCTTCATAGTGTTGTTCACTAGGGAGATGTCGTCCTGTCGCTCCTCTCCTGACTGAGGCCTGTCGGGTCGTCGTTCTTGATTGCTGCGTCGCCACGCGTGCCGCCATTGATCTGCGACGTGAGTAGGAATATATACGTGGGATCTTGATGGTTCTAAGAAAAATAATAAATTAACGGGGGTGGATTGAAGAGTCTTTAGTTTAATAATCGTTTATTCGGATATGGTTGAGGGCGTTGCTTCTTAGATCTGAGTCGGATGAGCTAGTATCTTATCCTTGTGGGCGGAGATAATACTTTTTAGGAGTGGTCAGTGTAGGTTAGGGTCAGGATTAACCGATTTCTAGTGGTATAACTATGATTACATAAAGAGGTTTACGTCCATCGTCACTCATCTCAGAACAACTTTTTCTTTTCTAACCCAGGTCGAGTATTCCCTTTAATTTCGAATCCCTTTTCTGGAACAGAACTATTTGGAAGAAATGAATGGTTTGATTTGCTTGTTATAGGCGAAGTAAATTCCTGTTATGATTCTAAAATGAATTAATTGATCAGGCTTCGGAAAAAAAATACAAAACACAAAAGCCTGAAATGGAATCAGTTAACTAGTTCCGTGTTTAGATAAAGAAAGTTTTTAAGCTACAAAAAAAATAATATGATTTTTATTTATAAAATTTTTTTAACGAAATTCCAAAAACACGTAACATGATGCAATTGATTTATTATATTGAAATAGACATGAATTACTTAAATTGATGTAGTTAATTTACGCTTCTAAAATGGAGGAATCTAAAATACCTGTATCCATGCAATCGACCTATAATTCAGGAGAATATCTAAAATTTCTTAGGATAACATAGCTGGTTGTTAATGCTAAAATAACAAAGTGTGAAATACTTGAGTTAATGAAGTACTAAAATGAATAAACACGCAAAATAATAATCCAATTGCTTCCTGATTCTCAGATGGAAAAATCTAAAGCACATAATGGATTTATAATCCTAAATAAAGAAAGATCTAAATATATAAAATACCGAAAATCAATTTATAATTCTGAAAAACGAGAAACCTTAATCTACCTAGATTGACATCTTTGTTTTATAATACCGAAATGGACAAAATTTACGTGAAATGACGTAATTGGTTAGTATTTCTAAACTGGAAAGGGTGAATTGATCATAATAGTGCAGTTAATTCTGGGAATTTCCATAACTATCGAGCATAACTCCACTAAGTTCATCGAGTGATTCCGATTTTTTCGAGATTTCGTTCCGGGTCTCCATAATCATCTACTTAGGAATTATGAGTTGAGATTGATTTTATTAGTTGAGGTCCTATTGAGGTCTAAGTGTCCTTGCTCCTGAGAGTTGTATGAAGAAGCACTAGGTTCATGAGCTAATTGAATTTAAGGCTCGATTCATGGAATTGGGCTTATCTGTCTAGTCCTAAATCTAAGCAGGGTTGCCAAGATGTCTCTACAGTTTATGACAAAAGGTCGTAAAACTACATCAATATAAAATAAAAGATTTACCTATGTGTTGCTCCCGGACTGCAACGTCTTCCTCTGGAATCCTGACGGTGGTATATTTGTCTACTGAATTTCCTCGTGCGTTCATTTCCTAATAAATTTTCCTTTCCTGTACTTTTAATCGATTTGAAATAAGCTCTGTTATGCTGTCTCGCGATTATATATAGTGTTGTGTCGTCCTATCGTTCTGTGAACAGTTGCGCACATTTATCGATAGTAAGCGTATATTGGAAAGGTCACGTCAATGTACAATCTCTTATAAATCGGAGTGTGTGCGTGCATTTATCCAAGTTATTTCATCGTCGATCAGGCAGCTAAATGTTAACCACGAAGTTGTTTATTACTTTTCATTCTATCGTTTCAGTGCATCTATATATTGTCTTGAACAAACCGCCGCAAGATATAATGAAAGATCGTAAATGGAACTTATTCGTTACATCACAGGAAGTATTAGCTGCGGATTAGATTACGAGGTAAGCGTTAGGTGTTTGTGCTCCAAAAAAATGTTACTTCTTCGGCTTGTAGATTTCTGATGACCTATTACTTCAATGTGGACTAGGGATTGAGGAGGGATCTTTACCGGTATTTGTTTTGTATTTCTTTTTATTGACTTTATAATATGTATAGGAAAAAACATCGATACGTATTGGTCAGGGATTTACTACTTGATCCATCGTTTTTTGCTGCGTTAGCTTGGTTGCGGACTATACTCTAAATCCACCAGGAGTGGGTTTCAGGCTAAAGTTGGAAGGGGTCTATGTTCGTTCAGATGCGGATTAATTCACTATGATGTTTAATTTACATTTGTTTGTTGGTAATTTAAATATATTCTCTTCACACTGTTGTTTTGTTTCTTGCGCACGAATGCGGACGCATTGCTTAAAAATAGTTCAATTTACAGCGATTGTTCCGTTAATTATGGTTAATTCGGGTAGTTGGTAAAATAATATTAGTTTAGGTTATAATATGATCATCGTACGGGCTCGTTAATATTATAGGTTCTTAGTCGGAGATCTGGTACTTACTCAACAATATTTCTCTCATCGGTATTAACGTATAAATTTATGTTTAATTTGGGATACCGTTTATTCGTGGTTCAATTAGGTTCCTTATGACTGTTTAACTCAGTGGTTCGTTTAACTGGGTGTCCTGAATTATTCTATATTTATAATGATTTTAGCTTAGGCTCTACCTTTTGATTTAATAATCACATAATGGTAGTATTAACTCGTTATTAATGTGAATGTTCAGCAACGATTTCAATTTCGATTCCCGTTACCTTCCTTTAGTTGACCTTAGGCGCATTGTGTTCATATTATATTTAAGGAGTGCCCATTGGACTACTCGGTGTAGTGATTTTAAGCCGTGTGTAGAACAATTTAAGGTCGATTTTAAAGAAATCGAGAAACGAGGAAGTAGCCAAAAGACCACTACCTTATTTCTCCTTTCTTCTATACGGAATAATATTGACGTTCCGATCCCTGCGTTCCGCACGCCGGGTCTTCACGGGCACAGATCATCGGCGATATTCTACGCACTTACTCGAATCTGAATAATATGTTGATTTTAATATCTTGTGATGTGTCTTTGGCTGTGGGCCGGAAAAATTTCGACAAATTTAAGAAAAACAAAACTATAATTTATATATCATGAATAATTTATTAAAATAATAAAACAAGTTACCAATCCACAACCATAAACCATAAAATATTACTCTCCCCACGCCGACATCGAAGCAGAGCTCTATCGAGGTTGCGAGGGTGCGACGTGAAGAGAGCTTCCAATAAAACTCTCACTCACCTAATAGATTTAAAAAACTAGTTGAAGATTTTCAAAATGATTTTTGATTAAATTTCATGTGAAAATGCATCGGTATATATACCTATTTTTTGTCCCTAACCTTGAGTGTTCTTTTTGATTTAGTAAAACAAATTTTGACCTTGGATTTTTCTAGTGTATTCTAATCTTAATTTTTATTATTTTGAAATTTTATTTGACAATTTTTTCTTTAGATTTTTAATTGAATTATTTCTAATTCAAATTATTTGATTTTTATTTCATTTTCATGAAATTTGGTATTTAAAATTTTGGTCAAAATCATTGGGTTTTCGTGTTATGTTTATATTTAATTCGTGCGGATCTTGGTGCATTTTGTTATTATTTTAATTTTATTTTTATGTTTATTATTTTATATTTTATTATCTTTTTTCTCATATTTGATAGGGTTTAGTTGATGTTTTAATAGGTTTGAATTTAAATTTGCATGTTATATTTGCATGTGTGTTACCGATTCATTTAAACATTTACAAGGCCGTTTGTGTTCTGGCCCAACAATAGTTTACAAGGAAGTTCAAATATTATTAAAATTATTAAACAGAAGCAAAACGATTACAGAGTTACTTCAGAAATCAAATCATATCTTAATGGAAATGAGGCACACATATCTTATGAAACAATCAGTAGCAGTATTTTCAAGTATTTGAAGATATTACAGATACAAAATGACGTATTGATGATTAATACAGACGGAAAGCTTGCAGTGGTTGTACCCGAATCGTACGTAAATCTTTAGAAAATTATTTTCATATTGAACTATGCCATCTGGGTATCAAGAAAACCTTATTTTATTTAAAGGACTTTTTCTTTTGGCCATCCATGAATCAAATTATTACAGAGTATATTAATAAATGCAAGATATGTGCTAGTAGAAAGAATTATCAAGGAAGCACAAAAGAAATCTTATTACCAAGAACAGGAAAACGATTTTTAGAACAGATAGTAGTGAATATTGCATATATAGAGATAAAAGAAAGTAAGAAATACATGATAGTGATAAAAGATCGTTTTAGTAAATTGGTCAGTTTATCAGCAGCAAGTTCGCAGGATGAAACAACAATTTCGGATGTCATTTTGAATAATTGGATATATCGTTTTGGTAGACCTGAAAGCATTCTTACAGATTGAGGAAGAATTTTTGAAGAATCAATGTTTCGTGATTTGGGGGAGAAATTTAGTATAAGACAAGAATTTAGTTTACCGTGCCAACATCAATCGAATGGTTTAGCAGAGCGAATCATAAGAACAGTTCGGGATATGTTGGTAACATCATTGACAAAGATTAAAGCAAAGAATGATTGGTGTAAATTGTTACCAAAGTTGAATTTAGTTTGAATTCTACAATACAATACTCTACAAAATTCCCACCTTTTGAAATTGTATATTGCCGGAAAATTAATTTATATTCGGGATTAGGACATATACAAAAATGCAGAGAAGAAATTGAGGATGAAACTAAAACTAATCTAGTAAAAGCAGCTACAACTATGCAAAATAGAGATTTAGACAACTGGGGTACTCGAATTTTCATGGAAGGAGAGAAATCATTAGTAAGCTTGGGACCGCATCGACGAAAGGAGGGAATTCAATATGAAGGACCTTACAAAATTTTAAAATTCTTATTACCAAGACAAGTTGAATTACAATTTCCACACTCAATCAAATCAAGAAGAATCGAATGGCTGAAGAAGTACAAAGAAAATGAAGAGGAGGAGAGTGATGTCTAATAATGAATATAAATATCATTGTTTTAATATTCAGAATTAAGTATACATTTTTGATTTTAATAAAATTTAGTAGAAATTATATTTTGAATTTTGTAGAGATTGTAACTATTTAAATTGAGTTATATTTTTCTTAAAATTAATGTTTAATTTATAATGAAAATTTTTAAATAATATGTTGGAATTTATCTTATTAATTTTAAAAAATTCTAATTTTTAGTAATTTTAAATTTAAAGTAATCATTTAAAGTGCGTGTAAAAATTTGTTAAAAATTTCCAATAATTTTCCTTTGATAATGAATTTAACCAATGAAATAGTTTGAATTTGATCTTCCGCACGCGCTATAAATATCTGGCCCCAGTGAGGAATATATAAATATACATCATGGTAAACTGCTCGTACGCACGAGTGATTCAAAGAGATTATCCAGATCCCTTTTTTTATATCTTTTATGGAATATTGTCTTTGTGTTCTTTGATTGTCAATATGTTCATCAGTCTCCTGTATCTTAAACATGAAAGAAAAGTACTTGGAAAACGAAATACATTCAATCATATCATGAAGATTCTCACCATAACGGACTTAACGATGACTTTTGTTTTAATTGTCAATCTTGTGATTTTGCACATAAATTATCCGCTTGCAAATCCAAATTTTGTACCTTTTTATAGCATTCGTAATATTATAATAGGTTTGGAAATAATAATTTTGATGTTGTTGGCTCTCGACAGGTTGATAGCATTCAAGCTGCCAATGACAGCGAAATGGGTTAACAGAAAAGTTAATTTGGTTTTAATCATTTATTTTGTTTTTATTATATCTTATGATGTCACAGTAAATATTACTGTCATTCTCATGCCTTCATGTAATCTTAAAACACTTATACAAATTATTTATGTCATGATTTACGGTAGTAGTTGTTTATTCTTTTTATTCGTAAATATTGTAATTTATTTTGTTTTGTTCATAATGTTCTACATTCAAACAAGAAAAATGAAAAAGGATCAAATAAGTAATATTAAAATGGAAAGCGATGCAAAAATGATTAAATTTGGTCGTCATTTATTCGCAATTACTTTTATTTATACTTGCTGTTTCATACCGATCGTTTTGTCGAATTCTAATGTCGAATTCTATGTTCCATTCTTCGTTTATTACTTCTTTTATTTAAACATTCTTATTAATCCTTTTATTTTTATTTTGAGTAACAAATTTATTAAAGATTATTTGTGGAGAATGTTTTCGAGAATTAAAACCGAGCCATTTGCTATGCTGACCACTAATATTTGACATTGAATATTTTGTTTAAATTGATAAAATAATAATAATTTGAATTTTGTGTTTTCTTGACAATAATAGGTGAAATAATTTATTTCCAAATATTTTCCTCATTTTTTTGCACTTTTTTCAGAACCAAAACCTAAAATATCGTAAATTATATTTTTAACTTTCACATGTGAATAATAATACATTTTTCGTTTTTGTCTTTCATTATTAATTAATAATTATTATTTTATCTATATATATTTTTATCTATCTATTTATATATTATTTAATTTGAATTTTATAAAAAGTTTAATTTTCAATAATTTTATAAAATATATTTAATAAAATAATTGAGTCATTTAACAATTGTTTTTTATAAATGTTATACTAAAGTGCCTTTTTAATAAAATATGACCTTCATTCTTATGTTCAATTTACACTTAAAATCTACGTGAATTGGTTGAAACACTTACGGAATTAGAATTTTAATTAATTTCCTTAAATATCTTTTCGTAAATGAATTAAAAATTGTTTAAATAATATTTATCATTAAATTATGTTTTTGGATAAAATTAAAAAATGTTCGCTTTTTTTAACAAGTTTTTAAATTAAATAAAAATTTTGAACAAAAATATCTAATCAAAGATAACATTACCGGCAGGCTTAGAAACACTTTACAAATCTGTCAAAACGTTGAAAATTATTTAAGATTTATATTTTTCAATTAATTAAATTTTTAATTAATTTTATTTTATTAGAAAATGTTTGTTGTAAAATATTATAAATTTAAAAAAGATTTATGGATTAAAACAAAACTAAATGCAAAACACGAGTATAAGATACTAAAGCGATGCTCTGTCCATCCGAACATCATCAAAGTTTATGATTTATACAAATGCGATGAATGTATTTAAATGTTTTTCGATTAGTAAGTGAAATTTCCTTTTTTGCAATTGAAAATTTAGCTTTCTTTTTATCATGTCACTCAAAGGGAAACTTTTTGAAAAGTTTGGTTGAATACGGAAAGTTTAGTGAAAGAAAACTTTATTTATAAATTTTTAAAATTAGAACTCATTATTTATAATTCTAACCAAATAGTATCTATTAATTAAACAACTTTAAAAATTGTTTCAAATTTTGAGAAATTCCTCATAATTTATTCATTAAAATTATATATTTTTTATTTCACTCTTATTAATACATATTTATAATAATAATAATATAATATGTGTATAAATATTTATTTAAAAATAAAAATATAAGCATAAACAAGGAATTCCCCCATTTAAGTATTCGTGTTTTAACAAGTTATTATTGAAAATATTTTTTCAATTTCTGCGCCCTTAGAATTAATTTCAACAATTGTTCGGGAAGGTCTTGAATTAGGTAAAAAATTAGAAGACTATTTTTTAAATCATGATCCAGTTGTTGAGCGAAAAGTTTTTTATTGGCGTCATCTTTTAATTAAATCGTTGCCAAGTTTATTTGATTATTTATTTATAAAGAACTATATCAAGAAATCTATAAAAATTTGACCAAATATAGCACTCAACTATTAATTACAGATTTGTGACAAAGATCACACCGGAAAAAGTTCCTACACAGTCTGTAAATGATTCAGAAATATTCATTTCGAGCGAAGAAAGTGAAATGGTTCCATTTTGAAAGGGAAGTCAGAACATTGAAGATTCTGATGATTGAAATTCAGTAACACTTTACTATGTTTTATAAAATGTATTTGTCCCTATTTACACGGTTTCGTTTTACACGTAATTCTCAGGAACCAATCTACAGTGTAAATCGGGGGATAGGTGTAAATATAAATAATAATAAAATAAATATATTTGTTAATAAGAGACATAAATGAACAAACTGGGTTCAAGAAGTGAAAGACTTTTTGAAAAGTTAATGGTTGATGCCGAATATATTGAGGAGTAATTGGAATATGAATCGAATATTATAATTGGAAGTGAAAGAGAATGAGACTGAAAGCGAAGAAAAAATTATCAATTTCATTAATCACAACACTGCACTGATTTCTGTGGGCAATTTATGGATGGAAATCTATTAATTGGAATTGATTAATGGAAATTGAATTTTGGTAATTGAATAAGGGAAATTGATTAATGGGAATTTCAATATACCGATATAAAATGTTAGGTTTGAATAAATGAAATAATAATAGTCGGGACTTCTGACCTCACGTGCACGATAAAATAGGACACAATGATCCCAATGGATGTTTAAATTTATCACAAACTAATTACAGCGAGCAAAAATATACTCTGTGATCATTTGATGAGTCCCACTGCAAGCGTTTGGCTTCGTACACTTTCTCATAACAGTTACCTTTATTGTTTCATCCTTTCTTGACTTTTGTAATACCGAAATTTTTTAATTATTGTCTGATTCTCTATTTTAATAAATTTCTGTGCAATATATCCTTTTTTGGCCCTAACCTAATCATATTTTTTCACATATAAGTGTAAATTTTCCTCGAGATCCGTATTTTTTTATTTGTAATTTTTTTATTTTCGAATAATTTTTTGGTTTACCATTTCACTGCCTCCTCAGACCTCTGTGTCTATCGGACTTCCTGTGCGTGCACCTGTTGCACCTGCCTAGTTATGAGGCTGCATCCATCTAATTTCATCAATTAAATACAAACCAAATTGCAAGCATTCAATTATCCCTTGGTGTATTGCCAACCCAATTTGATCTGCAAATATATGTATTTATTTTTTGTTGACAAAATTCATATAATAATAAAATGAATAGAATATAATTTTCCAAAAATATCCAATTCAATTCAAACAAGCAAATATTAAATAAGCATTCACAATTTTCAAAGGTATAACAAAATAAATGTTCAAAACCATTATTCAAATGTATTGAAATTTCATTTATCCTCATTTTAACAGATCAACATTTGTATAATTAGGTATAATTATCAATGGACATAAAATTAAGTTTTAAATATTTAAAATATTAAATTTAAAATTATTAAATTATTATATTAATTATTAAATTATTATATTAATTATTAAATAAAAATAAGGACGTTATTATAAATTTATATTTTAAATAAAATAGAATTTTAAATTATTAAATTATTTAAATTTATATTTTGAATAAATTTAAATTTTAAAATAGAAATAAATGCTGTTGCTAATTTTGTTTAAATACTCGGAAATATGAAAGATATAATTATGATTTGAATAAATTTTGAACTTTGAATGAATAAAAATTTTGAATTAAGATGTTTTCACTATTCAACACAAATTGTTGGCCCTGCCTTTATCAACTGTGATAATGACGAAATTTTGTGTTTAATCGGAAAAAAGTATTGCTTTACAGTAAAATACAAATAAATAAAAAAATAAAAGATCAATGGTTTACAAAATAATTAATCATTTTAGCAACATAATAATTTTATTCATTAAATTACTGATCTTTTGTTATTGAATTTCCATATTCTGTTTGCAAATTTATTTCTTATTTTATGGTTTTTATTATGTATTTCGATGGAATTGTAAAATATCTAATGTTTCACTGTAGGACCCATAATTTATCTTCTCAAAGAATTTCGACTTATGGATCCATCGCAGCTTATTGTCATCAACATCAAGTATTTCTCAAAATTATTATTTTAATAATTCTACAAACATTTTTACTCATAAAAAATGAAAATACAGTTAAATTCATTAAATTTCTTTGAAGAAAAAAGAAATAAAAATGATACTGTTGTAGTTGAGAATTAGGTTAAATATAATTCGCACATTGATTCAAATAATGTGATTCAAGCTGGTGAAGAAAATGAAAATCATTTACCTGATTGTTGGGGCGAGAAGCAAGCATCGTATTTTAAAAAACAATATAAGTGTTTAGAAATTAAAAATGGTAAATTGGGATGTCGTGTTTACTCTGAATATAAAAATTTGAGTTTTGAAGAAGAATAAGATTGCTACGTATCAAAGGAATGGGTAGAAATGAATGTGGAACCGAATGAAAACACAAAGGCTCAAGAACCGCGTCTTTTCACAAAACGTAATCTAAGCATAATAATAATTTGCTTATAATAAATTCATAAAAATAATCGAAGAATGTAAGAAATCAATGTTACCAAATTTAATTGATAAAGTAAAGGAAAAATAAATTTGCATAACTTCAAAAGTTTTTTATTCAATCTATACTATTATATTGAATTTGTTTTGTATTTTAATAATAAAATAATAATCATACGAATGTGTTTGAATATATATCTAATTAATGCAGGCTTTCGCAAACCTTTTAAGTTGCGCCCCCATTTTCAACATATTTATTTTTGGCGCCCCCGACTTAATAAAAAATCATAACGCCACAATAAAAAAGACGTAGATAAAATAAACAAATTGTATTTTTCTATTTCTTGTAAATTGAACAAATTAAATATTATGAAATTAACAGTCCTAATGCTTTAGCAAAAAAACAATAATAAATATTCAACGAAAAAACCATACTTCGTTTGTAAAATCTAACAATTTTAAAATTTTCTGGAAACAAAGAATTATTACATTTCAAAATTTTCTGCGCCCCAATCCGGAGGCCCGCCCCCTAGTTAGCGCACCTTTGAATTAATGTATAATAAATTAAATTTTTTATTCTTCCTTTCTTTATTTTATTTATAAACCGTTAATTGAAATTTTGCTTCTAAATTTTAATATTAATAAAACTTGTAAGCCTTTATTTATTATTGTTTTAATTACTCAACCGCCCATTGATTTAATAAAAAAATTATCAAATTTGACCCACTTGGAAAAAAGGTTCACCATCTATTGTCTATAGTCTGGTGAAGAGAAACTGACCAATATCTGATTTACTCTATTTAATAGAGCTTCAGATTAAAAATGGCATTGATCTAGGATTATTGTTGTATTCTAGATTCTCAGGAATTAGAATAGTCGAACACATTTCAAAACAAATAAAACTAGAATTATTCTCTAAAATAATAGAAATAAACTGCAAAATTGCTATTATAGTTGACAAATTGACAACATTATCGAGAATACTTGTTTTAGTCGTTTATTTACAAATCGAGCTTAATGAGCCATGTATGATTTAATAATAACTTATTACTACAAATGTAGTACCGTCCAAAGCCTACATTTTCTTAAAGAACGCATGATTTAGTGCTTCTGATGCACTTATTCGGCTAACAGGGTTTCTGGTTAACATTCTTTTTGTCTAAAGCAAAATATAAATGTTTATCATAAAAATGCTTATTATAAAAATTACCAGATCAAGTCCAGCACTGGACACGCTATCCCAATCTTTTCTTAGATAATCTAGATCTCCATATCTGATTTGTCGAAAGGTCACGTTAGAATCGCTGTGACTAAAAGGCATATAATGCACCAATAAAACAAATAAACAGATTCCCGCTGACCAAATATCAGTCTTTGTACTTGGAAAATCCTTTTCCTTGTCATAAAGTCTTTCAACCATTTCTGGTGATAAATATTGCGGAGTTCCTCTGAGGCCTATGAAGAAAATAATAATTAATAATATTTTATATAATAAATTATTATTTACATTGACGTCGTGTTAGATCATCTTCATGAAATGCAAATTCAAAATCTGCTAAAATTGCATTATGATCTTGATCCAAAAAAATATTTTCCAATTTAATGTCCATGTGGACGATTTTCTTTTGGTGAAGATATGCCAAGGCTTCCAGAATTTGTTTCATTATTTTTTTAACTTTCCTCTCTGGAATTTTCATTAGAAAATTATTATATTCTACTAAATCTCCGTTAGGGCAACTAAATAGGATTTAATTTAAAATAATGATTGAAGAATAATAAAGGCTATACTAGTCAAGAATTATGGAGGTGGCGGTGCCGTCTTCAAAGAAATCCTGGACATTTATAATATTCGGATGTTCAGAGCAGGCTAGAAGGGTTTCGTATTCCATCTTGATGTTGCATAGTTGTTTTTTTTGGTAATTTACATCTTTTTGACGAACCAATATTTTGGCTATAAATTTTTTCTAAAAAATAAGTAGAAAAATATAATTAGAAAATAAAAAACATTTCTTACTTGATTAGAAATTTCAACACATTTGTAAATTTTAGTCTTCATAGAATCATGTATCAAATTTCCTAAGACGTATTTTTCATAGAATTTTTCGTTTAATTTTGGAGTATTCATTTTTTATTTAATGATTTCTCTGATTTATAATCTTTCGTTTATATTGAAATATTACAAATGCCAGAAAGAATTTTAAGGAAATTTTATTTTTTTAAAAATTTATTTAATGAATATTTTAAAAAATCTTTTTAATTAAAATTGTAAAATTATTGAGTGTTCCTCCGTAATTTCTATCATTGTCAGTTTAAAGTATCTCAATTTTTACGCAATTATCGCTTTGTATATAATTTATAGGATATTTAAGCATCCGAAAACGTTATTTCCCCGTCGAATCTATCATATTTTATTTTAAAACATCGGAAGCGCTTTATCTTCGTTATCACATCTTACTTGTAAACAGTTTGATTTTAATTTAATGTAGTTTTCAAAGATTTTAAATCAAAGCACAACAATTGTCAAGAAACACGCGTTCAAAGACTTATTTTACACATTATGTCGATGAAAACATAGTGTTAACATGTAATTGTCGCATTCATGTTCATGAAATAACTATTAGATAATTCAGGATCAGATTATGAAAGTTAATTTCTATGTTTTTTACAGATATATAATTTTTTATTAAAGTATATTAATAATAGTATTTCAGATAATTAAACGCGAGGATCAAAGATAAATGGAAATGAAATATAAAAATAATTTTGGAACTCTTGAATTTACTTAATTTAGCTTTAACTCAATGTATGTTTCTTAATTTTGTATTCAAAATCATCTCGAAATAGGTGAAGTTACTAAGGTTGAGTCACGAAATATCCCTATTAGTCATGAAATGACATTCAAGCATGAATTGTATTGTTGAGTCAGGAATATGAGAAACATTGTCAGTAAGAATATCAGTTTCTATTTTCCCTAAATCATAGTTTTAGTAAAAATATTTAATTGGATTAGTTTCATCATGAAAACATAGTTATCTGAAGTATGATTGGTCTTGATGATTTATATGTTTTAATCCCAAAAATTATACCGCAATGGATTTTGTCTTTTATTTCTCTTACTAGGGAGTTGCACATGAATTGCATTTGGAATGCATTATTGAGTCACTAAGGGAGAAAACTTTGGTAATTATTGAAATCATGAATATTATTATTTAAAATTGAATATTTTATGTTTATCTTTCAGGTAATTAGGGTGTGAACTATCAGAAATCAGTAAGATTTTGCAAAACTCTAAAATACACATGTTACGACACTCCAGTGTATTTTTTTAAACGTTATAAACATTATATTTAATACTTTTTAGTAAGAATATTAAGTCAACCCCCTTAGATTTGACTTTCAGTATTTATAAATAAGACATAAAATTACAATATAAATGAAGAATTGACATGGTATAGAAATAGATGTCTTAGAACATCGATAAATGTTAAATTTGTGAAAGAAAACTCAGACAAAATAATGAACTTGAAAAATAATAATGGACCGATTAAAAGTATTGGGTCAGATCGCATCAAACACTTGACAGTTTATGATAAACTGAAAAACAGTTGTTATACAGCCAGTGTAATTATGATCGAGATAAATTCGACTACAAACTTGAAAGTAGATGGAAATCAAATCATTTTTGGAAAAGTCAATTAATAACAGAAGACATAAATAACAAAGAATTATATTTTGAAGTAAAGACTGTTAAGTGAGTGAAAGAGTCAAGTAACGGCTCAAGAAAGAGCATACCAAAGCATTCACAAGGAAATTTCGTATCATTGAGGAATGTTCGATCGAATTATAGAAGAACATTGCTTAAAAAGAGGCTTTGTTCATTTGTGATGATAAATGATTATGCATTTTATGATTACTTATTAGTAAATGGATGCATCACATCCAGGGCAGACCCTCAGAAAAATATCTAGGTTCTTTTCAGGAAATATTTGGATTGGGAAGTTTTTTCTAGGGAATTTAAGTTTTGGTATATTTTTCACGTGGTAAAGCTGTAATATGATAATATCCCTTTATATTCCTCATGTTTAGGTTTTGGTAAAATATTCCTATGAGTATTGACAACAATCATTATGTCATTCCTCTATATTCACCAATAATCCTCATTAAAATACATATTCTTTCAAATAATATCAAATTATCCATGTATAAAATGTTTGTATAAAAGTTGTATGTGTATAATTATTAGGGTAATCATGAGGGTAATTATTAAACAAATTGAAAATTTCAGATTGCTCAGTAGATTCCAACAAATGACAAAAGGGTAAGAAGGAGGTTCAATTTATACAGCGTGCAATTATTTCCAATGATAATTTGTTTTTTAAAATTATTGATCTTTGTTTTTTCACATCAAATAGAATTTTTTAAAAGAATTATAATTTAGAGTGATCAAAGAAATATCTTGGAGAAAGTAGTCAAATGTTTTGTACAAATTTCCTCTTTACTCCAAGAAAAGTCAATTTTTATAATTTATATTTAATATTGATAGCAATATATTTAAAATTTAAAATAAAGAAAATTACTAAATTTGTATAAAAATTAATCAATTTATTTTTTATAATAATTTTATTAAACTTTATTTTTAATTTTTATAGATTCTTCGATAAAACTAATTTAACCGTTTCAGAACAATTGTTTACTCCATCCAGCCAATCACATATTTAAAATTATTTCTGAACTGCTTACTGGTTTCTAATGATAAACATAGTGTAATATCGATTTTGTTTATATCTTTTTATAATAATTTAACTAAATTATTATATATTTGTAAATAAATTTTATTAACGCTTTATCAGATATTGGGATGGCAAATGTTGTACAGATAATCTCGAAAAATGAATTGAAAACAAAATATAATCCTACCATAAATAAGAACTAATTTTTCAAAGCTCATCAAACACAATGAATGTAAATTTCATGAAAATATAAATAAAATAATTCATTAATTAAATAACATAATATAAATAATAATGAAAAATATGAATTTTATTTTATTTTTGAAAATACAACCTTAATATCTCAAAGCAAAAATTGTTTTATTGTTTAATAGAGTTCAATAAAATTACAAATTGTGCAAAATGACATCCCATATTTTGCTGTTATACTTTCATATCCTTCCTAGAGGTTTTCTTCTATTTTCAAAGTTGAAAAATAATTCGTGATTTTGGTTTTTTTTATTTTAAAAAAATCTTTAAAAATTGGTGTGGATGAACTTGTTGCTTTCGAATGCGGACCCTTAGTTGTCCCACCAGTTGTTGTCAATGTTTTTGCATGTAATTACTTTGTATATCACGGATTCATCTTTTCCTTTTAGGAAATGATTCCATATGATATTTGTACTGTTGAATTAAGTGTAGTTTGTCAAGATATTTACTTAATTCCAAATTGAAAAATAATAAATATTAATTTTTATATATATTTTTTACAATTTCCATTCATTATTACAATAATTCGAAAATCAAAAAATATAACATAAATGGTGTAGCTTGCAAAAGTTTGTTCTTTGTAGGGTGGGTTACAGGGGTTGCTAATAATTGCCCCAGTAACGCCATACAAAATGTTACTTTGCCTACCACTCGACACCCGTTGCTAGGCAACGTTGGAAATGTGCTCGAGCGGGTGGATTGTCCGCAAAAAGTGAGTGCTATTGCTAATACTATAATTGCTCGGACAACCCTCGGGTTCAACGAGCCGTCGTTAGAAGACATGTGCTCGATTTTCTTTGTAATTGGTCCCCTTTATGTCATATATCATTTAAAGTCTAGTGAGTTTCAGGAATTCTATCATGCTTTTCTGGATCTTCTCACATAGGTTAATGAAATCAAACTACGAAATGTATTCTATATAGGAGCTACAATGGTCTGTGAAATCTGACTCGGATCAGGTTAGTAGTTTGGCGGCACGACGTCTAGCTCTCTCTTTGCGTCCGGGACGTGAGTACGTGTTTATGTTTGTTGTAGGATTTGGGGTCGAAGTTGAAGCAGCTGCCGGCTCCCGGTACGCTAACTGAGCCGGTGCGAATACGAGCGGATAGGTGACAGCCGCTCCTTCCTGACTGGCCGATAGGGCGACCTCCAGTCCTCGGATTTGTGTGCGTAAACTTTGATTGATTTGTTTTTCTTCGGCCCATCCTTTCTGAGCAGCTGTGAGCCTCTGATATAAGGATTTAACCTTTGCTGGATCTATCCAGGTGGCTCGTATTTGATGTACCTCTCGTGTTAATTGAATTATCTGATTGTATAGGTTCTTGTTATCTCTTCGGGCTGTGGCTAGTTCCATCCTCAGAGTTTGTGTGGAATCCATGTCTGGAATTGATAATGTTAAAACAATAGTTATCACCACCGAAGTAACTAATTAAACAAAACTTTCTTAAGGAATTGTTATAACCGCAACCAAAAATAAAACAAAATTAATGTTTATTCGAACGCAATTTCTATTTTAATAACAAATATCAAACTAAAAAGAGTTCACAGTGTAATTCTCATGAGTCTGTGAAGCCTCTTGCTACCCAATCCTCGGGGGAGCAGTTCGGTATAATCATCACCGGCCTCCTGAGGTTTCGACCTCGGTGAGTTCTCGTCATCTGCGCATTTTTTTCTTTCTCGGCGTCTCCATACTGGGATCCGCTGACCGTGGATGATAATAAATATCGGCTATCCGGCCGGCTTCGAGATCCTCCTCAATGTTTGCCAGACATTGACGGGCTCGAGCTACTCTTAGGTCCACTTGTTGCTGGTGTTCGAGAAGGTCGTCCAGTGGACACCGCGCATGGGCATAGATTTCAGCCGTGGGGTGCCACTCTTCCCAGAATGGTTCTGGTGTCTCGTGAATTCGGTCGGGATACTCCGGTCTGCTGCTGCTACGTTGGAAGTTGGACGAGGATTTTGAGTGCCAGTAGAGTTTCCAGGCTTCCCTCCATCGGTCGGCGAGTTGCATTGGGATGAGATCGGGGTCTGCATTTCCTGAATAATTCATAATTAGTATACTTCTTGTATAAGATAATGAGTAGTGATATAATCGTTTCAGTGATTCTAAGTGGGATGTTAAATGGCTTGACTATGTTACGTGTGACGAATTCTTTCCGCTTAATGCTTCCTTATCCATTGCTAACAGTTACTATTTACGTCATCCGTTCTCGGTGGGGAAAAGAATTTTCAATGGCTTGAATATACTGTGTCGTTTCCATTTCGAAATCTACTGTGGAGTTTTTGACCGTAAGGTTGATGCGAATATACTTACGAAGGTGCGAATATCATTATGCGGCGTGTACTCATTAAACCCTTATGTTTAATCATCATATGTACACAAATCACTACCTGCGTGTTCGGATTCAACTGTGGACCTTCTGCCGGTTGGGCTATTTGAAAGGATCCTCTTCTTTGGATTTCGTTGTGGGTACATTGGTACGTTTGATTGACTGATATTCGGTGAAGATTTATATCCTATTTATATAGTTTTAACATAAGTACATTAGTTAGCTAATTGTATATTCATTCGTCATTCGGTGAAAACGCGAACGTTATTTAATTGAATTTAGCATTGTAATCGAAAAATTTCATAATTTAGTTGATCGTCGACCTTATGAACTGACCGGATATGTCAAGGTTCAAATTCAACTTTATCTCTACATAATTATTGTAAATACTGGTCGGCGCTTTAAGAAAATTGGACTTTGGGCGCGTGTCTCTATGATTGGCGAAACTGTTTATTCGTAAGTTTCCGGTCGGCACGAGTTATCAATTTTATGTATTTATTATTTCTAGATTACATTTTCGGAATTGGTGGAAACTTTAGAAAATTCTATGGTTCGAGATGATACTGTCGACTCTCCGTACGGGTTTCTATCCATCGATGAGTTAGTTTTATTTGAAATTCCCTTCACTGGTTATGAATATTTGGTTTCAGATTTATTAATCAGCACAAAAATGGAGCGCTTGATGTTACTAAATTGATTACTCTCTACCCGATTTCAGTTGTATCGAGACTCTCTTTGGATCGGATGAAAGCTCTTTCGGCGTGCTGACCTATGATGAAGTTTCATGCTTTCGTGGATTTATACGTCGAACTTTCCTCAAAATTGATTTCTCATATACTTTTCGCCTTTGGAATTATTAATTTCGCTATTATTTATTCAATTGTTGTGATTTTTGATGTTTGTAAGTTTTGATTTCATGGATGATTTTTTGTGTTAAATTTTTAAACCTAATTCATATGAAATTCCGACTTGATGTTGGGGATTATAACCTATATTTTACATACTGATGCCATTGCTATTAACCTTTCAATAAATCATGAAACTAATGATCGGGGCTTGCGATGAATTTATAACGTAAACTTAATTTTCAATGATTGAGCATTGATAACAAAGTTAATACATGGATGAAATTGATAACGTGAGATGAAGGTCTATCAGTGATAATGATGTTTTATAATTAATTATTTAAACTTGTAGGTTATGAACGTTAAAGATAAGTTTAAATAGGCCAATTTCTATTTAAAGATTTACAATTAATTATCTGAGAGGGTTTGTAATTACCAATATTATTCGCCAAATGATAATTTCGATTTTCTATTACTTAACTATATGAATTAATAATATAAAGTGATTGTCGATTTATTATTACCAAAATGTTTCTACTAATACCCCGCAAATTATTATTACCCAATGATTTACATTTATTAATATGAAGGTATTATTAATGAAAGGGTTTACAATGATATTATTCTACAGTTAACAATCTAAATTTATCTTTAATAAATTTTACCATTTATTATTACTAAAAGGACTGGTGATGAATCAGGCGAATAGCAGGTTCATAATACGAGTTTATCGTTAACAAAAGATGTACGGATAATGAGTTATCAATATGGATTACATAATATGAAGTTACTATAGACAATTTGAAATCACGAATAAGTTTATGAACTTTAATTTGACATCAGGATAGATAATATCGATTACAGTCATGATTTTATAGCATATAACAACGATTCCATTTTTCCATTTAGCTTCCCGTCACCTTCCTTTAATTGACCTTAGACGCATTTTTATGTTCATATTATAGTTAATGAGTGCCCACTGGACTACTCGGTGTGGTGATTTTGAGCCGTGTGTAATATAATTTAAGTCGATTTTACAGAATTGAGAAACGAGGAAGCAGCCAGAGACTTCTTCCTTATTTCTCGATCCAGCTATAGGGATTAATATTGACGTTACGACCGTTGCGTTGCGCACGCTGAGTCTTCACGGGTACATATCATTGGCGATTTTCCACGCACTTACATGAATCTGCACTATGTAGATTTTACTATCTTGCGTTGTGTGTGGGCCGGAAAAATTTCGACATTTTGATTTATAAAAACATATAAAATAATTTATGTAAATAATATTTATTAATTATAAATGACAATAACATAATTACCCTTTTCACCATTCCAAAATATGTAAAATTCAACATAAAATAACATAAATACCGCTCTCCCCACGCCGACGCCGAGCAGAGCTCCATGGAGATGCAGGGAACGGGGCGTGGAAAGAGGGTTCCACCATCAATATTTCTCACCTAAAAATGAGTTTCTGAAAAATTCAAAATAAAATTGAACAATCTTCGAATAATCTATAAAATGGTTTTAAAGATTTCACGAGTGATTCACAAATAATTTCAAATTGTTTTCAAATAATGGTTTGTTTTGAAAAACGGTTAAATTTAATGTGAAAATGGATCAGTATATATACCTAATTTTCTGGTGTGTGAAATTTGATGTAGTAAAACAAAATTCGACATTGTTATTTTCTAGCAAATTCTGTTATTTATTTTTATTATTTTTTGATTTATTTTTATAATTTTCTATTTAGAATTTTTATTGAATTATTGCTAATTCAAATTTTTCAATTTAAATTTCACTTTAATGAACTTTAATTGATTTTTTCAATTTCGTCGAATTTTTTGTGTTTTCTTGTTGTATTTGTGTAAGTATCGTGCGGATCTTGGTGCATTTTGTTAATATTTTAATTTATTTTTATGTTTGTTAATTTATATTTAATTCTTTTATTTCTCAGATTTTATATGGTTTAATTGGTGTTTTAATGGGTTTATTTAAATTGCGTGTTATTTTTGCGTGTGTGTTTCTGATCCATTTAAACATTTTTCAAGGCCGTTTACGTTCTGGCCCAACATCTTTTTTTAAGGAGGCATGGCGTGGTCAATATCGATATTACGTTGTACATATTATGTTGTCCATATTATGTTGTACATATTATGCTTTTTACACGTATTGCGTACTGTAATTGTCTGAAAAAGTATAAGTGTATTTTTTTCATTTAAGATGGTACAAATACGTTTATATATAGGGCCAAATCATAGCTAAATTTACTTGTAATATGTAGTTTAAGATATATTTATTGTAAAAAAACACAAAAGCTTTCTATATAAATGCTCTCAAGTTTTATTTTTAAGAAAATCTTTGTGTTGTTTACAGTAAATTTATCTTACACAGACTAACTCAGATTTTTTAATAAAAAAGTGGACTGAGAGTACGTATAAATTCCTTATAGGCCCATAATAGTAAAATCAGTTTCAGTGAATGACTTGAGCGAAAGGAAAACTAATATTACCATTATTTTTCTTAATTTTTATTATGCCTTTTGAATTTGAAATTTTTAATTATCAAAAAGATAATGCATTCATTGTGCATTGCAACAGCAACAGTGGCAACAAAGTTAAACATAATAGTTTAATGAATAAAAATTCTTCATAATAGTTTAAAATATTTTGATGAAATTTAAAGCAATAAAACATAATTAATAAAGTCTCTAAGTAAGTAGATAGTGGCCCTGTGGGGGTTGACTGGCTACGATGCAGAGGACCACAGGGTTTTTCAAAGGATTTTTGGTTTAAATTTTCCCCGGTCTAAATGAACTAAGGTGCAGAGCACCACATGAGTTTTTTGGTCTATCTGACATTATAGCCAGGGAGTATTTTTGACTCTCGAAAAAATATCCTACGGTTCAGAGGACTACAGGGTTTTTCGTGGACAAATATGGTCGCTGGATATAAATACATTGATTAGCATATCGTTTAAAAGCCTAAAGAAAAATCATCAATAAAAAAATTCTAAAAATAAATCTTCGTTAAAAACAGAGAGATTTTCATTTTCGTTAAAAATTCTAAATTTCAATTGTTGTGAAAAACACAAAAATTTCAACTGAGGTTTAAAAACCCTAAAACTTTAACGCATGAGTAAAAAATACGTGTTATATTTGGTCACCGTATCAACAAATATGGTCTCTGGATATTTTTTTATAATTTGAAACCTGTTATATCACGGGGAGTCATAGAACTCGAGATTTAAATATTTAACATTTGATTATATTCATAAATACCAGAGATCAAACAATTATTGATTTTCGAGCTTGACAAGCTCCCAGAGTCTCAACTTGATGTCTTATATAAACAAGAACACTAACACTGGTTCAAAGACTTTTATTTAAATATAACACTTATACAACAGAAGAAATGTTTACCTTCACCAAATTTTAATGATGATCCTGTATATCTTTTGATTGTATTCCCTGTGCTAGCTCTATTTGCAGTTGCCCGAGCTCACCTATGTAATTTTGTATGCTCGAAATTATGTTGCAATATCAACTACTGAATTTGCAACTCTTCTTAGTTTACAATTTTTGGAGTGATTTAACTGAGAAATCTCTCAGTTTATTTATTAAAAGATTTTGTTATTGTTGACACTTAAAGTGTCTCTTTCACTCACTTAATGACGCCTCGTGTCAATTATTATTTTTATTTATTTTCAGGGGCACTTAAGTGCCTAGTCAATTATTTTATTATTTTAGCACTTGAAGTGCCGCAATATAATTTTGACTCCTTGTGTCTAAAGAAAAACAAAAAAATAGTTAAATAGCCCCTAGAGGGCGTTTATAATTAATATAATTATTTTTATATATTCTTTTTTAAGGGCTGAAATAAATATCATTTTATATCTGTTTGTCTTAGGGTGTGGATAAGCGAATGTATATATATATATATAAATTATTATCATATCACATTAAAATAAAAGTTATCCAATTACATAAATCATTTACATAATAAAAAAAATAAATAAATAATCACATAAAGATAATAAATAATCTTCTCATCAAATGTTACCAAAAATTAATAAATTGGCAAAATCAATCCCAGATTGTCTAAATAAAAAAAATAATCATCAATTTTCATATACTGTCATGAATTGGAGTTATCGTCAGAACAAGACCATTGAATTGTCATTGTCATTGCCATCACCAATTATCATCATCTATTGTTCGATCTACATATATGTTTATCTTATATTTGTTATTATGTAATATTTTAATTTTTAATCTGCGCCCGTCTTCTAACAATAATAAATTTTTAATGGAATCATTTCATGTTGCAACATGGGTCTCTTTTACACAAAATTGTCCTGATGATTTACATTTTAGATGAAAATGGTGTTACAATTTATAAAAAGTGTTGAAAACAAAATAAATCAATCATTTCACTTAAAAATGTTGTTGTCAAAAATACTATTGATACAAAAGTTAGTAAAAACAAGTCAATAAACGGACCAAACGTAGTAAGAATCCAAAGCAAAAAGTAAATAAAAATAAGAGACCAAATAAGAAGTAGATTAAATTTTAATCAATACAATCTGATAAAAATGTGAATAATTATGAAACATAATTGTAATTTACTGTATTTTGATGTCTAACTAAAGGCATATAATATGTATAAAATGTCAATATTAAAAGTCTTCCCTTGTTTATTATAGATGATTTACTTGAACTTCAAGACTTTAAGTTATCGTCATTATAGTTAGTGGTAATGAATATATTACTAAATCTAAAATACAAGTATTGCCAAGAAAATATTTTTACAGCACATTTGGTTCTCGCTGGAAAAATTTGAACAAAAATTTTCAAAAATGTCATGAATTTGACACTTTGTGCACTGAATCACAAATTGCATAAGAATGGTTTTAATAAAAACACTCTTTTTTCTGTACCACAATTTCACATTGGTATAAAGAACCACCAATTACATAGTTTCAAAATATTAAAATAGCATTAATGAATAAGTACGTTAAAAAGGTTTAAGTAGAAAAAAATAAAACTTTTCATATGGGTATATAAGTGTTAAAAATATTAATGAAGAAATTTGAATAATGACGATGGAGAAATGGTTGATATGAAGATGATGGATAAATTAACGATAATAAAGATGATATATGTAAGAAGATTAAAATAACAATGTGCAAAGAATTTATTAATGAAATTCAGACAATATATATACTACATGTATGTCTGCAGCGCATGTATCATTGGGATAAATAATAAACAATGATGCAATCCGAGGACCCAGACAATAAAAATAATCAATCAAACATACAGGCAATCGTAAATATTAATTATAAGGGTTTACATATAGGGGACAGGGAAATTAATTGATGTTAAATTGATGTTAATGAAAATGATGATTTATTAATAAACATGCTATATTTAATTCTCAGGAGAAGATGAGCATTTTTATTAAATAAAATTTGAAATTAAAATATCTTTGTTTTCTTTAAATGTCTTTTTATTGTATCTTTTTTAAGTGTTTGATAATCGGTTGCATTTTTTTGGTAATTTGTTGATTCTTTGTGTATTGATTATTATTTTTAATATTATTATTATTATTATTATTTACTTTAAACTTCATTTCAAAAAAATTACTTTAGAAAATTTCATATTAATTAATTTTAATTTAAAAAATTTTGCCAATTCTAACTTTCTTTAAAGGCATTTTCAACTTGTGAAATTTAACTGTTGACTTGTTATTAAGTTTTAAAAAATTATTGTGGTAAGTAATTTGTCGAGTCTAACTTTAATGTACTTTATGCACTTTAAAGAAAAGAACACTTCACACACACACACACACGAATTAGAGCGACAGTTAGTAATAATGTATAAAACATTGTTATCCATTCTCAAAGACTTGCAGGGGAATACCGGCGTAGTGATCGCTCATTTTGTTCTATAAGACAAAGAATGATTGAATAATATAGTGTTATGTGAAAAAGAAATTTATTCATGAGCTGTATCAATAATGACAGTTGTAGTCATTCTTTAATCATTATTTGTTAGTTTTTAAATGGTTGTTTCGTAAAGAAGAAAGTTTTAAAATATTACAAAATTCTTTAAAAATTATCTCACTTCACCAAGAAATCATGTATCCGTTTCTAGCTCTCATTATTTGTATGGAAGGACACCGCACATATCTTAAGTGAGCTACTTCAAAACTTACAAAATAGTATAAGACAGGAATGGATTTTATCTTAATTACTTCTTAAAAAATCCGTAAATTAATAGTGAACTTGCTTGCAATACTAGACGCTTCAAATCCCCTGCCTTATCAACAGTCCATACTATTATGCCTTCTATTATAAATGAGGAAACATTTAAAAATTATTTAGATTCTGATTTAATAACTGAATCTATATCGACACGAAAACCATTAAGTTTATGTATTATAATTTTTGTGATATATTTTCTTGTATAAATACCTATGAATATATATTAATTTTTACAATACCTGAAATCTGAAACGTAAATTGTTAGTTATTATTGTTAGTTTCAACTAATTATAATTCTAATTAATATAAATATTAAATTAATATGAACTTATTTATCAGTATTATTTTTGGTATTATTAAATTATTTAGATTAATTGTTCGTCAATGTTATTATTTTGTTATTATTACTATTATTATTAGTATTTACTTTAAAATTAATATTTACTTCAATGCTTTTTATACTATTTTATTTATGTAAATACTTTATTATTATTATTATTATTATTATTATTATTATTATTATTATTATTATTATTATTATTATTATTATTATTATTATTATTATTATTATTATTATTATTATTATTATTATTATTATTATTATTATTATATTATTATTATTATTATTATTATTATTATTATTATTATTATAAATTATATGAAAAAAATATCGCTATCATTAATATTTAAAAAATAATACTAAATTAAGTTACACAGAAAACTAATTAAAATTTGGAATAATGAAATTGATAATTAAATCATTTTCCTTTTGATTTAATGGGAATTTCAATAGTTACGACTCCATCATTAAATTTATATGAAACATTCTTTATATCGTATATTTTCGGACTCAGGCTTATTTCTTTGTTGAATTCTGTGCGGCATTCTTGTATTGAGTTAAGCTCGGGATTGCTTCTTCCTTTTTGTGAGGCACAAATTTTCAAAATTCCATTTTTATTTGTCGTAATTTCAATGTCGCTTTTCGTAAATTGTTTGCCGATTTCTTCCTCTATTATACAGTTGCCAGATTCAATTGTCAGTGAACTTCTGCGTCTAGCAAAGTTCAAATTAGATTCTTCACAAATTTGATCGTGGAGTGAATTTCTTTTTTCTTGAAACTCCGGGGTCAGAAAATTGTTGTTCGAGTGTTTGGCGCTTGAACGAGTATTGTCCACAGAGTCAAGTGAATCAAACACTACTGGAAATGTTACAAAGAGTTTTTTATTTTTAAATTTGAAAGAATAATTGGATTTGTCCACATCATTCGGTAACGGACTTTCTAAAATTTTCTCTTCAACAAAATTTGAATTTTCTTTTTTTTTACTATTTGTTTTATTGCATTTGATACGAAGATTATCTTTTATTTCCAATTCAATTTCTTTTTCCCCGAATCCTTCTATTTCCGCAACAACAATGTAAATTTTTTCAGAATTTTTCTGTATTTCATAATATCCATTAACTGTCATTTTTACGTTCTTTGATTTATAAATTAAATATATTATATTTTATATAAAAATAAATTTATGTGTATTTTATTGCTTTTCTCATCCACACTTATGCATTTTATTGCAGAAATATTTTGTTTAAATTCATGATTGCTGACAATATCAGCAATATTAACCAGCTTTTTTAATTGGCACATTTTGCCAATATTTTCTTTGTTTTTCTGATGTTCAATGGCTTTATAAAAGGTTATTTATTATTTTAGTAATTTCATGTTTTAATGAATATAATAATAAATTACAATGCTCAATTCTAAATGTCCAAAATATAATTTGCAAAAGTACGATGAATTTTCTGATGAATTTGGTATTTTATAAATAAAAAAGATAATAATTAAGTAAAGTTGTAAAACTTATTTAACATAAAAGTTAGCTTTATTTTGGATTGAAATACATTGAATGGAAAAAATAGCAAAAACTTATATAAAATCACAAGGCCACCAACTGATTTACACCCGACAAAACTTAATAACGATAATAAAACTTATAAAATATCATATATTAATTAATTAATTATATTTAGTAAGTTACTAGTATATTCAAAGCCCGTCGAATGAGGTTGTAGTTGTTTGAAAAATTGCTGCCAAATAATCGGTATTTTGCATATTCATTATTATTATGAATATTTACTGTTATAATCATGAGTGGGCTGACACTCAGATATATAACATGCATGTACTAAAATAATTAATTTTGAAAATGTTTTACTGAAAAATTATAGGTAGATAATCGGTCACATTTATATTTATTTAATTAAAATACTTACATAAATGAGTAGTATATATTAATATAATTCATATTTAAATTTAATTTAATACTTTGTTATCGGACACTGTCCGACGGACAATCACATTATATATATATATATATATATATATATATATATATTTGATCATTAAAAATGATTTCTATTTAATATTTTATTTTATTTTATTTATTAACTTGAATCATTTATGTATATTTTCGAATAAGATAAAAATTTGTCGCACAATAATGCTAAATGTTATGAAATTGATAATTATATAATCCCATCCAGTGTCGAGTGTTTTCCTTAAATTAGTCCCGACGTAAAGTTTTTCAGAGAGGATGTGCATAATCCGCTGCTCGCCAGTGCTGTCCGTTATAATGAGGTTTTCTACTCAATTCGTATCAACAATTTGAAATTATTTTTATAAGCATTAACTATTGGAAACAGATTCACAAATAAGAATTAACGAATTCTAACAGTGCATAACATTAAACTAAATGAAATTATATTTTATTAAAAATGGTTTTATAAAAATAAATGTACATTAGAAAAAACAATGTAAATATAATAATAAAAATAAACTTCTATAATCAATGCGGAATAACCGAAAATCTTTATAATGAGAAACTACTTTTAACCGAAGGATTAATTTTATTCTTTTTGAAGATCTTTTTTCTGAGAATTGAAAGAATGCATTTATTTCCACAGACAAAGATAATTGGATTTAAGAGGACGTTGAGATAGAATAGATAATAAACGAGATAATTCATATTTAAAACCAATCCAGAATTCGAAATAACAACCGGAATGAGATTTATTGTAAAAATTAAAGTTACAATAAATAAATACTGACCAAATCTCATACTTTTTCCATCTTTATTTATCTTCGTCTCATTAGTTTCTAACTTGAAATTCTTACTTCTATTGTAAAATCGAATAAACACCGCGAGATGAGTACAAATAGTTATTAGCAACAGAAGAAAGCAACTCGATCCATAGATTAGTAAATAACTATATTTTAATTTGAATTTAACATCACATCGAATATCTGTAAATACAAGGACGCTGATGAGAATGTCTGCAGTTCCACTGATTCCAAAATAACCAATCACAATTGCGATGATCTTTTTCTTCGTCCATTTATTGGTTATTGGATAAGTGATTGCTATCAAACGATCGAAAGCCATTAATGTCAGCGCTATAATTTCCAAACCAATCACAATATTGCGACAACTGTAAAACAAACTCAAGTAGAGATTAATAATATCATCATATAATTGAACCAATACTAAATTAATGATCAAAATTATTGCCGTGAATAGATCAGAACGATTAACGAGTTTCACTATTAAATTAAATGTATATCGTTTTCCAAGAACCTTCAATTCGTGATTGAAATAGAAATAACACAAAACGCTATTGGCAATCATTGAGCTAGCAGCAATTATTCCATAAATAACATAAAATATTATATCCGGTTTTATTCGATTTATTATATGAATTTCGTTACAATTCATTATTTGCTAATAATATTTCAAAGATATTTTTCAAGAATTCGAGATCAATTTTACAAACATCTCCAATTCCGATTGGTCAATTTGGCATAAAGTGTCAACAATAAGTTCAATTGACATATATTACATCATCATTTCCATTTAATTAAGTCAATTGGAAACCATATTTTATTCTTTTACTGTATTCATTAAAATGTAATTGTGAAATTTTAACATTAATAATAATAATAATAATAATAAACAATGAGATCAAACAAGTTAATAATAAGATAAGCTCTTGTTTCAAAGTATATATTAAATGAAAAATATTTCGCTTATAAAATGGTCATTATCAATTTCCTGGAACTAGCTCTTATCAATTTTCAAATGAATTTTGGGAGTTAATTTTAAATTATTAATTTCTTGCTTCTACATTAATTAAAAATAAGATATTATTCGTATCTTATATTTGATGCTAGATTTATATTATTGCAATAAATATTTTTTAATTAAAATACTTAATCTAAACATAAATTAACACTAAAACTAATTTACTTTGATCAAAAGCATTTTAACCTTGCCTCTTAAAATGTAAAAATTGATTTATCTAATTAGCTACTCAAGTTTTCTACGTGGATCGGCCTCTTCAAATGCCTTGGGTTTCCCATATACCTTGGGCTTTCTACATAACTAATAAATTATTCATAAATTTTTATTTATCTAATATCTTTTTTTGAAGACCCCATTAATTTTATATTTGCATATTTGTATTTATCTTTTCATCTGCTAATCGAACATACTGTTGGTATACTGGGTGTAATTAATTTGTTTAAATCCATCCAAAGTTTATTCAAACTTATTCCCCTCGATCAAAATACCTTCTTTTTCTAGGGTTTATGCTGTCTCACCCAGACGTCCCATAATTTTAATCCTACTACTTTATACCCATGAGCAAGCTCGTGTTTGTACTGTATATATCAGCTGAAAATTCATGAGCAACTAAGCTCCATTTCTAGAACTAATCCTCATGATATTTTCACTTTCTTGTTCCTGACTGCCAATAGAAGGTCTTACGTCTCTTACTTTCTATACCCTTGTCCATACTTATCTATTTCTACAATTCATATATCAATTTGTCATTGTTACTCTTTGTTTATTAAGATATTTTTCAAAATTTTGGCAGAGTTCCGCCCTTATATTATATAAAATTCTTTATTTCATACGGTAAAGTGAAATGAATGCATTATTATAATGTACTTATTTTAGTCCAACAACTCATATTTGCTTTTCTACGGTCACCACAGTTACCACCATTCGTAAATCTCTATATTATCATCTCACAGATCCATGTATAAATGTATCATTTTATTTTAATTTCCACCGTGATGATTATCAAACAATGTATGTGATCTAACCCTACTTTATACTTTCGTTAACCTAAATTTCTATCACTAGTCGTACCCTTGATAATATAATAATCGGCAGGAGTTATTTAAAAATTCAATTTCATTATTTAAACATATAATAGTGTTGTTTAAGGGCCATCCAGAATAAGTTAACGTTAATGAACAAACATATAATTGCTAAAATATATTTTTATAAGATAACAAAACTTACAATCCACAAGTTTGTCAGTCAAGCATTCAAATTTGAAAAATTGTCATAAGTTGGTATAAAAATTGTCTAAACAATTGTCTAAAAATGTTTGTGTCTAACACAAGTGTTTAAAACAAATATCTAAAAATTTTGTCAAAAAAATTTTTGTCTAAAATTATGAAAATGACTGCTGTATATATGGTTTTCATGCATAAGTGCGACCAATCAGAGAATTTTGAGCCTTTTTTGGCTATTTTTCTAGGGGTTTTATTGCTTTAATTTTATTTTAAATATTTTATTTTTCTCCTTATTTTTCTCTATTTTTTGATATTATTTTCTCAATTTTTCGTAAATTTTTATTTTTTATTATTTAACTATTCTCTTTGATTGTTTCTCTTTTTACTTTTTGATATGTAAATTTTTGCTCGCCGCTTTCGCCTATGTATTTTCTAAACCTTCTTTTTCAAGGTTTTGGCGGTTTTATGTTTTGGTTTTGTGTTTATTTTTGCATCTGTAGGCTTTTCAATGATTTTAATTAATATTTGTTTAATTTAATTTTGTTTTATTTAATTTTTGATTTCTGCTTGCGGTGTGTGCTTATGTTACAGCAGCCATATTGATAATTTCCAAACGAAATTAATTATTTTGTTTTAATTTACACAATTTTTTCATTTTTGTTTAAATTATGGCTTATAGCCCAACAATACCTTTTTTCCCACAATATGTCAATTTTGAATTACTTTTATGCATTTATTTATTAGTTGTAAATATTCCAAAATTTAACAATTTTTTTGATCCGCTTTTCATTCTCTTTACACAACTTAAAACAATTCATACAAAATGAAGTATCTCGAAGATTAAACAATCAAGGATTCGTGTTATCGGTAAAATAATTCGATTAAAATAGTTTATTTCAATGAAAAGTTTATGTTTTTATAGCCATGACGGAAAACAAATATTTTGTTTTCCATGAATGCATCAAAACTATAAAGACAAAAAATTCTACTGCGACAATATGAAATCTTGTAATAGCATTCGTCAAAAATATATAACTGAACTGTAAAAATTTAAGGCTGGAGACAAATGTTTCTCTCTTATTTTCAATGAGTATACCTCGAACAGAAACCATAGGTATCTAAGTGTCAATGTGCATATGATTATTTTGGAACATGAAATTAGCCTGAATGTAGGGATCACTACTAACAGAGATCTGTGTCAAATTCCTTGAGTGGAAGCTAGAATTTTAAATTTACACGAAGACATTGTGTATATTACGGTGATGAAGAAAGTTGGAAAATTACTTTCTTGCTTTCAGAAACTTTGCTTTTCTCATGCTGCGCACCTAGCAGTCTCCGAAATTGCTGTAGATAATACTGACAGTGAATTGAATCAAAATGGACATGATGGGGAAAGATTTCAAATTGTTAGTAAAGAAGACGAGCTGGAGTTGCAGGAAAATCTGTATTTGCCGATCCGAAAAGAAAGAATTGTCATTAAATTATTCCGCAAATAACCGAAAAAACGACGTGGCATAGAAATTTAACTAACGATTGATATTAAGGCACCCTGGAACAGTGTAATTCCATGTAGCAATGGTTTTATCAAGGAAAATACTGTATTTAGAAATCATAGATTGTTGGCTTCTCGACTGTATCATTTGGCGAGGATGAATTAATTTTTATTTATAATTTTGTGAAGACACTTGAATTAGTAAATATTTTTCGTTACGATGCAACGCCTCTGTCTACAGGCAAAACAATGTATTTTATGATTAGAAACTTGAAGTAGAAACTCCACGAAACTTTTCAGAACAATCAGCGACGAAATCACTGCTAAAAGGATACTAAAGACACAATGAAATTTGTTACCAGCATTGTAAGATATGACCTTTTAAACTTCGAAATTGATGGCCATCGAGAAACGAAATTTGAAATGTTTTTAAGATCATACTTTAGGTCAGAAGTTATGAATGATTAACCAATATTATGCCTAGTTATTTTTACTTAAAATACTTATTATTTAGAACTGGAATGAAAATTGGAATGGGAATTTTGATGTTTTTTCCATTTCCAGCAATCAGTCCTTCCCAGTTCTAGAATCGGGATTGAAAATTTCCAGAATCGTAATCCTGATTCCGAAAAAGAGAACCAGGATTAGATGCCTTATATATCACAACTTTCAAATTCTTGCATTTTTTCTTAAAGTAAAAACATGAATATATAATCTAAATACGTTCACAATTACTGAAAACATAAATTAATAAAATTAGAGTAAAGCCAAAGTTTCGGAGTATTGTTTTTTTATTTCATTGATGATATGGTCAGTGGCGGATTAAGCTAGAACGGCGCCCCTCGCTGCTAGTCAAACTGGGGTCTGGTCCAGTACAGTGTCCATTTAAATAAAATGATTGCTAGCAACAAATGTAAGACTGTAACTTGTAATTTATAATGGTATAAATTACATGAATACACACTTCATTAAAATATTTATTATAGATTTTCACCTAGAACCTACGTTTGCGAACTTTTCTTATGGTGAAGTTATCAATTAAGTCAGTAAAGCTAAGTGAGTTTACGATTTCACTTTCAATGCTCATTAGAGAGCAGACTCAGTCTTTGTTGTCCCATGCAACTTCTAACTTCATTTTTATTCTTTTTATGTACATTTACAACCATTTTTAGTATTTCACACGCTTCGACATTTTCGGTGATAAATAGATTTTTTTATATTTTTTTTATAGCCTTAATCCGCTATTGGATATGGTTATTAAATGTATTTAATTGTATGATGAATGGTCATTATTTAATACCGATTTTTCTGGTTATGCATTTCCGTCTTGATAGAGCCGCTTGCCAGTTGGTTTATTGGAAAAGACCGGATTTATATAATTCATTTCCTTCTAGATGTCAGGACTGTCGAAAAGAATCCGTTTGGAAGAACTTTAAATGCTCTTCGTTTAAAAATCAAGAAGCTCAGTAACTTAAATCAGAGTAAAGCTACACACCAAGAAATCGAGCAATTATAGTATACATAGTTCAGTTAACCAAAGATCCTGAGGAAACAAAAATTCCATCTCACAAAGTGACGGGACGAGTCAATAACCGAATTTCATTATATCCTACTCTGATCAACGAACATATCAGTGCTCTAATGCTAATTTACTATGACACAAAACTGAAAAGACGAGTTCCTAATTTGGAAATCGATAGTCAGGCTAATGTAAAAATGGCGCATTATCTGCTATAAAAGGAACCCAAAAATAAAATCTAACGATTGACCTGAAACGCTAGTGTAATCCAAGCAAGGCTCGATGGGAAACCGCAAATTCTACTTCCGACCACAACATTAATTATTAGACCGAAATCAATGGATTCTAATCATCATCCTCAATGCGAATGAGTTTGTCTGTAAACATCGAAGTGGATGATCTACTTATCATTTTATTTATTAGCATCATTGATATGTTGGAATTCGACAATGTAGTTGACCCTAGCAGCTATAAATAATATCAACCCTGAAGCGCATACAAAATAAATTACAGTAGAACCTCGTCATAACGGACCCCGTTATAACGGACTTCGGTTATAACGGACAAAAAAAATCGCAGAAATATATTAATTAAAATTTTCTTATTTTGACTTAATCTCTTAACAAATCCGTTCAATGCATTACAAATGATATTTATTTCTATCAATTAAACAATATTGATTGTATTTTTAAGTGAATAGCCTTCATATAAAATAGTGGCCTGTTTTAAGAATAAGAAATAAAACCCTATTTTTTTACATTAGATTATTTTATACATTGCGGTATATTTTTTTTAGTGCATTTAAAGAATCTTTTATTTCTACTAATAGTTTGCTGTTCCTTAACCGTCAAAATGGATAAACGAAAAAGAATAATGCTCAGTATCAACCAAAAATTAGAAATAATTAACAAATTAGCATCAGGTGTTCCTGTTTCTCGCATATGTGAACAGTATGATATAAAGAAGCAAACTGTATCAGATATAAAGAAAAATGCCGAGAGAATAAATAAATTTGCACTACTCTGTGATGTAGGGAATATGAACAATGAACGTAAAAAATGAGATTTGCAAAAAATGCAATGCTCGAAGAGGCGTTAATGAAGTGGTACATTTAACAACGCTCCTGTGGAATTCCAGTAAGAGCTCTTGAGCTAAAAACTGCAGTAATCAAGTTAGGAAAGTATATGAATATAAATATTAAAGCAAGTGATGGATGGTTGTGGCGCTTCCGAAAAAGACACGGAATATCAAACAAACGGATTTATGGCGATGCAATGAGTTGTGCAGTGGAAGAAATTGAACCATTCAGACAAATGTTTAAAGATTTTATGACTGCTAAAAACTTCTCAAAGTTTCAGATTTATAATGATGACGAGACTGGTCTACTCTGGCGCACTTTACCTGAGAATACTCAAGCTTATAATTTCGATAAAAATACACCAGGAAAAAAAAGTTGTAAGGATAGAATTTGAGCGTTGCTTTGTGCAAACGCAGATGGCAGCCATAGATTAACCCCTGTGATTGTTGGCAAATCTTGCAAACCTCGGGTTTTAAAAGATGTTATGCATTCTTTGCCGGTAGTATATTACAATTCTAAAAAAGCATGGTTTACTTCAGAAATTTTCAAAAATTGGTTTTTTAATCATTTTGTTCCAGATTTTATAAAATTTCAACATGAAAAGCTTGGAATTCTTCCTGCAGAAGCTACTGGTATTTTGTTGTTAGATAATTGTCCTGCGCATCCGTCAGAAAGTATCTTAAGAACACTAGATGGCAAATTTACTTGCATGTTCTTGCCAAAAAATACAACAGCTCTCATTCAACCAATGGATCAAGGAATTATATTAGCAACAAAACGAATCTATCGCAAGAAGTTTTTAGATGAAGTGATGGTTGTGTGCTTGAATCAAAAAGAGGAAGAAGATACAAGAGGTCAACGCACAGTACAAAATTTGAAAAATTACAAAATTAAATCTGCAATTTTTAATTTTGCCAGTGCGTGGAAAGAAGTGAAAGAGCTGACACTAACAAACGGTTGGAAAAATCTTTTTAATGGAATTGATGAAGATATTGATATTGTTCTTGATGGTATTGAAATTCGTGACTTTTATGAGGTGATACAAAAATAACGGGGAAACTAAAGTAGCAGAGGATGATGTTTACGAATGGTTGGAAATAGACGAAGATGATCCTGGCTATAATATTATGACTGAGGGTGAAATAGCAGATCTGCTTATAAATGAGCAAAATAGCGAAAAAAGTGAATCAACAACTGAAGAAAACACACCTCGAAGGGTCAAAATATCAACAATCGCTTCTCACCTTGCCGATCTGATCGCGTTTATTGACACTTCGCCGGACAGGGATTTCCAACAATATTCTATGCACTTTCGCCTTTTTCGCGAGTTAATTATCAAGAAACAACGAGCCCTATTAAAACAGACAACCCTCGATTCATTTTTGATTACATCTTCATGCCCGAAACAATTAGATAGTGAAAAAACGAACTTCCAAGATGAAAAACGGGATAATAATTAAACAACTTTAAGTTAATTTTTTTATCTTGTAAAAAACTTTTATATGCGCATTTTAAATGCATAAGTAACAATTGTGACATTGTTTTTAACCCAGAGTCTTTTTAAGAAGATTTATGGAGTCGATACGAAAATTTACTTATAATGGACTTTCGGTTATAACGGACAACCCCTTCCCCGATATAGTCCGTTATAACGAGGTTCTACTGTGATGCCTTTTAAAATTATAGATAATAGTAAATTTGTTATTCAATGAGCAGTTAAATGCAAAATGAAAATTAAACAGGAAATAATTTTTGATTAAAAACAAATTTAAATAATTTATTTCAACAGAGCGGACATTTCAGGAACTGCTTTAAATAGATCTTCCACCAGTCCAAAATCAGCAACCTAATTAGAAAATTATATTACTAAAAATACTTATTAATGATAAAATACTCAAAACCGCCGATCCGGACGTTTACTCGATGCACGACGGAGCACGAAACCCGAAAGGACGGATAAAAACTAGACTATTAGCAATAACTGAGAATACAACAAAGAAATGACAAAGAGAGAATAAAGAAATTCATTAATAGTAAAGGATGATACATTGGATTTATTCAATAGTATGGTAGGAAGGATATGGGGCTCGCTAACTCATAGTGAGCTCACAACTTTGGAGCGTCATCGATAACTGATACTGTGTTTCCGGTCAGATGTAAGCTATCAAAATATTTTCTTTTGAGAAAATATTTTTCTTTACACGGATATACCATTTAACAAAAGGAAAATCGTGAAATGTCTTCAGACCTTGACACTATAAAAACGATGGCTCAAAAAATCAAGTTTTTCAAAAATTTTCACCATATTAAACTGAAAATTCAAAAATGTTGCGATCTTTCAAAATATATAAAGAATCTTTTCTATAAAAAGAATTTTCTCCTTGAAAAATTTGAATTTTGAGCTATCCAATTCTTGACGAGATGAGAAAAAGTTAAACCTTCACGTTATAAGCGATAAAACAAAATACAAAAATTGCACTTCTCTTTCACTCTATTTAAAAGTGCTCAGACTGTAGTCAACAATAAAAAGTGCCTCTGACTATTGTTAGAGTTAACAAAATGCACAAAAGTAAAAAAAATGGAAAAGCAGTGATATTCGAAATAATAATTAAAAGGCAAAATCAATTAAAATTTTAAAATAAATATTTATCGGGGGAAACGGGTATGGGCGGATGCCAAATGACGAGACGAATCCAAATATAATATAAATATTTAATAAAAATAGAAATTAATTAAAAATTAATTGGCTAATGGGAAGTCCGAGCCAACAGAAAACCCGAATAGTGTGAGAAACCCGAAACGGCAATAAAAATTCTAATTACGGAAAACGACATTGGTTGATAAAGAAAACCCGGGATAAAAGAGAAACCCGACACCAAAATAATTATTGTAAACAAATGGAAATTTTTAATCAAAAACTAATTAACTACATATTTTTTTAAATACATTACTAAATTCAAAAAATTATTAATTATAATTTTAAACATTTTTATCAACAGAAACCTGATTTTGTTTTTTTAACTATTTAAATTCATTTTAAATCACTTAGAAAAATCATCCCAAATTTTCAATTTTCCTCTGAAAACACCTCACAATAAATATAAAAATATTAATAATAAAAGAAAGCACCAATCAAAAATATATATTCTACTACAATATAAATCGATTATATTGATTTAAAATGCTTTATTCAAACAAATTTCTCCATTTAAATTTTTAAAAATTATTCGTATTGAAAATTCTGTTTAGAATCTCAATTATTTTAAAAAAGTTTAATTTATTAAATTTTATAAAATTGAAATTTAATAATAATAAACTTTCAATAACATATTTTCAAACTTTTAAACAAAAACATTTTACATTTATTTTCATCTTGCATCATAAAATTGCGCTTACTAATATCAATCAATTCAATAAATCGATTTGAACAATAACTTATGAGAGCGGAACTGACGTGCAGTAATTCCAACATATTGTGGCATTGTGATACATTTATGAACATGATATAAAAGTTCATAAAAAAATTTGATATTTTTAATAATAATAATAAATAATCATATTTATAATAATAATAATATTTATAATAATAATAATAATAATAATAATAATAATAATAAATAATATTAATAATAATTTAATAATGATAAAAAAAAGATAATAATAATACTTGAAATATGGGAGCCTCTGGATCTTTATTAATGGCAACAATAACCTTGCTATCCTTCATACCTGCTAGATGCTGTATGGCCCCACTGATGCCTACGGCAATATATAATTGTGGGGCAACAATTTTCCCTGTTTGGCCAACTTGTAAGTCATTAGCTACATAGCCTGCATCCACTGCTGCTCTAGAAGCCCCAACTGCTGCATTCAATTTATCCGCCAACTCATAAAGTATCTGAACATAATAACATTTACAATTGAGTAGCAATCGCAAATGCCAAAAGAAACTTTGAAATTATCACCACTTTTAAGTCCTCTGCCTCCTGATATAACAATTTTAGCACCAGCTAATTCTGGTCGATCATTTTTCACCATTTCCTCTTTAATAAATTTGGTTTTATCATTTTTTACTTCAGCCGCTTCTGAAACTGTTTTAATTTCCACTGAATTATTTTCCATTGTGGCTGGTTCAAAAGAAGTTCCACGAACTGTAATGCAATGAACCTTTTCCTGTAATGGAAAATAAAGTACAAAAGAAAACTCTGAAATGCAATGCTATCTGTGAAACTGTTGAGCAAGTTAATTAATTAAAGTAATTAATAAAATTATTAACAATTTTGTGTGAATGCCAAAATACTAATAGATTATGAGCCGAATTTTTTCAAACCATCAGAAAATAATGAAATTTTTGCAGAAATTGAAGATTTTAAGAAGAATACAAAGGTTAAATTGTTAAAGAATTTATAACGAATGCAGTGAAAAAATAAGATACAACAGAAGAAAATAGAAATTATGCCGATCGATTAAGAGAACCTCTAAGGAAGAACTGAGTGTAATTGATGATTTAAGTAACGTTCTTTAACATCATCAACGAAATGAAACTGGAAAATGTTTCCGATAAAATAGTAAAATTATAAAACTATATTCCAAAAACTATGTTTAATGTTTGAAAATTACAGAAATTTTTAATGCATTAGAAAGTAAAGAAATTTAGAAGACATTAAAAACCTTAAAGATTCACAAAATGTGAGAAGCAGAATCTTTCTAAATCGAAAGTTTCGAAAACTCATTCCAATAACATCTGCCCTTGAAAAAAACTAATAGGGTAAATAGAATTCTGAAACATTATAGAAATCCAATAAAACCTTTATAGGGGGTAAGCACTGTTTTTAACTATATGAAAATACAAAATAAAGAAATGAACGAAAGTTTGAAATGTTCAAATTACGTTTATTGGCAAAAATACAGCCGGTTCAACTGGTCAACATTTTCTATAATTAAAAACAAATTCATGATTTATAGGTATAATTTTTATATTAAAATTTGAATTAGGTAAGTTTAGAATATGTTTAGACATTCATATTAGATGTACAATTTCATAAAAACATGAACCCCTATAATTAAGGTTTTCTACGTAATTCCGAGGATTTTGATTAAATGAAGAAATAGTAACTTTAAATTTTTTTTAATTGTACACATGTACATAATATTTCAGAGAAAACAGGTGATGGATTATTGATATGTCCTATCACCATCTAGGCTATCGTGACCCAGACATAAATGATTCTCTATACCCACTTGTTTGCATTGATGTGATTAAACAAAATTTGATTTTGCTATAATTTTTAAGTTTAAATAAATCTGATTTTCTTAAATTTTTATTTATTTATACATTATTTTGGAATTAAAATTTTTCCAACTAAAATTATTTTATTTTTATTTAATATTTTTACATTCATGTGGATTTCGATAAATTTGTTGAATTTTTAATCAAACTTTCTGTTTTCTTGTATTTGTGAACATTTCGTGCTATACTTGGTATATTTTTGTAAATAATTTTATTTGTGAATAAAATTATTTGACTTGTTTAGGAAAACTTTTGAGCAAATGTAGAAATGCTTAGTTATATAAAATTCACTTTATCGAAATATTTCCAAAAAAAAAATCATAAATATAAACATACGTTGGAGAGACTTCCCGTCATCTCTGTACTCGAGTTCTAGAGCATTGTCGATTGAAGGGTTTGACCAATATTAGTGAACACAATAGAGGCTGTAAAAGTGATATAGGAATGTCTGATTTTAGAATTTTGTTGAGAAGTTTTAATAGTTATTGGGAACGAGTGATATGTGAAGCATTGTTGATAAGGTCATTGGATCCAAAGATTAATGTGTAGAGTGCTGTGACTACGAATGTTTTGAATGTTTTTAAATAGTTTACGTATGTTAAATCATGTTTGTTTTTTTTAATATTATTAAAAAAATTGAAAATTTTAAATAACATTAATTTTTAAAAATTAGAATATAAGTAAAAAATTTAAAATTTAAAATTAATTTAAAATATATTTTTAAAAATATTTATTTATTAAAAAATTAAATTAATAAAAAATAATTTGTTTAAATTAAATGTTAATTCATAATATTTTTAGTTGGTTTTGAGTACCTGAAGATGATAGCTGTGCTATCGAAATATATCGTACGAAAGGTTTTTTATTGGCGTTATCTTTTAATTAAATCGTTGCCAAATTTATTTAATTATTTATTTATAAATGAAATTGTATAAATAAAGTTATATTCTCATATTATGAAACTTACTAGTAAAAAAATTTACTAATTAGCCATTTCAAAAATGGATGAAATCCGCATGAATAATCAAATTGAGTGTATTCAGGTGGGTTTTAGTGTAGTTTGATAGCGTTTTTTATTAAAGTAATTTTGTAGCGAGAAAAAAATGCTATTCCTTAACCAATAACTTACCATCAGTTACCTCACAAATTAAAGTCTACTATAAAAAATAATGAATACATATTAAAAATAATTACAGTAACGACCGTTTATTAGAATTTTATTGATTTAAAAAAGTGTCAAATATTTACAAGTATTAATTATTGTTTTGGTTTACTGCCTGTTCTCAAACTGACGTCCATTTTAATCCAGACACTGCTCACAACGCCAAGCAATGGATCGCACACATCATGAAATATTTCCCTTGGTATTTGGCCACATTCATGTTCAATTGCTTCTCTCAATTCAGTAACTGTTGCCAGTTACAGTAACGTCAAAAAAAGAATGGTCCAATTAACCCCCAAAAAATGTATACATTAAAAAATTTTAAAACAAAACTTTTTTTTAAATTGTTTTGTTGATCATATTTTTTGTTTAAATCCTTGTAATTAATTTTCATCGCTTTAGGACTACATTTTAATTAACACAATAGCCAATAACTAATTTTTTTTTCAGATTCATTCACTAACAAAATAACTGCACACAATTTAATACAAGTTTATAACGATATACACATTGAAGCATTGAAATATCCAGATGTTACGGTATTTGGCAGATTCCAGAAGCATTTTGACACACTTCCTCATTGAAGCGACGAGACATTCAGTTCATTCGATCCATGACCATTCTCATATGAGAAGAATACAAGTAATTCAGTAAATCATGCTTGCAGGACCTTGATCCAGAAAACATACCTTTAATTTTCGTTAACCGGGTGCTGTCCAACGAAGCTTAGTGGATGTCCAAAATTTTGTACTACATTAAAATGGTTCTTCTTGAAGAGCAGATGCACTTGTTGCCAGCAGGAACAGTTACCACTGCTTTGTGTGTCTAATATACAGTTCCTGACGGAAAACTTACAGATCGGCAGTTGATGTTTCATGCAATGATCTGTTTTTATCAAAACATTTTCAGTCTTCTAGAGACGGACATGAATTTTCTTTACGACGACGTTGAAAACTGGCCAGGCCCCCCAACGTTTCTGTCATCAAAGATGAAGACGATTTCTGTTAATGTTGTCAATGATAGTGCAGAACGTGGTGTGAAATTGAAGGCATATTTTCTGGATGTAGCCAAAATCGAGAAGAATTATCAGAACATTCTGCAAGTTGTTCAGGTTGGCAGAAAGAAATCTCAAAGTCTGCGCAGCTGTAAGAAGAAACGAATAGTAAAAGAACACGAACAGTCCCTAGCCTAACCTAACTAAAAACTATCTATTGTACTGTGTGACAATAGTGATTCTGTAAATTTTGTCGAACTGTATTTTACATTCTTGGTTGTATTTCATAAACTATAAATAATTTTTTTGAAAATTAATTGTTTAAATGTTTCAATTACAAAGAGAAACTATATTCGTGGGCGTTTTGGGCCTATTAAACTGCCACAGAAAATTCTCAAATTTTTACAGGAGTCATAATTTATGAAGTAGAACACAAAAATCATAGGACTGAAACTTAAGTAAAAAAAATTGAAAAATGTTGGTTGTATGATGCACCCGAATATATACCACGGGGATAACTGGCTTGTGGTGGCCAAATGTTTATAACGACGTCGGTTTTTGATCCTTCGATTTCGGCTCTTCCTATCATTGCGAAGCAGAATTCGCAAAGCGTTAGATTGTTTACCCACTAATAGGGAACGTGAGCTGGGTTTAGACCGTCACGAGACAGGTTAGTTTTACCTTACTATATAATTTGTCATGATAATAGTAATTCTGCTCCGTACCAGAGGAACCGCAGATTCGGATCACTGGTAAATGTCTTTGGTCGAAAGGTCAGAGGCACGAAGCTACCATCCTAGAGATTAAGAGTGAACGCCTCTTAATCTGAATCTCGCCTAAAAATCATGAAATTTTGTGCCTTCCTCGTAATGAGACAATATTATTATTCATTAACGCAAGTTAATGGATGTGTCTTAGCCATATATTTAAACTCTAACCAGGCTATGAAAATAGTTTGGATGTTTGAATCATTTTTAATGATTTAGGTGTTGGCATTAAATCGTTTGTAGACGACTTACTTTACGGTCGAGGAAGCGTTAGAATTCGAGCAGTTTATACTGCGAGGTTTAGAACTTCATCCCCACCTGACGCACATACTTGAAATTAAAACAAACATAAATTAAGTAAATTTATCATACAAGAGCAGAAAAATATTTTTGCAGACAAAAATAAAATACAAACACACATACACTGCACACAAAACATCTATAATAAAAAATGCAAACAGGAGAAGAGCAATCATTTATTATGAGCAATTTTAATGATAAAAATATGAAATTTGAGCATGTTTCAAACCCTTTATCACATTTCACCTTTCCATAGTAAGAGAGGAGCAAAGAGGAGCAATGTAATCATATTTCATTTTTTAAAAATTCGGAAAATGATTATTGATTACCGAAAATTATGGAAAATATTGAAACACGTAATTATTAAGTGAAATAATAATTGTAATAACAAATATTTTGAGGTGTTAAGAAATTGATAGAAAAAGGTTGATTGAAGTGGATGAATGGGGAGAAAATTACTGCAATCATATAAAGTATTTCCCTAAATTATTTATGAATAAAAACATTTTAAAGAACTTAAAAATATATATTTAAATAAAAGTTCAATAAATTTCAGATTTTTAAAAAATAAAAAAATTCATAATAAATAAGATTTAACTTAAATTAAAATATTATTAATGTTAAAAAATTAAAAATAATAAAAACCTTTAATAAATATAATTCTAATGGAAAATATGAATTTAAACTTACGATCTGCTTATAATATTTGTCATTTCTGATGGTAATTTATGAAATCTGGTGTAGAATCCTACACCTGTTCCAGGTCATTAACAACTTTTATAATAGAAATTTGAATGAAAATCTGAATGCATTATTATGTATTAGCATTTTTTTAAATTTCTGACAAGTAATTTTTTAAAAAAGTAAATTTTAATGATTGGATTGTGATCTTGTTAAGTTATGAGATTTCATTATTCAAGCTCTTAAATAAAAATTTTTATCAACATTTATTTTAAATTTACTTGTAATTAATTTTCTTTAGGTTTTAGGAATTTTTTTTCCATTTTTGTTAATAACTGGATTTATTTTTCGATTTAATGTAAGATAAATTTAATAGTAAAATTTATTTATTACCAAAAAGTTTCTATATTCCAATAAATTATTTCTCTGTTTCTCGGAAATTCGTTTTGACTACCACTTTTTTTCCTTTAGATAGAAATTCAAATTTCTGATATTTATAAATTATTGATTTTATTAAGGTTTTGGAAATTTCCATATATTTCCCATATTTATAAAACATATTCCCAATTTTTAATGGCATTGATGATTCGGATTTTGTCTACTTTTTAAATTCTATAAAAATATTATTTTTCCATTTTATTTTTTCTATTGCTCCAGGTAAATTACAAATGCTGTAAAAAATGAATTTATTTTAACTTCGAGGTAAATCTTACATTGTTATTTCTTCATTTCCACAAAAATCTAGAGTTTCGATGGTTATTTCTTAAATATCTAAAATGCTGTAAAAATTTTAAATTGATCGAATTTCATGAAAAATCTGACGAAAATATTTCATAATTTTTTCCGCGACTCAAAGTAAAGTAAAAATATTCTTCAAAAATTTTCGCCGCCATTTTTTTAAAAATTGTCTAAAAAAATTATAGATGGTAATATATAGAGTTGGTATTCATCTGGACATTTCTGCATTTTGAAAGTTTCTATGCATTATTTATTAAGTTAGTATGTTACCCATATTATAAAATTTATCGATTTATTTTAAAATTATAGAAAATGTTATCCAATAGAATCATGCTTCGAGCTTTGTTCCAAAGCTAGCATTTAAATTAACCATATAGCAGTATTTGGAAAAATTGATTTTTAAAAATATTTATAATTATATTTTGTAGGAGAATATCAGAGGAACAACATAAAAGAAATATTTTTTATTTCGTATACGGATTGGAATGGATTTATTTTCAGTCACAAAAAGTTCAATCAATAAACAGCAATTTATTTGAGATTTGTTGAAATACAGATAGAATAAATAGTAAATGTGAAAACTATATAATACTATTGGGGATGTTAGAAATCTTAAAAGTAACCAGTGGAGAACAAATATAAAATAGGGAGAAATATAATTACCAACCATAGAAAAAAAGAAAGATTAAGAAAGATTTGGAAAGGAGAAATAAATAAAAGAAAATGAATAAAACAGTGCAAAAAAAACTGAAAAATACTGTCACCAAATCAATCTAAGTACAATTTAAGTTTGTATTATGATCTGGTGACTTAATTGTATTAATTAAAGAAGGATTTTACCTCGCTTTGAACAGTTTGAAGAGCATTTCCAGCGTAAATGGTGCGAACGAAAGTATTTGGCGATTGGATCCCGATAATATCGGAAATAACAGAAATTCCAATTTTCGAAGCAAATCGAGGCATAAAATTTTTTCCATTGGATGTTGCTCCGGTTAAAATGTGTGAAAAATTCTGCTTTGATTGAAATTTTTCCAATAAACCTGAAATACTTTCAGCTAATTGACCCTAACATATTATAAATAAAAAAATCAATTCGAAACTCAAAAATTAAATAACTTTAAATATAGAATTGTCAGCTAAATATACTAGCTTTACTCCTTTAACTTTGGAAAATTCTTCAGCTACTGATTTACAATTATCTCCAATGACTAAACCGTGTACATCATTGCCTAACTTAGATGCTGCTGTTACAACATTTAGTGTAATAGGATTTAATTTCCCTTTCGAGTGATCTGCAATTACCAAAGAGCTAGCAAATCTTATCTTAAAGCAATATTTTGCAAATCCGTTGAAAACTATTGACTTTATCATTGAAATGGCCTAATGCTAATAGGAAAATCAAATTATAAATAATTCAAATTATTTTTATAATATATGAAAGTTGATAGTTTAAAACAAATTCTTATTCTTAATAGTCATTTATGGAAATTCAAAATTACAAATGAAAAATAATATATAGTTTTTAATAAAATGTAGAATTTGAAATTTTTATATTTCATATTAACATTTAAATATTTTGTAGCCTATCGACTTTTATATTACTTCGCTTTAATTTACTGTCATTATAAATTAATTTTGATTCACTAAAATTAATAGTTGAAAAATTATAAGTTTCATTAAATTGAAGAAAAAATCTACATAGTTTAAATGAAACAGAAGTCTTAATTTAAATTCAATAAAAAAATTTAAGATATTTTTTGAATAAAACATCATTTAAGCAATTGAATATAACTTTTTAGAAAATTCTATTTGGAATTATTAAAAACTGTCAGCTGTGAGATCTCTAATAATGTTGACTTAATGCAATAGTAATAAAATACAAAAACATCATTGAATTTTTTTATCTTATTTTTATGTATGAAAAGTATCTAAATATAATAATATTATAAAAAAATATTCTAAAGACAATTGTATATTTATCAAAAAAAAACATCCAAATCAAAAAAATTTTCATGCCAAAATGTTATCATTTGATTTGCTATCTAAATATATAATCATGACATTAAAGGAGAATATTATATTTTCATACTTCATCCCATTTTAATGTAATTCACATTTCGATTTATGGAATCTTGAAAATTAAAAACGAAAATTAAACATAATAAATAAAAATCAAAGCAGTAACATTTTAAAATGATAAACCATTTAATTCAGCATTCACCGCGTGCCTTAGTGTCACATGAACTAAAGACACGTTGTAAATGCAAATTTTCATGGATACTTGTTTTAATCACTATCAAGATATAATAAAAATTTAAACCTTAATAATGAACTCAATTTTCATTTCTGGTCGAAAAGTAAAGCAAAAGCGAATTTCAAGCTATTTATACCACTACATTGATGCATGATAGATATCGAATATAGTCGGCCGGTTTTAGCAATTGCAAGCGTGTATGCGTATCCATTTTCTTGCTGACAATTATCCATGTTGATAGTGTGTAGTCTTCAGCTTGTATTCTTCTCAATCGACAAGTTTGTAGACATGCAAGTCGTCTTCAGGAGAAATATGAGTCAATTACTTGAGTACTGTTTTGGTAGCTCAGTATTATCATTCTGCATTTGCCCAACTGCAATGCAAGCGATGGAGAATTTATCGATCCACACCATTTGACGAAAACACAAATGCGGTATTTGTATGGTGAAAGCATATATCAAATCAAGCCTTTCCTCAACCGTTAATTCGTATTTCAACGACAGCATGTGTGTTATATGCTCATCAACCATTCGAAATGAATTTACCATACGCATTGAGCCCTCAGTACAGTTGGAATATATACAGGTAAATCGCGGAATGTTGTTCTTCTAGAATTTGCATGTACCTCATCACTGCAGAAGTAACGTTTTTTTATTCATTGTGTTAATAATAGTATTGATTCATTTTGCTGTATAATCTTGATGCAGCTGCTGGAAATAATGCTCGAAACATAAATTAAAAAGAACTCTCTACTCACTGATAATAGAAAAGACAATTCCAATTTTTTAAAATTTCATTATCATATATTTATTTACAAATATGAAATTATAAAAAAAAATAACAACTGTCTATTTTTATCTCCATTGTTCGAATAAGAATTTAAAAAAATATATCAATTATATTTCTTGCGCTATTATTTATGATTTTGTATTGAAATTAAATTTTTTTTTCATTTTCAATATTTTTACTGATTTTTTTTTTGAATTTTAGAAAAATTCAAGAAATCTAATTTTGAAAAAAAATAATTTAAAATTGTTTAAATTCTATAAATTAAATTAATAATTTTTCTTCAAGTTCACTGATTAATAAATGGATTTAGTGAATTCAATCAACGATATGACTTTGATGTATGCGATTAGAAATTATTTCGGTAAAACTAAGGAAAACTTTTATTTTCAATGAACTGTCGATTTTTTTTTCTCTGTTTAATAGTGTATCTCGTGCTCACGTTAATTTCAATTAATTAGACTTTGAATTTCTGTTGATTATTAGAATCTTTTACTGGCGGCAGACGTCTTCCATATGAAGTTTTGCTATTTTTTTAGAATTTTTTTTAGAAGCCGAAGAGATTTTTTTATTATAGTACAAAAAATATAATTGAATGGAATTTTGAACATCAGTTAAATGAAATTTTAAAATGATTAATAAAAGACCAATTTTTTTCATTCATTAAAATGACAAACAATAGAAACATAATTAAATCATTTTTGTTGTCAATAACTAAATATAATTTTTCTGAATTTCTAAGAAATCAATTTAGATTTGATTGGTTTTTGTTTCACAGAACTTTCACCATTAAACAAAATCTATTTCCTTTACACTTAATATTCCAGCAGTTCATTCAATGATTTTGTCTAGTTCCTCTTCAGAAAAATAAATATCGATGTTGTTTTATATCTTTACTGATTCATAGACAAATATTTTTTAATAAATGTCATTTGAAAATGAAAAGAAATCATTGTTCAAAATCCAATAAATAATAAAAATGTTGGGTTAAAATTAATAGATTGTTTAATTACGCTTAAAATGTATAAAGACATTGCAAGATGTTTACTTGAAATCCATGGAATAGCCAAATAAACACATCAATAAACTGTTGAATATCATTATGTAGATTTATCATTATGTAAATTTATTTGAGAAAATGATAGTAATTTATGGGTTTTTAAAAATAACTTTATTGTTAATTTTCAAAGAATTTAAAATGTTTTCATTTTAATTCAATTTAATTACTATTATTAGTTAATTTGTTTAAATATTCCTTATTTTTCAATTAATAATTATAATCATAATAACAAAAATAATAATTATAATAATAATAATTATTATTACTTTAGAACTTTGTGATTAATTTTAACTGATTTATTGATACAATTGCGTGGAATTTACTGGACTGCATCTTGATAGTTGTAATTATCTTATTTTAGTGGTAAATCACTGAAAAATAAGAATATTAATTTATAAACATTTACTATATATCATATTAATATGTATACCCAAAGATTAATTTGATTCGTTCTTAATGTATCTATAAGACTTGTAAATATATATACATTGATACATAAAATTGCTAATGAAAGCAATTTAGAGTAAATTTAACGTATTTAAGATGATAATTAATTTTGATCCGCTAAGAGGTTTTTTATAGTAAACTATTTGGAGGAGACCCGAGTCGTTTTTTTTGCATCATTGCGGTAAGATGTTTGATAGACAAAACAATTTCAATATAATCTAAATTTTATTATTTGTAGTTAGATTAGTAACTTTTTGATTGGTGTCGGTTTAATTTGTATAATTTGAAATCTTATCAAACACATTTGCCATTTGGTACTCAGGCTTTGTCTAATCGTATGATCTTTGACAATCTTTTGGATATTATTTCATATAAGAAGCCACCCGATCATAGTTTGTGACAATCTTAAAATAGTGTTTTAGACAGTATAATCCGACGAACTTTACATAGAAGTAATTACTGAAGCATAAGTAAGAAAAATTCTAGTAAAATTATATATATTCTATTATTAAATATTCTATCAATGATCTTTGTTTCCTAATAAAATAAAAGAGAAACGACTTATAACAATAATTTATTAATAATACTTACCAAAAGATGGGGATTTTTAGCGCATAATATTAAATAATACATAATACTACTTTACTGATAACGAAAATTGCCCTCGGATTGAAAGTCATAGTTGAATAAATGTGTAAACCCAAAATCATTGTAATTGCCAATTTACAGCTCAGAGTTTCGGCAACCACTTTTTTCTACAAAGTAAAACAATAAATTAATTGAATTTTTTAATTGAATTCTTTTTTATTTAAATATTCTATAGGGTTAAAACTAGATATTTAATAAAATTAATTTTAACTTTGATAGTTTCTCCTTTATGGGAAACTGCTAAATAAATTGCATAAAAATATAATATTATTTGCAATTTTCAGTTATTTAATATTCTTAATAAAGTTTTGGACAAATAATTTATAATCTGTTTAATGTTATTTTTGTAATGAAAAAGAATTGAACGAAAATCTGTCTTAGAAATCCATAGAAACACAAATTAATCCTATGAATAGGCATAGAATGATCATGAGCTATGGTAACCAAAATTATTCTAGTGAAATTTTATATTCTTTTGTGGATAACTGATTTGTAAACATTATCAAGAAATATTTTCATTTTTGTTTAAATAGGATTAAATGATTGTCATTGTATTTATTTGTTCGCCAGAATAAGTTATTATATTGTTCATTAAATTATATTTTTAAAATATATTATATCTTGTTTGTGATATTTTAAATTTTTTAAATGCTAATAAACAGTAATTAAAAAAATATATTTAATTAATTTCAGTGCTTAATTTCAAATATTCTATTCGTTTTTGTACCCCAGCAAATTATTTTTCTTTAGCAACTGAATTTTTTTAAAATTTAAGATAAGGAGTTGTGTTATTAATAATTTCAATATTTTTTAAATGAATACAGTATCAAATATAATATAATGTAATTTATAAAATTAAAAGTAATAAACAATATATCTAATGTTTCGTATTTCTAAAAATATACAATCCAAATTTTTGTTTAATCTAATTAGTAAGTTTAGTAAAACTAAATATCGGTTTTGTACAGTGACATGTATTCAGAGGCGGTTTAAAATGTATCAGGGCCCCTGGCGGTAAAAAAATTGGACTCTTACCCTGTAAATTATATGGTTAAATTATAAATAAAAATATTCTTGATAAATTTTTATCATGTATTTAAAAAAAAGATAAAAACAAAACAATATTAATTAAAATTTAATGAAAAAAAAAGTAATCAAAAACAATTTAATTTCAATATAAACTAAATCAAAAAATAATATAAATAAAACGGAACATAGAATTACTGTATTTATTATTTATATATGCTTTTTTGGTGTTATACACAACTACAAACTTTTTTGTTGATATTTTTAGTTTTTGATGGGGTCATTCTAACCCGGGGCCCTTGTGGGCGCCATTTTTGACACCCATTGGAACCACTACTGCATGTATTATTATTTTATATGTAATGAAATCAATTTTAATGATGTAAGTAAATGTCACTATGTCCAGGGGTCAGAAGCTATCTTTAAGCAAACCGCTCTCTTTCTGACTAATGCTATAATTTGATTTGGAATTAAAAAGTTTTAAATTTCTATTTTGAGGTTAAAATATTTTAAAAAATGTTAAAATATTCCTAAGCGAATTTCAAAATTTTAATTTTTTCGTAAGCTGCAAAAGTTCAAGAATGCCTTTCTTTCAAAAGTCTGTATTTTCAGTAATAAAATTGTGTATAACTTTTCTCTCAACCAGGAACTTTATTATTTATGTCATAAAGCTCTTAAATTAGTTAACGCCTATATTTATCATTAAGAAGATTCAAGGATAAAACGAAGGAATATTTTTCATAATGAACATAAAGCCCTTGGATTTATTTCTTACTCTTCGTTGAAGTGAACTTTTCATGACTATTTTCAGACCTCCCAGATTTCTTTCTCATATGCTTTCTTATATAATATTAAAGATTTTATTTCAAATATAACTAAATACATTTAAATTATAAATGTAAAAAAAAATGGTAGATACAAAGAAATACAAAATATATACATATATAATAAACTTAAGTTTGTTGAACAGTCATAAGAAAACAGGCGTTTAGTAATGGCTTTATGGACATAATACATTATGTTCAAATTTGCATATTTCTGTCGGTGTAATACATTGAGAGCTGCAAAATATGATGTCAAGCACGTGATTGGCCTTGGCATATTTATAATACTAATTATGAAAGAATAGTTTACCAACAAGGTGTAATTATGTTGAAATATCCTTACATATTTATGAGTAGTATTGTAATAAATAAAATTTTTATATCTTGATATTGTTGTATATTTGTAAATTGAATGCAACATTTTTGGATCAAATCCACAAACCACGACAATAAATTAAAAGATTTTATATATTTAAAAGAATCTTAATTATTAAAATAATATTATAAAATGTAATTGAATAATAATAATTATAAGGATATCTTAAAATACAGCTATCAATGCGCTAACATAGATCAATAAATCCATTATAAAAATGAGCAAAATCAATAGTAGAAATATTAATTCAATTGATGAGATTTATTTCTGATCTAAGAAAGTAGTTCTGTGAATAATATTGACTAATTCTTTTACTCCATCCCGTTTAATATCGTATTTCTTTCGATAAATTTCTTTTAAATTTCTTTAATTAACTTTCGGCAAAAAATCAATCAATAAATTTTCAATGATTATGCAAATAATTTTTTGTTGAGAATATTCGATGAGTAAATATTAAAAAAAATTCATGTTTCATTCTCCTTCATTTGATTCATAAAAAATATTCTCCCGAAAATCTTTCAGATAATCAATAAATCTCCGAGAGTTCATTTAAACCAGAAATTATTTTCAATGGATTTTTTTTTGCATTTTATCAAATAATTTGGAATTCAGTTATATTTTATTAATCCCAGTTTATTTTGATTTCGTAAATTGTAAATCACTTTCATTTTATTTTTAATGTATATTAATGAAAAAACTTCTAAAATTCAATGTTTTTAATTTTGTTTTAATTTTAATAATTATCATATTTTCTGCAAAATTTCTTGAAAAAGGCTGTGCCGAAAATTCGTGAATACCTTAAATAAATCTGATTTATAGTCAAATTTTGTAGAAAATATTATGTCACTTATAAAAAAAATCAGAGGTGAAAAACAAAAAAAGTCCATATAATATATTAATAATTATCACGAAATTATAAGAAAAATATTGATTTGATATTTCATTATATTGTATAATTTGAAAAAAAATATCAAAATTATTCTAGATATTTTTTTTTGAAAATCGAGTTGCACTTTCCAAACAAAAATTAATTAAGTTAAATTATTCATATCTTAAAAATTTAGAGACATATTTAGGCCTTTGTGTTTATTGCCAAATATTAAAAAAAAATTGGCAAATATTTTATATTTTGTTATGTTGTTATTTGTAAATGCATTAAAGAATTATTTAATTATTATTTAATTGGGTCTTCATTCAAACAAAGATAAATTTAAATCATTGTTTTAAATTTTTCCTAGAGTTGATTGTTCTTATTAAACAATCAATGAAACAAAACACGAGTTTTCTAAAATAAATAAATTTATATATATATATATATATATATATATATATATATATATATATATAGATGCATAATAGATAATGTTAATATTTTATATTTGTTATTTTTATAAAATATTAATTTATTTATTTTATAATTTTTTCAATTATATAAAAAATTTTGTTAAAAAATATTTTTCTTACTCAATTCTTAAAATAAATTTAGAAGGACTGCAGTGGGTCTTTTTTATTTTCAAAATTTTATTTATTCATAAAATTAAAAATTATATATTATTTGGTTTTTTGAGAAAGTTTTCTCCAATTTTTCAATAACCGTCTAATGTCGGGCTACAATTATTGAAATAACTTCAAATTTTTCAAAAGTATTTCATAATTTTTTGAATTAATTATTCCAATAAATATATTTTGTTTCTAATAATGTTTGGTTTTCTTCAATGCTCATTCTGAAAACTTGCATGTTTTGAGTATAATTTCTATAAACCCCAATGTATGAGTTACAAGTTTGTAACACCCATTTCAAGATCTATGGTATGAAGAGAGCAGCGAAATTATAAAGAAAATTTCTATTTGTTTGGTGGAATTTATGGACTATAATAGATTTAAGAAACCCAAGATGGAGTCTCCTAATTTTAATGCAGCAAGGTAGCCAATTCAATACAATGAAGAAATTACCATCATAGTATTTACTCCATGGCCTGATTTTGCGATAAATTAATAAATGTTAGAAGAAGATTTGAATTTAATTGCATTAAACAATATTCATGTAAATAGCTGGATGAAAAAAGACCATTGGATGAATGAAAAAAAAAGTGCTCTCAGTCAACACTCCTTCTTTTCCAGCAGCTTGGTGAAGCGTTCCTGTGTAAACATAACGCAAGATGAAACCCCTCTCAGTCTGTATCTGCCGGAGTCTAAACGTGAGTCAAGTTAGTGGAAATTTCCAGGGGAATCAAGTTCCAAGAAGTGGAGATCTAGAACCTCCCACAGAAAATGCCTGATGCTGAGCATTTTTGGGGATGCTTGTGGTGTTATCCTTGTCGATTTTACTGAAAAAACACCGAGCTTAACTCTGCGTAATACTCTGATCTTGTATGTAAATGCCGACATGCTCGATGAAAAGAACGGGGCATTCTAAAGTAGTTTCTCCAGGACAGCACACCAATTCACAAAATTTCAGTTCTGGAGGAAAGTGTGTTTGACTTATTGGACCATCCTCCATACAGTCCAGACTTTGCACCTAGTGATTTTTACCTCTTCAGATATATCAAGAAACATTTGCGTGTCAAACATTTTGCAAATGCCGAAGATTTAAGGGAAGAAGTGGAGAGTTTCCTGCGTGATCAGTCCTCAGATTTCTTCAACAATGTATTCTCTGAACTGATCCAGTGTGGTAAAACTGTGTGAATGCAAATGGCCATTATGTTTAAATATGATGTATATACATGTTATATGTTATTGTGTAAAAGTTTGGTGTTTCTATTTAGTTGCTTTCCTAGCTATTTCTTCAAAGTAGAAAAAATTCCGTCGGTGAAATCATCACTTTCTGGCATAGTGTAGTGGATAAAATCTACATGATATAGACTGGGGAACATGTCTTTATCCAATAATAAAATGGTTTTCCCCAAAGATGAGGCTAAACAACTAAATGGCTAAACAGACTTTTTTAATATTTTCAAATTTTGAGAAAGCTGGTGTTTTAATATCAAATTTTTCAGAGATTTGATTGATGTTTCGAAGGAGAACAGATTCTTCAAGAGTTATCACGTTTTTGGGAATTAAAATGTTGATTTCCAAAATTTTTGTCAATTATTTTGAAAAGAAGTCTGTAATGTCCATTAAAATATTCTCGAGCCTTGGGATAAATATTGTCTTCTTGTAATAATCTTCAGGGTCAAAGTTAGGAGCGTTACAAAGATTGTTTTGTCGTTTCGTTTGTCTTAGTATTTCAACAGATATATCAAGTTTATTGCAAATGTTCGTTTTGAGAAATGATTAAATGTTTTTCATGATATTTAAACAAATTAAATTCATCACCAATATTACCAATCAGGAAAACTTCAAATTTGAAGAAAGCGATAATGTTTGTGTCAAGCCAAGTCAAATAACTAGATGCGATCAACAGTGGATGCCAGGAAAAATAGTTAAACCAGTAATTAAGATATTTGGAAGATTGTAATGGTAAAAAACTCCGATTCAAGTCACACATATTCGATTTCGAACTTAAGATTCTGATGAATCTAAGTGGAAATGTATCAATGAATTTAATTTGTTTAAATATCATGAAAGGAATGTAGAGTCTTGAATTTGATATAGATCGCTCATCATATATATATATATATATATATATATATATATATCAATAAAAATTTGGTGTTTAAAAAAATTTTATTTTTAGAAAAATGAAAAATATTAATTTTTCAAGTAACCAAGTAAAATTCATTCAGTTTCCACTAAAATTTTGTGAAAAATATCATATAATTGAAAGCTTTTACTTCTCTCGAAAATCTACAATATATCTCTGCGAAGACAAAATACTTAAAGTAAATTTTATTTTATAAAAAATATGACTTTTACCGCTATTTTCTATTGTATTTAGAATAAATCTGTTGCTAAAGTCTACGATCTGATTAACAATAAGGAAATATCGGCCTATCTAAAAAGGAATGCCGAAACTGAAATAGGCATTTTGAACCTGTGTTCTATTTGGCCTTTCATAATGGACATTTGTGAATATTTCCTGAACCAATACTCCATAATCATCGTCATGGAATAGTGAAATTTTTTTTAATGCTGAGTAACTTCTACAATTCAATCATTTAGCTGCTCAAATGGGGACTTGTCATTGTATTCAAAAGAGTTTGGCAATTTGTCCGAGATGAAAGTCAAAACGATAATGTGGCAATTGCTTCAAGCGATTTGTTTTCTTCATAAGAACGAAATCATCCACGGTGACATCAAGTTGGAAAACATTCTACTGGATGATCTGTTCTATCTGAAATTGATAGATTTCGAAATTTCGTCACGCATCATTGACTTTGATAAAAGAAATTGTAAGACAACTCATTGTAATTTTCGACAATTTTATATTTTATTTTAGTAGTCCGAGGCACTTTGATATATTTCTCCCGGAAATGGCACTGAAAGTTTTAAATAAAGAAAACATAGATAAACCATCAGATATTTGGTCGGCTGGAATTATTATGCCTATTTTAGTGATTGGAAATCTTCCTTTCGATGAGGAGAATACCAGATTTTGATGTGTCAAAAAGTGCGATTGATTTGGTAAGTTTTTACAAACAATTATGTATTGCTTTTTTTCATATAATCTTTTTCCCGATGTCGAAAATGTTGAAATTTAATCCCAAGAAAAGAATTACGGCCAAAAAAGCTTTAAAACATAATTTCTTTTGGTGTTTCAGATGAAAGTGAGGCAAAATATTAACAAAATATAATAATTAATCCTTCATCATAACCTTTGGACATTTTAATAATTACATTCTGTGATTAATTGTCCAAAAGTTCTTTTAGAAAACAAAACCATTGTTAACAACTTGAAGTTTTAATAATATATATTATTTTATAGAGATTTGTTTTAATCTAGTCTGGAGAAATATTTTATTTTAATATATAAATCAGTGTTTCTAAAACTGTGTTCCGCGGAACCCTAGGGTTTCGCGAGAAATTCCATTCAAATTTGAATTTTAATGTAAAAAGCAGTGGAAAAAAATCATAGATTTTATTTTCTGAGTTTCAGTTAGAATTTCAATACATTTTTAAACATTAAAAATATTCAGTGGATTGTTTTAAAATTTAGGTTTAAAAATGTAGAAAAAATATTTGTAAACTTTTCATGGCCTAGTTTACACACACACACACACATATATATATATATATATGTATATAGTTTTAAAATTTTTGGTTATACAAGTTATGGTAAGTAAAAATATATCCATAAGCATTATATCTTATTTTAATTTAAAGGTAAAAATTAATACTTTTATTTTATTAAATTACTATACACTATGTGAGGAATTAAAGAAATACCGGTTCCGGCATTCACTTGAAGTTTAAAGTTTAAATTTTGAGCAAATGCCGGAATCGTTATTTCTTTAATTTCTCACAAAGTCTATACTAACTTTAGGATAAGTCTCAAAAATTAATGAAGCAGTGCCAAATGTAATAGATACATAATGTATGATACACCGAGAAATGCCAGTGAATAAAAATATTAGTGCTGATTTAAATCAGGTATTAACAAATGCTATTAAAACGGTAAATTATAAAAAATCAAGTGCACTAAATTCAAGATTATTTGAAAGGTGCGAGGAAATGGGATCATCCATAAAACATAATTATTACACGCGGAAGTTCGCTGGTTATCCAGGGGTAGGATATTAAAAAGAACATATGAACTGAGAGAAGAAATAACTGTCTTTCTATAAAGTAAAAATATTGATCTTGTTCATTCCTTCAAGGACACGGAGTGAAACTTGAAATTATTTTATCTTGTCGATATTTTTCAACTGTTGAAAGAAATGAATTTATCACTACAATGAACATACAAAACAATGTATGTAGTAGTGAGCTGTCTCCAGATCACTCGCACAATGGTACCCTCTCTAATGCACTACTCTCAACATCTGTTTTAAATTCTTGTACTTTTTCAAGTACTTGGTTATCTTTATTTCGTTTTGTCTTTCCTGCTTTTGCTGTTGAGGTTGCAAAGGATATTGAGGCTTTTTACTATAGAAGAGTAGTTAAAGCTTAAATAGCTATTTTGAGCCTTGAAAAAGCAATGATATTGCTGGTCGTGTAGGTCTTTTTTTATTGGGTATTCTGAAAGTTCATTATTGCTTAATGGTTTTCCTATTAGTCCTTAGCATGTCATATTTTGTAATGGTTCTGCTAGCCAGTTGGTCGTTAAATAGTGCTGGGTGAAGGAAGAGTCATCAAGGTTTTCAGAATATGTATAGTCAATGAACTCAAATCGCCTTACTTCTAGTTGGTCTTTTAATAAATTATAATTAATTTGATGTCTTTATTACATTTTCCTTTAAAATTTAGAAGACTCGAAATTTTCTAAATAGACAACGATGCTCCTTCTATCTTATTTTCATTAATAATAAAAGGTAGAGAAAAAAGTATTTCAAGAGAGATCTTTGTAGTTTGATGAAATCTTTAAATCATTAAGTGTGATAAGCAGTTAATTGAAGATGTTTGATACCAAGTTTTTTCGGTTAATTGTTGGAATGATTGTGATTCAAATTGAGTTTCTCTGTCGTTTAGCAATCCAGAATTTCAGAAGAAACGATTTTCAAAGATACCACCTCAAACCAACGCGTTTCGGGGTTAAAAACCGTGGTCAGGAGTTAAAGTACCAACGAGGTTTATATTGAGGATTTCAAACCTATTTCCGGTCGGATAATGAATCATAGGTGGTTTAGTATGCCTTGTAACTTTGTGTTGTTGCACTGACTAACTTACAGCTTAATGTCGGGTCACATTGCTGGCCAAAGCATCTGATAGTGTAACGGATTGAAAGTAGCAGATGAACCTGGGTCATGTAAGTCGTGAATGGAGTGAAAAGCTAATTTACATAAGGATTCGTGAGAAATCGGTTTGAGTACATCTGATAATGACGAATCAAGATGTATTCCATCCACAATTTTAGTTTATTATTGAAAGCATATATATCTTTTATTGAAGGAGGGTTGTTGCAAAGGTATAATTTTGATCTTGGAAGATAGCATTGGTGCTACTCAAACCGAATGAAATCTAGATTTTTGTTTGAAAGTTATTTGAGTTTACAAAGAACTGGTAAAAATGAAGTCGTGTCAATTGTGTGACGATTAGTTGATTTTGAAACCTCATTTTTTGAGGTTATAGGTGTTTTTAAGCATCTATTTATGATTTCTAGTGCTGTTGAATTTTTGATTGTTTAATATTATTTGTTAAGGAAATGGAAGTGACACTGTGTTTCTGTGTCCTAAAGATACGGGAGTAAAAGCCCAAAATTTGAATGATAACGTCTGCGACGAAAAAGTTCCATTGAAATGTTTACGTTGAAAAAGATGGAAGTGTGAAAGAGATTCGCCTGGACCAATCGTGTCAACTACGCTATCGTTCATGGCTTTAAGTAAAATGATGATGAAGTTAGAATCGGAAAGGTATTTCTTTGGCAAGATAAATAAGTTGTATCCTGTGGCTACGAGACATTTGAGAGTGTTAAAAAGTGTTGTAATAAAGTAGGGTGTGGCAACCTTTTGAGACGGAAGAGCCAAAAGTTAAAATTTGAAAAATCTCCGAATTTTTAAAAAGTGACTAACATTTTTGTTTCAATATAATGGTATTTGATTAGGGTTAAGTATATAAATTTGATTTTTGATTTGAATTAAATAGCTTTAAATATGAAATAATATTTATTCATAAAAAACCATACAAATGTTTCGCACAAAACATGTTAAAGTATTTTAGATAGCTCTGCTAAAATAATAAAATTAGTTATCAAATGGTATAGCTGTAATCATTAAATAATAGATAGTTACATCAATGAGAGCATTGCTTGGCATGCTTTTGAAAGTTTGATTAAACCTGGCTCATAACTTGTGGTTTTAAATTTTATGCACGCTTCTAGATTTTTATTTTATTATATTAATACAAAGGAGCGTTAGCTCGCACGTATATGTTGATCCGAAGATTGTCAGCACTCCAAATGCCAACTTCTTCATCTCACTCTAGCATTCTGGAAGATTTCTCTATGCGTTAAATATGAGTGCTTTAAATCGCGGCTTTTCTTTTAGAGAGATTTTGAATTATTATTAACTATGATATCAATGATAAATCACAATTTAAGAAAAGAGTTCGAAGCAGCTGAAAGGAAAACGTTTGATCAAAAACTGAGAGCAGCATTTAAAAATTCAATGTCGCTGATAGATGATCTAACGGAAGCTTTAGAATATATACGAGGAAACGAGTCAGCAGAAAAGGCAATAGCTGAAAAGCTTTCTGCCACAAATGGAAATAAAAAGAGATCAAGAAATGCCTGATAACGCACTGTGTTCGAGACAGTGATGTAAGAAAGGAGATTGTGATGAAAAAGATGAAAACTGCAGATGAAATTAAAGCAAAGATAAAAAAGTGGAGAAAATAAACAAAACGATAGATCTGGTTAATACTATGAAAATGCTACTTAACCCAGGAGCAACACAAGGAATTACAGAGACGTACTACTCAGGATGGATGCTAATGGGAACCCAAATGATAGAAACTACGTTAAGCAAGTGGAATGATGGACCTATCACAAATTCGGGAACTTCAGTTGAGACTGTATTATAAAACGGAAAGTGCATTCTTTACCTGTGGTGGTGAAAGCCATATTAGATAAGACTGTCCAAAGATTCAATGTTAAATGTGTAATCTTTGGGGCATAAGGAGAGCGAACGTTACATTAACCTCAACATACAGAATCAAGCGATCGATCAAGATAGACAATTTGGTTCACAACCAATGACATTTCCAAGGTGACAGAATAACGGTCAATTCAATAAAAATGGAGCCATTGACAAGGAAAAGGAAAATTGCCGATGACTTACGAAACTTAAATAGATCAATACAATGACGATGAATACCCAAAAGAACAAGATCCATCAAGAGAAGCGCTGGTAGGAGCTCTATGTTAGATAATTCCAATAAGAGTAATTTTTTGAGCCATGATAGTATAAGTGGAATGAATGTGAATGATGATAAAATATTGAATGTAAATAATTGTAAAAGCTAATATAATCTAAATAATAAAGTAAATAATGTAATTAATAATATAAATAACGTAAGTAATTTTCAAATATGTAAAGATAGTATGCAAGATGTGATAGAAACAGATGAGAGAAATCGTAAGGATTAATGAAATTACGGACACAAGAGTAGAAAGAGAGGATCAAAGAATAAAGTATAATAAGATTCAAGGATGACCAAGTGTGATTCTGAATATACAAGGTTGGAAAATTGATTGTTTATTAAACACTGGGGCACAAGTGAACGTAATTGCAAAGGCAGTCGCTGAAAAATTTGATAAAGTTGAAATAATCAAAATAGAGCAAACTAGAAAAATTAGGTAAGATTTACACTGAGGACAAAATTGGTGCTGTCGAAAGGAATGTATCGTTTATTGTTGTGAAGAATATTGTTTCAGAGATAATAGGAGGGTTGGAACTACAAAAGGAATTTATAATTGAAATGGTATGGGACGAAAGAAGGGGTGGAGAATTTATTTACGAGATCTAAACAAAGGTTTTGGTGAAATACATCAGATAACGAAAGCATAAAAAACGCGATAGAGAAATTCAAAGTTACAGAAAATATAAGACTCTTAGAATTCTTAAAACTAATAAAAGTGTTTTGTGGCTGACAAATGGGTTATTGGATGCACTGACCTCATTGAACCGATAATGATAAAATCTAGAAGACAACTGATAAACCTAGAGGAGAAAATAGAAGATACAATAAGAAATTTAGAAAAAACGATATTATCAGAAAATGTAATGCGAGCTGGAATGCAACATTAGTATGTGTTTGGATAAAAGAAAAAAAGAGATTAGATTATGTTTAGATTTCAGACAACTTAATTAAATTACAGAAAGACAAGGTTTTTAATGCCAAACGTGGATGAAATTCTGAATACTTTGAACGAGTCGAAATTTTTCAGCTCAATAGACTGAGGAAATGCTTACTACCAAGAAAAATTAGATAAAGAATCTTAAGAAAAGCAGGACAATTTTTTTTCAACAGAATACCTTTTGACATCGCAACAGCAACCGATACTTTTCAGGAACTAATGACAAAAGGATTAAAAGATCTATGGAAACAAGGAGTAATGGTATATTCGATGATATACTAATATTTACTAGAATAATAGAGGGACACTACATTATACTGGAAAGTATTAGATAAGCTTTTGTTGGCAAAGTTGAGAATTAACCCCGAAAAATTTCAAATATTGAAGAAAGAAGTTGAGTCTCTCGGGCATATAATAAACAATGAAGGAATTTGAACAAAACTAAAGTAAAATAGAAGTGAAAGACTCTTTTAATAAACCAAAATATAAATATAACCAAAGATGTTTCCTAGGAATATGTAATTATTACAGACGCTTCATTAAAGAATATGCAAAGAAAGCGAGAGTGTTGGAAAACATGTGTGGGAAGAATAATGACAAATTAATGTGGACGGATACATGATAAGAGCATTCGAGGAAATAAAAAAAGCATTGATGATGGCACCGGTATTAGTATTTCCTGATTTTAGAAAACAGTTTATCCTGGACACAGACGCGAGTTTTGATAGAATAGCAAGAAAAGAGTTACTGGTAATATTTTCCTCCTGCAAACATTTTAATCACTAATTGTATGAGAAAATATTTTTATTTTGAACAGACCATGAGGCCTTTATAATAACAACTAAGAAGCCAATAGCAGCACAATTCCAGACATGGATTAATCATTTAAGCAGTTTGGATATACAAATGAAATACAGGAAAGGCACCGATCATGCAAATTCAGATATGTTATCTAGGAAAACATGCGTAACATGTATACAATGCGTTATAGAACACAAGGAATCGAAAATCGTACGAGTTAAAACACGTTTAATAGCAAGTGTCAAGTAAGCAAGTGTAAGTAAGTAGCAAAAAATAATGAAGAGATACACGGCATAAAGAATGAAATAGAAAATGTAAGAACAAAAGATTTATCATAGAAAATAATATTATATATACAAATAAGAAAAGACTATGGATACAAAATCGAAAAGACGGGATATGATCAAGGAAACACACTCATTCTTATATCATTCAGGAGTACAAAAAGTAACAAATTATATACAACAGAATTTCGAAATGGAAGACATAATAAACGAAGTGAAAGCGGTAATTGAAAACTGTTTCGCGTGTTAAAAAACGAAGACACTCATAAAGACAAAAGAAGAAATCAAAACAACCATAAGTACAGAACCATTTGAGAAAATTTATATGGATACATGTTGGTCAGTGAAAGAAACATATGTGGTATCATCGATCATTACAGCAGATAACTTTCTCTTTTCGTATATAGTTAAGCAAGATGAAAAAACTATATTGAAGATATTGCTAAAGAAGTGAATATTAAGATTTGGAGCACCGAAAGAACTACACGTAGACTGCGGGAAATGTGTTGAGTCAAATGGTATTAATGAACTCGTAAAATCAGTGGGAATCGAGATAGTGTTTTCAAGCCCATACCACTATAACACTAATGGATTAATAGAAAGACAGTTTCGAACAATCAGAGATTATATCAACGCATCGTTAAGGGAACAACGCAGAAAAAGTTGTGCAGAAAATATTACCTGAAGTCGAATATACTCTGAATGCGACAATACAGAAAACAATCGGAGTAAACCCAGAAGAAATTGTTTTTGGCATGAGAGTTAACAGATTAGAATGGTATAGCTGTAATTCAATAACAAAAGAAAGAATAATAAGGAACAAGAGGCCAAAATGACGAATGCGAAAGAGATCCAAACAATAAGAAATGTCAAAATAGGAGATGCACTGCTTATAAAGCGTGAAATTCGAAATAAAGACCAGGAAAGATAATAAAAAAAATACACGAAAGAAGATATTTGTTGAAAGATGAATAAGGCAAAACAATCATCAGAAATATCAAGAAGTTGAAAGATTTTAAAATGGGGGATGTGAGATGTGAGTTTTGAGACGTTGTTACTGACCATAGTTTAAGATAAAGACGGGCAATCTTCTTGTCAAACAATGACGACGAACTATTAGGGATTGGAAAAAATAGCAGTTTTTCCTTTGGCTCTTATTTGGGATTTGATGTCGAAGATGATTATTGCGGAAATATGATGGCACAAGAGATAATTCAATCAACAGAAGAACAGCATCGACTTGATGATATTTTGATAATATTTTAATTCAATTATTCAGTGCAGTTTCGGACAACCGATGTCCGCGACATATAAGGGTACAGCAAGAAGTTTTAAAATTATTTCAAATTGCTAGGATTTTCAACAAAATATTTGTAAAAAGAATATTTTAACGACAAACTCATTATTTTAAATGCATAGAGTTTATTTAAAAATTAAATCACCATATTTTTTTTTCTTTAAATATTTTGTACATTTTTTATGTGACAATATTTGCTGTTTTTAAATGTTTTGTGATTTATTTTAAATTTATAAATAAATATTTATATTGAAAATAAATATTAATATTAATGCAAATTTAAGCATTTTTATTGATTTCTAATTATTGTATCAACTATTTAGAATCTAAACTTTAGATGGAAAGATTTCTTATTCATAAATGATAAAAACTATTGAAAGCAATAAGAACAAGGCAAATGAATCTTCAAATGTTAAAAAACGGAAGTATTACGAAATATTATCTTAAATATCGATTCATTGCTTCAGGAAAGGATCCATCTCTGCCATTTTGTATTATTTATTCCAAAACTCTCAGCAATGAAGCGTTCAATCCAAGCAAATTACGTCGACATCTCGAGTATAATCATGAAAATCAAATGAATCATTCAATAAGTTTTTTTGAAAATTTACTATTTAATCTTCATTTTCGTACGTCCTTATATTCCAAAATCATTTTATTGGCACATAAATTATGTGGGAAGGATGTCATTGAATCTAGTGTATAAAACCCCTTTAAAGGATGCAATAATTGGTGTTGTTCTAAAGACAACCGATTCCAAACAAAAAGTAAAAGTTATGAAAAGGATTCTATTCCTACTAAAGAAAATTAAAATTAAATTAAAAATATTAAACTTGTGATAAAATTTAGTAATTTTAGGACATTGAGTTAGTTATCCTTGAAATTTTAAGTCTCTCATCTTATTTAATATTATTATTTTCTAATTTTTTTTTTGATATCCATAGTTATTACAATCAAGGCATTTCACAACATATGTAGCTGCATCTAATCAGGCATAAATCACTAGTTTCAAAACCGCTCAACTCACCGCCAAGAAAAAAAACCAATTGCAGAAGCGGAAGAAGTAGTTTTGCCAGCTTTACAAATTGCAGCTGAATTGATGATGTTCAAATTTTAAAAACATTCCTCTGCATTCAAAAACTATTGTTCGAAGAATTCAAGATATGTCAGAAGACATTGAGTTGCAACTGACTGATGAATTTTCCAACGAACCAAAGTATTGGCGTTTCAGCTTGATGAAAGCACAGCTATTAGTAGTAAAGCTCAATTGTTGTCATTTTAGTAGCGAAATGGATGTACCAGATGCTTCAGTTCAATCTAAAAGTGATTTTTTATACTATTTTAATATTTTAAATTTTGAATTCAGGTAATTGAATTTGTCATGTTGTAATAAAATTATTATTTTTTGTCTCTTCTAATTCATTTAAAACAGTGGTTCCTGTGACCCCTTGATAACATTTGCCAAGTTGTGTTGATGAAGGAGCCGCAAAAACAATATTTGTTGTTAGTGTACCGCAATGCATAAAAGGTTGCCTGACACTGATTAAGTGTAATAAAATTTAACTTTTATTAAATTATTATTTTTGTTCTTATTATTATTATTTTATCTATTTTTTTTAATAACTTGAATTCAAACAATAAGATCCCATACATTCATACATTTCCATAGCCTTTCCGAACCATGTATAAGACTTTTTATCAATGAAGAAAATATTTTGACTCGCTTTAGTGTGTAAATCTATTAAATGAATAAATTATTAAAATATGTTGTTGCATAGTGCATAAAAGATTTTTCTAAGCAATTAAAATTTTGAAAAAATTTAGGTTTGGAAACATTTCTAGAGATTTTAGTTTTTGAGATATTTTTGAGCTGGAATATTTTTTCTATTATGGGAAAGTTGAAACATGATAAGATTCCTTTATATACCTAATGTTTATTTGTTGATAAAGGATCCTTATGAGCATGTTATGTTTCGCTAGTGGAGAAGTTATGCACTGTATTTAATATTTGGGGGCGATTGCCCTTCTTGCACATGCGACAATATAGCGCTGGTTATACAGAATTTCTCAATATTTTGTGTAGAATTATCATAAATCAAAAATCATCGCTCAGCTAATATCAACAAATATCATGAGAAATTTTTTATTTTTCTGGTACATTACATTAAATTTGAATTTCTTCCATCAAAATTTCTGCTAAGTTATTACAAACTGTTGAAGTAGTTATTCTTAATTATTATGCATTTATATATTATTGTAGAAAATTCTAGAACCCAACCGAGTCATCTGTAAAAAAGTTACGGTACGTTTTGATGTGAATGTTTTGTTGATATCTTTAAACAAATATACAAATAGATTAAATAGTAACTCAAATAACTTGAATCAAATTTATTATCGTTAAAATATAAAAGACAAAAACGTCAGTTCCTTTTTACATAAATATTCAATTTTTTCATAATTTTCAATTCGTCGTTCATTTATTCTTTTTAGCCAATTTGCAATTTAATATAATTTTAATTTTTTTTGTTCAATTTTTTTAATTTTTCTTACTTTTAATAATAAGTTTGCAAATTAAAATTATTTTAAGGTAATTTAACTGTTATTATTTGTACATTTATTATTATTATTATTATTATTATTATTATTATTATTATTATTATTATTATTATTATTATTATTATTATTATTATTATTATTATTATTATTATTATTATTATTACTATATATAAAACAAATAGAAGGTAAACTTATCACCTATACACTAAAGTCGAAATCTTAAACTTTTTACTTACCAATAAAAAATAAAATAAAAGGTAAATATCACACAGACCGTTATTAATTCTGTTGGCGTTCCGAGGTTGACTGTAAATTTGAAATGATTTTAATTATCATTGGTATACTACTGACTACTTGTCTATATTGCAAGTTTGGTAATGTACAATGGATATGAGAACTAATAAGTGAGTTCTTTTACCAAAATTAATTTCATTTGAATCCCTTTCTAATTTTGATTTGCCAACAGGAAAAATTACGGATCTTTTCACTTCTTAGTCAGAATTCTTATCTTTTAAGATACCCTGTTTTTTCTCTTTTTGTTTCAATGTATGAAATTTTCACCAAACGTTGTTCTGAATCAGTTTTACACTGTATTTTATCTTTCTAGAGACAATTCTTGTGTTTTTCTAGTCTCTAATAACATATTTTAAGAAAACTAATAATTTTCTAATTAATTAAAGCCTTACTAATTTTAAGAATGTCTAATTCAGACTTTATTAGAATTAATATATTTATATCAGTTTAAAAATCAAATATTTTTATAATTCCTAACGTTATATTTAAATCATTCAGTTATATTCTCGTGCTCGAGTTAGCATGATTTTCTTGTATAGAGTATTAATTACAAGAAGAATATTGATCTGATGGAATTGTGTAATGAGCCATAGTGCATAAACTATGAAAAGGATGCTGAAAAATTCTTTGAGATTAAAAGAAATTTATATTTTTTTTTCATGAACGTTCTTACCTGTTTAAGTTGGATTTTAATCTTCCTTTTTTTTGAAAGTTTTAATGAATTTTAGATGCTTGTTCCTTTTGATAAAAGATTAAATGAATGTATTATTTTCAGCTTTCTGTATTTGGGTTCCGATATAATTTTCGATGGGCACGAACAGGGTAAATAATATAAACGATATTAATTTTATGTTCAAATTTTGTATAAATCAAAAGATACATTTTTGTTTTTAAATGTTTATTAGTTTTGCGAAAATTTCAAATGTGTTTTATTCATAATTTCTTGATAAATCAACATTTGAAACTCTATTTTTTAGTCACATCCTGAAAAACTAATGTTTTAAGAGGTTTTCTACCTTTAATTATAGTTATGGATCATTTAAACAAATTTCCTCATTTCAACTTAATAGGTAATCAATAAAACAAGACTTTTAATTTTTAAGATATAATTTTAATAAATAAAAACATTTATTTAATGAAAACATAATGTTCAACACAAAAGCAAATATGCAACATTAAGAACACAATAAGCTAATAATAAAAACAATAAAGAGTTTGATTATAACTCTTCATGCGGCTTCATGTCATCTAAATGCTTGCCATAGTCAGTAGCGTGACTGCCGACCCAGAGTTCGTGTTGATTGATATTTCTTCTTTACTGAGATTTTTATCTTTATTGACATCAGTTTCATTGAATAAATGTTCCACTTCGCTTACCGCGGTCTTTTCAAAACCTGCGAATATAATAGGTCATATATTAATATACTATAACTTGCAAGATTCATGACCTCATTGCAGCAAGGGATGTCTTGTTTGGAAATATTAATTAAATAAAATGTAAATGAGTTCGTTTTGAAAATACAGTATGTAATGAAATAATAATAATCTGCTATAAACAGATAAATGTGTACACGGCCCTAATTATTTGTTGCATACAGTCAGATTCAGTTGATTATTACATTGGAATCTATTTAGAATCTTCAAAGTTGTAAACCAAATTACACACAAGATTAAGTTATTTATAAGAATAAGTTATAAATGTCACTTGAGTGTAAAATAGAAATTATCTGCTTTTAACAGATTCAGTTTGGAAGTTATATAACATTTTCTTGATTCACAATCAGTTAAACAGATTTCTGAAATGTTTTAATTGGTATAGCATTTAGGAGTGCTCAGGAAAGGATTAGTTATAATCAAGATTCCGTACTTTCATTTTTGAAGAATTCAAAAGTTTTTTAATTAGCGGATTATTTTTCAATTTTCATTTCTTGAATTGGAAAAAAATTACAAAATAACTTAAAAGTTAAATAAGTTTAAATTTTTTTTAATTGCACAAAATAAATAAATAACAAAATTAATATAATTCAACAGGCTTTACAAGATTTTTCATTCAAAAATATTACTTTCAATAATATATAGAAAAACAAAATTTATCAATCATTTTCTTTAAAATCATTTCAAAATTTAACTTATAATTGTTTTAAACAACAACATAAATTTTTTTAAAAATAAATCAAAATTATTTAAATAATGAAGTTTTAATACAATTTAAAAAATTGCAAACTTTCTAAAAATGCCCATTAAAACTAATGGGCGATTTTGCAGTTTCATTTGTTGATTTTTTATAATAAATACAAATGATATTAATACAAAATATACGCTTCTTATTATACAGAATATTTTTCAACAATGAGCTACTGGAACACAACAGGAAAAAATTGATGGATAGCTTATTATTCATGACAAAAATTGAGAATTGAGTCCCCTCTGTTTGTTAATTATCCGATTACATTTTGTTTTTCTATTAATGATTTAATGTAATTATAATTGCTAGTTATTTGAATTTTTCTTTCTGTTCGTTTGCTGCACTCCAATATTCCCAATCAACATTGAATTAATTCCCATTCATTCTCAAATTACATTTTTTTTAAATAATCATTCATTTATGTTGAGACAAAAACGATTTAATAAAGAAAATTTTAGAAACTCTTACCAGGCATAACCCAATCGGTTATTTCTGAACCTTGCAGCAGACCATTTTTGTCCTTGTCGTACTCTGCGAATGATTTCTTTTCGTGTTCTTCTGTTTCTTTATCCATTTTTTCTATCCATTTTTAATTAGAATAATAATAATAATAATAATAATAATAATAATAATAATAATAATAATAATAATAATAATAATAATAATAATAATAATAATAATAATAATAATAATAATAATAATAATAATAATAATAATAATAATAATAATAATAATAATAATAATAATAATAAATAATAATAATAATAATAATAATAATAATAATAATAATAATAATAATAATAATAATAATAATAATAATAATAATAATAATAATAATAATAATAATAATAATAATAATAATAATAATAATAATAATAATAATAATAATAATAATAATAATAATAATAATAATAATAATAATAATAATAATAATAATAATAATAATAAAAAAATAATAATAATAATAATAATAATAATAATAATAATAATAATAATAATAATAATAATAATAATAATAATAATAATAATAATAATAATAATAATAATGTTTAACTTGATTTATTCAAATAAATTTGTTATATTTAATTCACCAACATAATAAAAAATTTTAATAGATCAGAGTAAAAATTTAAAATTATTAAAAAAATTGGCTTACACAGTTATTTATCTAAATTATATTTATTCCGCTATCGACAAAGAAAAGAATTTAAAGTTTATATAATAATAATAATAATAATAATAATAATAATTTTTTTTAATTTGTTAATTAAAATTAATTAGTAATAATTGATAAAATAATGAGTAAAAGAAAAATCGTTTTTCTTAATCTTAATCAGTAATAATCCATTTCTATTTTCTTTAATTAAAACAAAATTTTTAATTGGGAGATATTAGGTTGTAATTACAGATTGATCATCGACATTAGACCTTATACCATTTTCTTTTGTAAAAAAATATCTAATTTAAATATAAAAGTATTTTTCCCTTTATTTTCTTTTGATATTTGATATTTTCGTGAAGTGTTCACCGTAATTTAAAGAGAGATAGAAATTCACACAGAAAAAGAAAATATATCATAAAATGCACTTATGTTTAGATTTTATTTTATTTTAAAAAATTGTTAAATTCAAAATTCAAAAAATCAGAAAATATTTTGATAATTAAAATTGAAAATTTCATTGGTAGGAAATTTGTTGGGCTTAGAAACCTAATGAAACTAAAACGTGCTTCTAAAACCAATATTGGGATTTTATTCAAAGAAATTCTAGAATAAAATTTCAGAAATTAATATTAATAAATGAAAATATTTTTTAATATTTATTTATTTTTAATATTTTATAGTATTAGTAATTATAATATTATAATAATACTATAAACTAATAATAATAATATTATTATTATAATTTGTTTAAATTTAACTAACATGTTTGTTTAAAATGGGATTCGACACCATTTTCACTTCATTTTTTATTCAGTTTCTGAATTTCTTTAGTTAAAAATTTTTATATAAATTATTTTCCTCTAACTAAATTGTTTCCATTCTCAACTGAATGAAAAAATAATTTTTTGCATATAATTATTTATTTTTCAAACAATTAATTAGAAAATATTTAAATGCATTAAATACTTTAATGCAAAATTACAAAAAAACTTTTCCCATATATAATAAATTTTATATTTGAATAAAAATATACGTTCATAATATGAATTTAAAAGCGAGGTTAATTAAAAATTTTGTAATAATATTTTAATTTATTTTTGAATAAATTTTTTTAAGAGTTTACTCTTTTTGACATTATACAAAATCGCAATCAATTTTTTCAAGAAACTAATTAATCTTCTTCTATGATACTAACAAAATAAAGTACAGCTATGTACCTATCTATGTTGCGCTTCATTATATAAATATTACTTATTAATATATTGCCTCTTATAAATGTCTGTAGCATATTTTTTATTCTTATTTTTAGATTTATTCACCTAAATTTAAGACATTTCTTAACGGGCTTAGAGCACCCTAAAAGTTTATTTATTTATTAAAAAATATATTTCAAGTAAATAATCTGGTCATCTTACAGGAATTTATAAATAACAATTTTATCATCAAAAAATTTAAATTATTTCACATGTTATTTTATTTTCTTCAAAATTTTCATAGTGATAATTTTGTACAAATCTTTTGAGATTTTGAAAAGCTCAATGAAAAATATTTGAGGCGACAATTTATTTAATTGCCTAATTCGTTTTAATAATCTAGTCTTAATAATAATAATTAATTCTCTAATAATTTATTAATTAACTGTCTCCAATCAAATTTTTTTTATTTTATGAAACTGTTCTTTTCAAATATTATTTGCAGTTGTATCAAAATATCTTACCATCCACAACAAATTCTTTTAGATCAACTCCGCCGTCTTTGTTTTTATCGAAATCCTCTAATGTCTTCTCGAGTTCAAAAGTTGACATTTCCGGATAATTATGGGGATGAGAGAATTTGGCAAACTCTGGCACATCCAACATGCTGTCATTGTTTCTATCAGCTAATTGGAATTTCTTCTTATCCATTAAAACACCCTGTTCAACAAAATACAGTTTAAATGTATATAACATATTTAGTCATTATGTTTAGTTCTCATAGAGCAATATATCAATGCATTGGATAAGGATACTCTCAGATTTTTGACACCGCCTTTATCAATTGTTTCCTATTGATTTATTAAACAAAATGAAGGAAATGCGAATAGATACAGTAGATACGCTGAACGCTCGTTTAGTGTATTAGACGGGGTAAAAAATTTATTGCGATCAAGTATGTGCTGAAATCGTTCAAGTAGTTTAGATACTTTAGCTATAGAAAGTAAGTTTGTTAGACAGATAAATTTTGATGACACTTTTAAAATGTTTGCTTGTATGAAAGCGCTGAGGGTATTATTTAAAAATATGTAATATGTATGCACATATAATACTAATAATGTATGTATAAAATAAAAGTAAATAATATTGTTTTGTTTATTTTTTGGGGCCCAAAAAATTTTCCCTAAACAGGGTGTTGGCTATCGACGCCCTTGAAAATTATAATTAAATATAAATTCTAAAACAGTAGGGAGAAAAACATAATCAAATTATCATTGAAAACTAAAACTTTCTCCAATGAATTGAGCTAATTTCGCCCATTTAAAGTTTATTAATTTGCTGTCATCATCCTGTTTCGTCAGATTAGTTATTGTAGAATTATTATTATTTCTAATTTCAATACTCGCTACATCAGAAACCCATAATCACCATCTAAGATTGACATTTTTTTATAGAAATATATACTTTATGTTGAATATATGTAGAGAGAAGTTGACCACCTTAGAGTGCTCATCTTTATACTGTTGGATTTTGGATATCATAATTTAAACAAAATTTTAAAAACTTCAAATTGATACACATATTTTTGACACAGTATTAAAAAGATTAATATAATTAAAATAATATTATAAATTTTTATATTTAATTTTCATAGTTATTTTTATATTTTTATATTTTATATTAGCATTAAATGCGAATTTTTTGAGAAATTTTGAATGATTACGTTCTAAAGAATTAAATTATGTTTCTAAAATAATGAATAACAATTTCAAATATATTTCACATTGCATTTTAAATGATTTATGAATCGATAAAAAAATTAATTTAATATTTGATTGTAAAATATATGATAAAAATATTTTAAAAATAAATGTAATTTTAAACGTACGAATGGATCTTTGTCATCATATCTCCAAAACATTAGTGTATCAGATTTTATTTTATTTTTATTACTTTATTCTTATTTCTAAATTACAATTTGAGCAATTCTTCATTAAATTTGTTTTTATCCTGTAAAATGAAGCGATATATTATTATTCAATAAAAAAAATATTTTTTTTCGATCAATAGTGAAATATAAAACAAAAGCTTTACAAATGTATTTGAATGTCAAATAAATTAACGTTAATTAACTCGTGTTGATTAATTGTTTATTTAATTTTATTATCAAACACAAAGTATGAAAATTTCAATATCAATTATATTTAAGTGAATTTAATAAAAATAATTTAAAATTTTATTTAAAAGATTTTGGTTTGCAATAAAATTTTCAAAAATATTTTTTATTTAAAATTTTGTAATTATTAAAATTGTTTTTTAAAATTTGTATTGTTATTTATTTCACAAATAAAATTGTCAAAACTGTTCTATTATGAAGAAAATTCGAACTTAGTTCAAAGATGTAACTCATGGAAACCTAAAAAGATCTTGTGAAAGTCAACTCTTTTTAAGGAGAAAATTAAATTAAAAAGTGCTTACGAACAAAAGTAAACTTTAACCATTGAAACTGTTCCTTCTGGATACTAAATCTACAAAGAATGTTTTATTACCAATACATTTTTATTTTTCATTTCAGGAAAATAGTTATTTTCTCCAAAAACATTTATCACCAAAGAAACTTTGTATAATAATAAAAAAATCGTCAGATTCAGATTCCTAATCTTTAAGAAAGAAGTAAATTGCCGATGGTAAACTGCTCTTACTTGAATAAAGGAGATTCTTTTGTTGTAAATAGCAATCCATTGTTAATTTTTAATATTTTTAACAGAACTTCTTAATGAATAGCAGTGGAAAGCTATGATTTTCGGTTTATATGGTTCTCAGCTTATAATCAATATTTACATAAGTTCTCGAAGTTCTCCACTTTGAATTTTTTTTCTTTCGTTTTTTTAAAGATATCTAAATATAAAAAATTTATAAAAAAATTTGGGGAAATGCATAAATCGAAGAGTATGTCGTTTCGGAACTTTTACAAGGAAAATTGAGGACAAGAAATGAAAATTGAGATGAAAAAAATAACAAATCAATAAAGATAAGCAAAGAAATACAGTTTGTTTTTTATACTGGTCTTTTTACTTCTCCAGAAAGTTTTATGAATTTAAGTATAAGAGAAATATGGTGAAGAGATTGATTTATCGTTCGTGGTCTTTACCTTCTACTTTTGCTAACTCAGTGAAAAGTATTGATAAATCGGTTGAGTTGTTGATAAAAATGGGTATTCGAAATAATTTTTATTATTAATGATAAAAGAACTGTTGACAAATTGATTAAAAATCCTAAGGATCCGTGTTTTGGAAAGTCTGAATGTAATTTGCCAAATGAGTGTGAATTGAGTGTTGATATAAATAATATTAAAAATGTATGTAAGAATAATGAGCCTAAATTTGTGCTTGGAAGGTTTTACAAATTATAAGAGGAAGTTAAGTAAACAGATGGAAAATTTAGATTATAATATCGTTTCTAAATCGTCTAAGATAAGCAATATGTTTATTAATAAATAATAAACTGCCTGTTGAATTGTATTTAGATCTCGCTTATCAATTAACATGTAATGGGTGTAATGCACATACATTGGAGAGACATCCCGTGATCACTGTACTCGAGTTTTACAGCATTGTTGTTTGAAGGTATTGACTAATATTAGTGAGAACATTAGAGGCTTTAAAAAAATAAGTTTGTCTGATTTTAAAATTTTATTGAAAAGTTTTAATAATTATTGGGAACGTGTTATATGTGAGTCATTGTTGATAAGGTCATTGGATCCAAAAATAAATGTGGGAAGTCCTATAACTATCATGTTTAAAATATTTTAAAATAGTTTGAGTATATAAAGTTGTGATAAATTGATTTTTGTGTTTAAATATTTAATTTTTTTATATTAATTAAAATGATTTAAATTTATTAGATATATTAATATTGTTCAATATTTTAATTTTTAATAATTATTTAAAATTTTTATTATAATAGAAATTTTTTTTATTTTTAGAGTTTTAAAATTATTGTAAAAGTATTTAAATATTTATTGAAATATTTTTTTTAAATATTTAATTAAAAAAAATAATTTGTTTAAAATATTATAAATTAATTCATACTATTTTAATGGGTTTTGTATCCGAAGATGACAATTAATCTGTCAAAAAAATGAATATTTGAATGGCGCTTTCTTTAAATAAAATCGTTACCAAGTTTGTTATTTTATTATTATTTATTATTATTATTATTATTATTATTATTATTATTATTATTATTATTATTATTATTATTATTATTATTATTATTATTATTATTATTATTATTATTATTATTATTATTATTATTATTATTATTATTATTATTATTATTATTATTATTATTATTATTATTATTATTATTATTATTATTATTATTATTATTATTATTATTCTAATTAAATATGGATAGAAAAATGGATAATATTTATTAATAATTATAATAATAATAATAATAAAATAATAAAAATAAAATAATAATATAAATTTACATTTTTAAAAATGTTTGAAAATTTTCAAAATCTCTATTTGTAATTATTTTCATTCTTAATCGAAATAAAAAAATCGTGTATTAGCACGATAAATGGAAATAAAATCTTTATTAAACAAAATGAAAAATGTTTTATAACAGCAAAATATCTCGAGTGAATTTATAAAATGACATACAATGAATTTTATTTGCATTGTTTAAGGAAAAAGATTAAAAAATAAATGGTTTTTAATAAATGAAATTAGAATAAATCGGCTTTTAAATGACATTAATTTAAAATGGAGCCCTGTTAACTGTAATCCATAAAATTCTTTATCGAAATGGAAGGAAAAAAATAAAATAAAAAGCAATTCACATGTTTATTTGATCTCACAGAAGCTTTTTAAAATTAATTGTTTTAACTAATGAAGCTTTGCGTCTCATAACTGATCAGAGTCTAGTGTCTAGGAGAAATACAGGCCAGTTGTTATAAATTTATTGTTTTAATTAGATGTATGTATTTTTGTTATTATTAGATGTTTATGAAAATTATTGAAAATAACTTAATAAAAAAATATTAATAATTTGAAGTAATTAGGAACCTACCGCTATGTATCATAACCAGTATGATATGCAAGTAAAGAGGGTATCTAGGAGAGACCACTAATATATCATACATTTATATAGACATTCAAATATGATAATATTTTGTTTTAGGTAAGCTCATGAAAATATAAATAATTTTATGTTTTTGTAAACAAATAAAATTTTGATTATCTAAATCAGAAATTTCAGAATTGTATAGATGTAAAAAAATGTTTTTGTTAATTTATGCAAAGTCTCTTATTAGGCAACATGATTAAGAGGATTTGAACGAGTTGAGATTAAACAGGAAGTTAACAGACTTTTTTTAGTTACTAACTGTTGAGATAGAGGTAGAAGAATACTCCAAAGAGCTTAGATCTAGTTGCTGGGAAAAAATAATGAATCATTTAGATAAAAGTTCTTCAGAATATTTGCATTTGTCGAGTAGAAAATAAGAAGAAAAAGAAAGCAGGAAACAAGGAAACTTCAAAACGAAATAGTTTAAGGGAGTTTATGTTTATTTCGAATATTAATAAAATAATAAAAGTATAGAAAAATAAATATTGACCTCTTATTTCGAAAGATATTCAAAACTCTAAATAGTCAACAGGTTATTTAAACCCCTTTAACGAATTTCCCAGAAGTCGATACATCGTTTGTACCTACCCAAATAGCTAAATTCACTAAGTTTCGTCAAAATCTTTAGAGCTTTATTTAAGAAAATATTTACAAAATTTATTCCCTATATTGATCTGGATAAAGAGGAAAACTTACTATTCACGAGTCCGAGATCAAGTTGTAAATCAACCTATTTATCGTTCAAATAATTTTATTTTTGTTGTTTATATAATGTAACGTATTCTCAGTTATGTTAGATATGAAAAACTCGTTTTAAATAAATTTAACTTATTGATTTGAATTTGTGATTAACAGTTTTGGCAAAAGTAACTAAATTTAGAAAATCAAGATTTTAAATGGAACATGAATTTAATTGTACATTCAGTTTTAATTAACTAATTAATCATCATTATAAATATTTATAAAGTAATCTAACTTCAATAAATCCTTTCATATCAGTACTGCCTGTTTTTATCATTTCATCAATTTCCTTTTCACTGTGACCGTAAGTTTTAGATACATATTCAGCCCAAGTGAGCATTTTATCATTATTTTCATCAACATCTTGCATTTTTGTTGTGGCATCTTCTAGATCAAGATTTCTACAATTGAAAAATATAAAAAATCCTTTCAATTAACATGTTTAGTAGCTATTAATATTTTGTTTAATTTCTATAATCTTCGTGAATTAATATTTGATTTAGAAATATTACTACGCTGCTGTTTCAGCCGAAAGAAAATAATCTGATGGATTTGTTTTTCTAAAGATCCATTAGATAATTAAAACAAAAATAAATAGATAACCGAGGCCTTAGAAAATGAATACAGTTTCATTGAATAATTTGAAATGCTGGAGGGTTTTAAAGGAAAACCGAAATTATTTACTATTATAATTTGTAGAATATTGTTATTATTTAAATGAGATTAATTTATATCGTTATTATTTAACATTTTCAATTTTGTATATTTTGTCACATATAATGTTCATTTAACAAACTTTTTGAAATGTCTTATCATTTGTAAATTTTTTAATTTGTATTTTTACTATTTATCAAAAACGTTTTCGATAATAGATCAATAAATTCTTAAGGATAACTGAAAATGTCAACAGTCATTAACAATTAATTGTGGTGTGCTGAAATTTGCATTTGATCGATATTATGCAAAGATTTCTGGTCATACTTAATAATTTTATTAATCTATTATCATATAGAAATAAAATATGACATTATTATTTGCATAAACCATATAAATATATCTAATTGATGTTATGCATTTAAACTTATTATTTTGTTACGTAACTAATATTTTTTCTACTTTTTGTGACCAGTGTAAATACAAAACAACCGTAATTATGTCTGTCGATGTTATATAAATATTTTCTAAATAATGTTAGTTTTATTTTGTAATTTCTTTTTTTATAAATAAGAAAACTCTTTAAATCAGTGCTTCACAGCATTTTTACAAAAATTATACATTTTTCATATAGAAAGGGGCGTACTTTATATTGGGAAACTCTGCTGCAGATTGTATGTGTCATATAAAGTTAAAATTAAATAATATTATATCTGTTATATTTTTAAAAGGAATATGTTAAATAAAAATTAAAAAACTTTTTGTGTTCATATACAAAAAAATCAAGATATATGAAATTGGAAAAAAAATTAATGGTGAAAAATATAACAAATTTTACTAATTTCAGTTGGTAATAAATATTTTTTTAATAATTTTATTATACATTTTGTTTTTTATTTGTCATTTATCAACAAAAATATTTATTATTATCTTCAGTTAATGAATGAAAATAGAAAATAATAAATTTTGTAATTTAATAAAATTATTAATCGTTTTATCAATAATTTTATATTTTCTACATATTTTTAAGGGGTCGGAGATATGGTCATGGTATACTCTTGTATTTAAACTTTAGATCAACTGTATTATTTACTACTTATAATCAGTGGTAAAAAAAAACCATTGCTTTTAAATATATAAAAAGCATATGAAAAATTTTGAATTTCAATCTTCTCTGACAAACCGTTTACCTCT